>CM046299.1:2442500-3042500 GCA_025267735.1 Mactra quadrangularis
AGTCGAAAACACTATTAATCACAATTTGATTTCGTAATTTCTTCACAGCCTGCGATTGGGCGGCTCATTTCAAATTGCGTAACGTAGACGATGTAAACAAGTTACGCATCATAACAATTTCGTCATGAATATTATGATGAGAAAATGTCACCTGAACGTGACCTTCGTTTGAAAAAGACCAACTCTAAATTAGCGAGTAGGCGAGCGGAAAATTTTAGATCGGGTTTTAATCAGATTGTGTCCCGATGAGGGTATAGTACTTGCGGAACCTTTGGAGACAGGGGCATTCCGGGAGGGAGGGAGTATCCGGGGAAGGGACCCTGGGGTAGGAGTACCTGAGGATTAGGGGTCCTGAGGGTAGGGAAGAGAAGAGTCCTCGGGGCAAGAAAGGGAAGAATAATGGTATAGGGTGTATTGAAGGGTCCATGGGGGTAGGGAAGGATCTCGTGGGAAGGAAAGAGTCATGGGATAGGGGGTATGAAATGGTATATGGGGTAAGGGGTCCTTTTATGCATTGAAATAATCTGTATCAACCTGTTATCAACTATGTTGGATAGTCACACTTGTTTGGTAACAGGGACATGTGAAACCTGATTTTGACATATTCTCAACTAAAGACAGAACAGTTAAATGGTACTATAAGTTGTAAGTACAGACGTTTAATGTATTCAATGATTAAATTAGGCACTAAGTATTTAGATGGTCCTTTGTACATTGACAACGTGACACGGTATTTAAGTACTGGGTCAATAGAATACAATAGACGAAAAATATATGTGAATACTCTATGAATAGTACGACCTAACTTGGGTCATTACATTTGACGAACAGTGGGTTGAGTTAATCTTCGAAATAATGAGTGAGTCGGAGAAATGCTTTAGTGATGGTTACAAATTATTGTTGTTTATTGGGGAACAATGGTGGCATACTTATAATATATTATAGTCATATTATGACGGCCAGCTCAGCTAACCTATCTTTCCTAAACGTGTGTCTATAACCAGTACGACACCCTTCTCCAACAGGGTCTTTTCGCGGGATCCTCTATCACTCCCGGGACTCCCTTGGGCCTTCTCCGCCTGGACCCCCTATCCCCGACCCCTCATTTCTATATTCCCCGTTCTCTCCCTCCCCTTCTTCTCCAAGAACCCCACTTTGCAGGAAAAGACCCTGATAAAAAAAAAGACCACTCTTCCTACAATATCCCTACCAGGGGACAGGAAGATGCTTCTCAACTCAGTTCGTACCCTAAAAAAATAGTTGATGAGCATAGGTAAGCAGAACTCCCCAGCAATGGGGGAGAACAATTCTACCGTTCTTTTCCCACCTAGGGGAGCGGATATTCAACTCATTTACATGTAGATTAACATACATTTATTCCAGTGTCCCTTGAGCAAAAAAACTTTATCATACTTTGATAATTGGTTACCAGGAAGCAGAATGACTACAACATTTGTTCAGAACATAATTATAAGTGTTTTCTATGGTTGAAAATATTTTAACACACATGAAACCATACTTGAAATAAATAAAACCGAAATACACATGGATAAATAAACAGGCATTAATGTGATGTAGTTCCTGGTGCCTTTTAAGACATCGTAAGTATTATTAATGATTCAATTAAAAATGTAAACGCTCGATCCTTTCAAATAATTAAGTGAGTCATATAAAAACAATTCAAAACAGGGGCTATCATGTTCATTTTACATTACATGTATATTCATTACACTTTAATCATTGAAAGTCAACTTGTCTTTGTTCTTTACAAAATACCGTTTTGTCAACCAATTGACTGATTGGAACAATGAAAGTAAGGTTCGTATTTCAAGCTTTCAGTACAATCATAATGTAATGAATGGATATGTAGCGTCAAAGAGTTTATTTATATCAACACGATTGTTTATTTACACAGGGAACTAGGTTGATTGCCTTGACATGTCTTATCAATGACTTAAACGTTCAAAATTCCATGTTACTTATATGGTATAGTGAATTTTTAGGCCAATTAGGGTAAAGCCTCAAGAGTTTAGGTGATAGAGTCAAGGGTATTCAAAGCTTTAAGGTTAATACTTATAGTGGTTTTAGTTAGATTAGGATGACACTTTTGTGGTATTTTAAATGATAAAATAAACAGCCATACTTTATGTTCATGTTAAGCCGCGGCCGTGGCGTAGTGGTTAGCATGTCTGACTTCGAATGCAGAGATCGCGGGTTAGAGCCCGGTCGCGGTAGGTCAGACCCTATACATGAGTTGTCGGTCTCGTGGTAGGGTAAGTTAGTAAAAGTGATAAAAGTGTGTCCAGGAAACCTATACATGTAGTAGGAAGAGCTGGATGTTATACTGTATAGATTACCGGCTAAATTTGTGTTTAATACGACTTTAAAATCAAATAAAAAAAATATATTCATGTTATAATTAACAATAGTAAAGTTCCGCTATTACGACCATCTTAGATAAGACAAAATCACACATATTTTGACGATTTTCAAGACTGAAATTCTTAATTTGAGAAAATGTATACTCTGGTATTTAGATCATCGAATTTAATAGTCTTATTAGAGAAACGTAACTGTATACTAGAGCAAAATGTAAATAATCATTTACAACCATTAACTATTATGAAATTAATTTTATTAAATATATGTATTTATCTTTCTTCCCTTCGGAGAAATATTACAAGGATATTATGTTAAAAACTTTTGTCTGTACTACTGTAGAGTTTCACAATAAGGTCCATCAAACCGATGGTCTTAATATGAGGACCTTCTGCTTCTCAGAGTCATTCTCGTTCCCGAGTCTAGTAAGACTCTCGATACTAGTTAGATTGAGAATCTTGATAACCTCTGGGTACGAGAATGCTCACAGTACGCATTTGGGGACTTATATTATCATCAAAAATCGCATGATTTTACAATAACCAAGATAGCCTTTATCGCGAAACTGTATTGTATTCAATAAATAGTCAAATTTTCAATACAATTATACAATATTTGATGCAATACATTTATTGGTACATTGTAAGTTGTCGGTCCTTTAAATATCAAACCAGTAACATATTTTAAATAAAGTTTTATTGAATTTTCGACAACATGACTCAGTATGGTAACTAATGAAATAGTTCGTGAATACATAATAACATAAACTGATATCGAACAACATCTTGGTTGGGAAGGTTTATAAAAACATCTATTCTATGTATTTAAACACAGCTTAAAACCTTTCTTTAAATCAGCAACATTTCTTTTACATCATTGACCAGTTTTAAAGCATAGGTTTTGTCCGAAAACTAAGTTCTATAAAATGGTTTGATTTGTTTATATCATAATTGATAAATATGGTCGAATTGTCAAATTGTACCATACATTTAGGGTCATTTTTTGGCTAGTGGTGTTTAATTGATGTAAGAATATCGAAAGAACATTCAATAGAATCAAAGTTAAGGAAGGTTGAAGTCTTTGATATTTAAAGGACCAATAGAGGGGGGTGTCGGTCAGTCAAACCATCACAAACCTTCGATGTCCCTATACCAATAAAAGGTGAATACTCAATCACTATACGTTGGGAGTCATCTTGAAAGATATAATCTTAATGTAAAAGATAACTACATGTACAAGTAATTGTTTATATTTAATCATTAGATTCAATATGGTGGCATATTTCTCCAACCATGTAACAACATATTAGTTCACAAGTTAATTATCTGGTTAAATTGTTTTAACTAGTTACGTAACTAGGTAATTAAATGATCTAACTACATGTAGTTAGTTATTTGGTAAACTAGTTACGTAACTAGTTAACTACCTACCAGTTATTGATTTTAGATAAGTAGTAAATTATCTACTAGCTACGTAACTAGTTAATCACATGAATAACTAGTTATCTATGTAGCTATCTGGTGGCATAAATGTACCACCATAGTTCAATTACAAGAAATATCTCACCTGTTGGACCAGCTTCATCCGAAGCTTCATCATGTGACTGTCCACGCTCCCACCGGAGACCGACATCGTGTCCGGATTTTTGGCCACACACCACTAGAACGTACACAAAAACTTTTCCCGCGCCTTTTTTCACTTTCCAACAGTTTCTTATTTCAAATTAATCCTTCTGAAAACATTATCCTTTTCATGAATGTAAATATTTTAATGATTTAAATGTAGAAATCCTGTTATACTTTGAACATTGAAAATTTTCCCTTCGACATCCGAACAGATCGTACATAACGTAAGGATATATCAATGTAAATCAGTCTGTATGTGAGTATTGATAGAGTTTTTGTATAGCTTAAAGAAAATCAAGTCTTGAATATCCACTGCCTTTACTGATAGATCAATAATCAATCCAAAGCTTTTTAAATTTTTGTACCGTACATTTTTATTGCATTTATACGATTTGTATTATGTATACGTAATGCTGAAAAAGACCGCCAGTGAGTGCAAGACTTTTTCAAAGTTTTTAATGTTTGATTTTAAGTGAATTTAAATGTACTGTTTGTTTACAGGATGTTTGCTGAACAGTAATGTGATTTAAGTGTTTTAAAATAAAACATAATTGAAAATGATCATACCCGATTTCGTTAACTACTTAGATTAAATTTTTAGACAGAAATTGATATATTATGTAATTTATGAAAACTGTTAAATAATTTCTGTTTTGTTGATTGGTTCATAATATTAAACATGGCATCTATATTTACTGTTCAATGGCTTACATAATGACTGTGCAAAGAGAGAATCGAAAGTTACGGCGCTGAAGTAAGCCTACATGTTATTGAACAAATTGACTAGTACTAACTTTTAAAGCGCACTTGTGAGTCTATGATCGAGGGGTCGTACTTTTGGCCGGGGCAACTTTTTACCACCATTCTCCCACTTACTATTAATTCTAAATTTCACATGGCAGAAGACTGTTGTCAGTCACTGACTGAAGTAACTGGTTACCAGCTAAATAAAAAGATTTAGCCTTTCCATGATCAGTAGGTAGATTGACTGAAAGCTGTAATATGACCTTTACAATTTGAAGAAATTAAAACGACGTAGTAGAGTCACGTACGCATTTAATATACATGTATTCTTGTTTGTTTATACATTTCCAATCTGACATTCAATATTTAACTTAAAAAGAACTGATTAAGACCAAATGAGTGAACCATTTTTTCTCAACTGAGTTCTATAACAGCCTTAACTCAGCCTTACGAGTGTCAATGTTTTGTTCTCCACTTTTTGCACTCCACCTTTGTTTAATCGTCATAATCGTCACCAGCGCTTGTTTTAAACATTATTTTCAATAATATTACATGCATGATCAACTCATGGTAGTTGAATAGCCTAGCCACAAACTGTATCAAAAATGACACATTAAATTACAGACGCCCGCCCGGCTAGCTCAGTCGGTAGCGCAAAGGCCTTCTGATTGAGGGGTCGTTGGTTCGATTCCCAGTGGGGTATATTTTCGTGGAACTTGGTCATGCAATAGTTTCTACGGCCATTATTCCTCCTACCACTGATTCTAAATCATAATGGGCAGTAGTCAGTCACTGACGGAAGTATGTGCCTAGCAGTTGGTTAACAGCTAAATCAAGGGATTTAGCCTTTCTAGGAACAGTAAGTAGGTTGACTGACCACCGTTATATGACCTATACAATGTGTTGCTGTGGTGTTAAACCCAACAAAAACCTAACAGCCATATCAGAAGACACAAAAATATATGTATGACTTACGTTCCTTTAGGTGACAAAATCTGTTAAACGCATGGTTCCTGATAAGTACATGAATAGTATCTGAAGATGGTTGATGCCCATTTTCATTGTCAATGTCTGGTCACCTAACCAGACCTTTTAAGAAGCATTTATTTAATACATCAGTTTTGCTTATTCAAATTGCTACTTTAAACATAAAAAGCATTTGGCCTGCAGTCGGGTTGGAATACGTTATTTTTCATTGATCAGTGAAATGTGACAATAACCATGATTTGAAGCATTGGTAGGAACAGTGGTCAAGTGGTAGGACTCGCGCTTAGGGATTGAGAGGTCCCGGGTTCAATCCCCACTAGGAGCACTGCTAATTTCCTTAAGCAAGAAATTAACGTACAATTGTTTCACTCCATCCAGGTGTAAATGGTTAATATGAGGGATCACCTGTCTGAGGGTGATTTCAGTGATCAGGATTCAGGAGTTATTGTACAAGATTGTAAAGTTGGCTGAACATGGAACAGTCGGCATGGAAGCAGACTTTAAACCGCACTTTAACTTTAAGCATTTCTGCAACTTAACAACTCGACTACGGAGTGAAATTACACCTTAGTTTGACAGACAACAAATTGCAGTGCCTTATGTCATTAATTTTAATAAAGATCGATCTTTTTTTTTATTTCATCTCTCATCAAACAAATGTAACAAAATGTAACACAAAACGTTAAGTACGAATGAAATGTCTCCTAGCTTTAAAGATATCTTTATAAAAAACTAGTTTTGTTTTTAATTTCACAAAAGTCTTTTATTCTATGTATTTTTTTCTTAAGCTTAAATACAATGTATATTCTAATGTAAAATGAAATTCATCCTCTAAATTTCCACAAAATATACATTTACAATTGTCTTGTAGTACTCTATTCCAGTGTCCTACTTCTGTTTTTAATCTATGGCTTGACATTAAAAATCGAGTAATGGAAAACTCGCTCGTTCAGTGCATTTTGGGTGGAAAATGGCAACAAAATGAAATTGGGGGAGCACTTTTTTCCTTATTTTTAATACTTCAGAAAGCAACCATTGAAGGAGTAACATTTTTAAAGCAACATTTCTGTATTTCAAACTAAATTTTCAACTAATTAATTAAAGCAATAAATTCCACCAAGATTTCTACATGACAATTAAGAAATTGGCAAAAATGAAATAGATAGTACTAAATTTTAAGGACAGTTTGCTTCAGAGACTGGGAAAAAATCATACTTTTTTGGGAGGGGAATAGGACCCCAAAAATGCCCTTAAATTCTTCAGAGAATAATCTCAATGCTCAATCCTCTGTTATTTATAGTACATAAAGCAATGTTCTGAAGTAATAAAAAAAGAAACGAAAGCTTTGTGTCTACATTTTTATTATACAACACATATATAAGCCAAGTAAAAAATTGAACACATAAAATTTATCACAAATTCACAAAGTTTATTTTGCTTTTTTGTGTGAAAATCTTATAAAATCCACTTCAATATCCACAGATTGTTTTTTATGAAACTTTAAAGTATTGTCAATATTAAATTTTAACTCAGCTAGTACTTTCATTTCCACACCCCAATCTGTAGCCTTCTTCTCTATATGCTGGAACAAAAAAAATATTAATATAAATAAAACATTATTAATAACTTAAATAAATTAAAATCTTAAAAATTAACCTTTGTCACATAATACAAGAAAAATAACTTATTTAAATTGATATATGTTTTTAAATCAACAGATTGGTATTAACACTTTCAGCAAAGGGAAATAACTACAATTGATAAATTTTCAAATAAAATTGTTTAACTTGTGTTTTGCTTTCAATGTCTTCAAATCATGTCTTTTTATCAGTTCTCATTGCCATTTAACCACCTCATGCAACTTGTTAAGTAATGATTTGTTCAGTGTTTGACACTTATTTCTATTATTAAGGATCCCAAAGTAGACCCTAGTCAGTTATTCACCTTTGGGATTCTTGTAAACAAATTTTGAATGCAGATTTTCAGGCACATACTGTGATAGATAACTTATAGAAACTCAAGTTGGTGTAAGAACAGAGAAATTTTTAGGGACCCTGATGGAATCCACCACTAAGATTCACTGGGATCCTACAGTGTTCTTTAAGAGCCTCAGATTCACAAGACACGTTTTGTAGGGGACCCAGATATTGTTCAAACTTTCATTTTTTAACTATGGAAACATGAATAATTGTTAAATAAATAGAAAAAAGTTCTAGGAGACATCAATAAATGAAATGTTTATACATTTTTTTGTAAAATTCAAAAGATGAAATGTTAATAAAGTCTTCATTCATAACAGGGATTTTATATAACAAGGATTTGTAACCACATAGATTTACATCAAATTTCACTGTCTTCGCTATTATTTCGGCCCATACAGATAACAATTATTACAAGTTTAAATAAAGATATTCTCATGAAATTTTGTACCAGTACCTTTTAAATTAATGATTGATGATTTTGATGTAAATTATGCTCAATGATTGTTTCACAAAATTATGCATTTTTCCGCCGATCTACCATTTTCAGCTCCAATTAACATCACCTAGTCATATTTTTGGTCATAATTGCAACAAATATTTCTCAAAAACTTCAGAAACATTCACAAGTTGCATGGAAGACATGTACAAAAACAAAACTCAAGTTTTTAAACTCTGGAATAGTTTGTACAGCCTACTTCAGCCAATCATAGACAGTGACGACTGTGATTATTCAAAAAAGCACATCATTGCAAATCCCATTATATAAAGTCGAGTGATCAATAAATACAATATAATATATACCTGTCTAGTTGATGTTTTATGAAGAGAATATACAGAATCTGATGCTATATCTAAACCTCTCTTTACAAATATCATATCAATACCTGAAAACAAACAATAGTATTTATACTCAAATTTATGACATACAGAAATGTTCCATAATTTGGACCATTAAAATACATTGTCTTAATTGTGGAATGGTCTTCATAAAGGGACCTTTTTTAGCATTTCAGACTATCTTTTCACAAATTAAGCATTTTGGACTTAAAAATCCCCAAAAGCAGCTGTACTTTGCAATAACTAAGACTGTTTTTATAGCAGACCTCTTCTGTAATTCATAAATTATAGGGCTGTCACAATACGCCAGAAGAGTATCGCAATATATTGCAATACCCTAGCACCGTATTGTGATATGAACTAAGATATATTTTGGGTTTTTAGATTTGTTGTGTCTCCGCTGTATTTAACAGAAACTTTGCATATCTTGCATGCTGCTACTGATTAAATCTAGCCTATTAAGTCTATTATGGACATTTAGGACTGTGATACTTTTTTGCATAACCAATCGAACGTGCCCCATTGGTTAAATTCTTGTAACATAAGCTTAAATTGAATGAACAATGGAAAAATTGATGTTTTTTTAAATTTTTTTTAAATAATATACATACCGTATCTTCGCATTAATATTTTACATGAATTAACCTAATTTATCATGTCTACATGACTTCTGGCTAGTCAGTTAAAGGTACTAGTTCACAGATTTGGTTAAGATTTTTCTATATTTTCAAAATACCATTCAAAAGTCTGTAATTGTGTCAAAAAATTAATTCTTAATATAACTGAGCTATAGATTGCAAGAAATATACAATAAAAGTCACAAAAAAGTACTTAAATTATCTTTATCGTGACATACAGTGTAGATGTTTGCTACTTGAAACATCATCATTTGTAGTTGTATGTCAATTTGCACTAAAATTGTCATTATCAAATCACTAATTTGCTGTTTCAAAACATGTGTCCAAACAATTTTGATAGTTTTAGAAAAAGTTGATGTTTAAGTTGAAATCTGTGAATGAGTACTTTTAAGGCCATGACAGCTATCATATTAGAGTACATTTAAAATGTATACCTTGATTAAGTTTGGTACCAAATGGTGGATTCATTATAACAGTGTCAATGTTTCCTTTTAATCTATCTAGAACTTCTTTATCTAGTGATTGTATATCATGTTGTTCTACTTCAATATTTTCCATTTCAAATTCTTCTATATTATGTCGACATATTTCTAACGCATCCTCATCAATATCTATACCTATCACTTTCCTGTAAAGTTAAAGTGCCGTTTAAAGTCTGCTTCCATATATATGTTCAGCCAACTTCACAATTTTTGTACAATAACTCCTGGTCACTGAAATCACCCTCAGGCAGGCGATCCCTCACAGTACCCATTTACACCTGGGTGGAGTGGAACCAGTGTAGGTTAATTTCTTGCTCAAGGAAATTAGCAGTGCCCCTAATGAAGATCAAACCCGGGACCTCTCATTCCCTAAGCTTGGTCCTACCACTTGACCACTGCTCCTGCAAAGTAAGACATTTTTATCAGTTTTCTACAGATTTTTGATTAGGCATTTTGGCTTTGGCAATGCATTATATATATCATATAACAGCAGTGAGTCAACCTAATCATAATATCTGGAAAGACTAAATGTCTGGATTCAGCTATTACCTAGTCACTAGGCGCATACTTGTGACAGTGACTCAGTGACTGACAACTGTCCTACATGATTAAGAATCAGTGGTAGGAGTAAGAATGGCTGTATAAATTATACCATGACCAAGCTTCAGAAAAGTATGCCCAGACCAAGAATTGAACCCAGAACCCCTCAATCAGTAGACTGGTGTGCAGTTGACTGAGCAAGATGGGCCTTTTTATTTTCTACAAATAGAGTATTATGGACCTTTGTTTGCTTTTTCTAGAACATAAAGACTTTATCGTTTCCAATAATTTAGATGTAGTTACAGATATTTCTATTAAGTATGCATGGCCTTACAATAAAAAATCTCTTCACATCATGGTTCAGGCAAGCCAAGGGCCATAGGGTCCATAGGCAAGCTAAATATCAAACTTATACAATAAAATAATGTAAGTATACTAACTTGGCTCCCAACATGACAGCACCTATACTTAGAACACCACAGCCACAGCCCAGATCTAGTATAGTTTTGTCTTCTATATCATTATATTGTGTATGTATGGTATGTAACATACATGCTGAAATATTAACATGGTATTTTGTAATAGAAGGAAAAGTTAAGTACCCGATGCACTGCTCCAACCTGTTACATCTGCTAGCAAGTTAGATGCTCAACAAACTGAGCTTATTGGGTAGATGAGCATGAACAAAGAGTATAAACATACTCAGCATAAACTTCATGTAAGTACAGCTCAGAAATACTCATGGTGAATTGATAAATGGTTAAGAAAATGACTCAAAGCTCAAACGTATGAGACAGTCAGCTAATTATTATGCATAGGCCTACATTCAGATCATCAACCCTTATTTTCAAGGGACTAACAATCAATTTTAGTTATAAATCACTTTTATATTGTATTGTTCAAATACATGTCATAGGCAGATCTAGCTTGGGGTCAATGGGTCCAGTACCCCCTGGATTTTCCAAAATGTGCCCAACATAAGTGTATTTTTTAACTGTAAGCCATTTCTAAGTAGCGTGAAACAATTTTTCTTGCTTGACTTAGTGTTTAACATAAATCTAATGGTTGGGTAGTTTTTATCATTATTATGTTGCGTTATTCTGGAAACAGTTTATAATGTGGTTGTGGTTGGAAAGTTTAGATTCCCCCTAGAAAAAGGTTAGACCTCCACTTGAAAAAATCCTGGATCTGCCCCTGCATGCGTATCATAAGATTTTTGATGATAAATTGCCCAGGAACCTATTCCCAAATACAATTCTAGTTTACTTAAAGTGATCATGTGACTTGTTAATAATGCGAAAATTGCAGCTAACAGAACAGTATGATTATATGTAAACTTTAGTACGAACCTGCTATATGTGGAGTAGTTGGGTATTGTTCCAGTTTAATTTTTGGATTTTCAAAGACGTCAACATCATCCAAATATTCCTGTAATTTCTTTAATTTCATATTACTAGCCATAGTTTAAGGTAGTGGTGAAATATCAAACAACCAAGAGCAGGACCTAGTCTTTAAGTCTTATAAAGAAAACTCCTACCAGAAGGTCAACTGTAAGTAAATAAGAATAGCAAAACACATGTATAATTGATAGTTATCATATTTTGTAAAGCAGTACTAAGTTAAATATATGGTGGCATATTTCTGCCACAAAATAATCAGATAATTAACTAGTTAATTAAGAGGTTATCGAGTTCACATAACTAGATAACCACTTACCAGTAAGGGATATTAAGTAAAAGTGGAAATTCTAAGAAGTTAACTAGTAAACCACTTAATTGAGTGATTATCTAGTTACCTTAACTTTATTAACTAGTTAACTGTCTGGCTATGTAACTTATAACCACTAAATTGACTAGTTAATTCACATAACTAGGTAACCACTTGCCAGTAAGGGATATTTTGTGTAAGTTGTAATTTTCAGCAGTGAACTAGTTAACCACTTAATTGAGTGATTATCTAGTTACCATAACAATTAACTAGTTAACTATCTGGCTGTTTAACTTAATTATTAACCACTAAATTAACTAGTTAATTCACATAACTAGATAACTACTTGCCAGTAAGGGATATTTTGTATAAGTTGTAATTTTAAGCAGTTAACTAGTTAACCACTTAATTGAGTGATTATCTAGTCACCATAACAATTAACTAGTTAACTATCTGGCTGTGTAACTTAATTATTAACCACTAAATTAACTAGTTAATTCACAAAACTAGATAACCACTTACCAGTAAGGGATATTTTGTATAAGTTGTAATTTTAAGCAGTGAACTAGTTAACCACTTAATTGAGTGATTATCTAGTTACCATAACTTTATTAACTAGTTTACTATTTGGCTATTTAACTCGATAACCACTTAATTAACTAGTTAATTCACATAACTAGATAACCACTTACCAGTAAGGAATATTTTGTGTAGGTGGTAATTTTAAGTAGTTAACTAGTTAACCACTTAATTTCAAGTTGACAGCTTTTACAGCAGAAAAACTTGCCGATCCAAGTTAACAATAGAATATATCCGAAATACGTACTGTCCGAAAATTAGCAACTTAATATACTTTTCACCGAAGATAAGCGGTAAAACAATGAAATGCCAAAATATGCCAGTTCGATATAAACCAAAATTAAGAATAAATGATGACAACATGCGTTAGAAATACCTTTATGACGGCTGATAACTCACTACACGTTTCCCCGATAAAAAGTGGATTGAGTTACGGAAGTTCCGTAATCCTAGTCATACCTGCATAGTTCAGGCTAGAGTTACGAAAATTCCGTAAAAGGGGAAGTAACTCTTAAATCTGTAGTTACCCGCGGTTTCAAAAGATTTTTGTATCACGCGTGCATTTATCTGTGAGAAAGATGGAAAATAAAGGCAATATTGGTTAGTGTCATCTTATTTCAATATCATACTTTTGTGTAAATATCTATATTCTAATGTAATAAATGTCTATTATATTGTTCTGCTTCTGAAGTAAGTGAATTTAACCAATTGTTTATTTGTAGTGGAGTAGTACTCGGTTATACATTATTCCCGGATAGTTTGCTTCATAACGCGCTCCCTTCGTAGTTATTTTTTGTAAATCAAAACTGAATACTTTTATTTGGTTTTATTTTTGTATGTTTAGTTTCTATTTTGAAACTTTCTTTATTTAATTTCATGTTTTTGAACTTGTATTCTTTTAAGTTTTATTTCAAATGTTCAAATGCTTATAAATCTTCACTCATGATTCAGGTCGTTAAGTGCATGTGTACTAAATTTTCATTCTTTGTGTTTCAGCTTTACTCAGTGTCTCAGATAAGACTGGATTGGTCGAGTTTGCCAGTGAACTATCTGCTCTTGGTTTTCTATTGATAGCATCAGGTGGGACCGCCAAAACTATACGAGATGCAGGCCTTGATGTCAGGTATGTATGGGGAAAAAGGGTTTGGCAGTTTTTATGATGCAATTTTGCATTGACCTTGATATGTCAGTATCTGTGCTATATAGATGAGTTGAAAGTGATTTTAAATGTCAATGATTTATTTGACTGCAAGGCAGATGTAAATGTCAGTTCTAAATATAAGACTTTCGTAACTTTTTTATCATTTGGACATTCTTCTGGTATGTAGATACAGAAAAATATCCAAATGTAAAAATGTTATGCAGGGTCTTATAATGAGGACTATAGGACATGTACAACAAAGATGGATACTGTAGTGTTATGATGTTTGTATACCCTACAAGAATTTTCTTATAATTGACCCTTCATAATTGATTAAAAATGGTGAAACAGTCCTGAAAAAGAACTGAAATCTGAAAGCAGCCTAGCAGGTGATTTGTAATGTTTACTGATTTTTTCCTATTACAGGGATGTGTCAGATATGACAGGTGCACCAGAAATGTTGGGTGGTAGAGTAAAAACATTACATCCAGCAGTTCATGGAGGTTAGTTTGTTATAATTGTTTTACAATATTGACCTTATACTCCACCATTGATATCTTAAGGATGCTTTTCCCTAAAGTAAGACAATAGATCTGGCCTAAATCAGTTTCTAGTTTCATGTCCTCAAAAATGTGAAGTTGGTAGCCTAGGGCTTTTTTTCATTGGGTTTAAGCAGTGTCAACACAATTTATGTCATTTTACGGTGTCCAGCACACTTATCCTAGCTTTCCTGGACCCTTGTCTGTAACCAGTACTCACCTACCCTTCCACAAGGCCAGAAACTTCTCCATATTATCTAATCAATGGAGGAAAATTGACATTTTTGTCAATTTTTTTGGAAGGGTATAATCTCCTGGGTGGGATTCGAAACTGTACCCCCTTTGGGATTTTGAATTCCCAATCCTGGCACGCTACCAACTGCGCTTTCCACCCAGTAGGTAGGGTAGCTGTAAAATTGTATTTTTGTTAATTGTTCAAAGTTTTGGATACACTTCCTTGTAATACATGTACTTCTTTCTTTAAATTGTTACCACATTGTTGCATCCATTGGGATATGTCATATAGACGTGTTCAGTAGATTTGTTAATATGTGACACTCAAAAATACAAATACCCTGATAGTATTTAAACCACACCATTGAAAGTAGATTCAATATAACTTCAGTCCAAGGTTCTTACTTTCATAGTGCAGACCATGAATAGGTATGATTTATTTGTTAAACTCGGTACAAACATTTCAACTTGGTCAATTTGTTGACAGTATGATGTACAGCCATTACTGTATTATATAAAATTTAAACCAGTGTTGAATTTATATTTCAGGTATTTTAGCAAGAGCCACCGAGGATGATAAGAAAGATTTGGCTGATCAAGGATTTGAGATGATCAGGTATACAGACTTCATTTATATTGATAGCTCTGACTGTAATATAGGAATAGATATTTCAATGGGTCAGCCCAAAACCTGAGTTTTGTGAAGGGCTTGTTTCTGCCATAGTGTATTGATATTTACTCTGATCATTGGCTTTATTATACCCCCGCTTTGAAGAAGAGGGGGGTATACTGTTTTACCCTTGTCCGTGCGTGAGTCCGTCCGTCAGTTACAAAATTTCCATCGCAGTTTTCTCAGCAACTATAACATGCAGCAGTCTAATACTTTGCATATTGCTTCATCCCATAGTCCCTTGCTCATCTGCTTCCTGTTTGTCGCATATTTTTAGATTTTTGCGGGGGTATCACTAGTGAGCATTAGCTCACAGATTTACTTGTTTTCAATGACAATTTTGGCGTTCTCATCAAGAACCGACTGTCAACCTAAGCAGCCAGTTAGAAAGACTAAAAGGCCTGTTAAAATTGGCAAAAAAAATTTTAAAAATGCCCATTAACTGCAGGGCCGGCGAAATCTTAAAATTGTTTACCTTTTCGTTCTTGGCAATTGGTAAAGTTACTTGTCCTTATGAACATTATAGAATAAAATTATTGAAAAATCCAGTTGTCCATATTTGCCTTGGGACATTATTTTGCCCGCCCTGGACTACCCTAGAAGTCTTATTACTTTTTAGTTGTGTAGGTAAATCACTCTTTGGTTAAGATTTTAGGTCAACATTTTCACATCTTGGAAATCACTCAAGAGATCAACTTGAAACTTTGTCTAAGGGTTAACCATTTTAGGTCAAATACCAAGTTCCATAACTCTTGTATGAATTTGAGTTGAACTGTGCACTTAAGTTATTCTTTAAATTTTTGGCTAAGAATTATGTGCAATATTTTATCTTTGCACTAGAAGGATTCTATTGAAATTATACCTAAGTTTACTGGTTATCAGTCAATATCAAATACCAAGTTGCATAACTCTTGCCTGAATATTGACTGGATTATGGTCCTTTCATTCTTGGAGAGTTCTTAGCTTTAGAATTTTTGTGCAATATTTTATCTTAGCAACTACTATACACATGTTTGCAGGGTTACTATTGAAGTTCAATAATATTTATGAATTTTGAGCTTTGAATATTTTTTTCACAAGAAATCTCACCTGACCATTAAATCTTGTTGTTTCAGGATAGTTGTAAACAACCTTTATCCCTTTGCTAAAACTATAGCTAAACCTGATGTATTTGTACCTGAAGCTGTGGAACAGATTGATATAGGTAATAATGTACTGGTACTTGAAATAAATATATAGCTGGATTTTCTTTCTATTTTTAGCTGGATTTTTCAACAACAAATTTCAGCTAATGTTTGGCGAAACGCGGGCGGTCGGCGGGCGTCCGATTTCATTAACAATTGTGTTAAAGTGTTTCTTTACCATATATCTCTGCTATTTATTGTCAGATCATTATGAAACTTCATACAATGATAACATACCATGTGATGAACAGAATTAGACAGTAACCACAACTCTACCTGGCTTCATTATGGATTATTTCCCTATATAAGTTTTGCATTAAAGTTTTTAAATCCTGCTTTAATGTGGTTTCCACATTACATTTCTTGTAATACCTTTTGATAATATGTAATTAAATGGTATCTACTTATGGGCATTCCTTTGTTAATTCTGGATTTGATTGGCCCTTTCTTTCACTGGACCATGATTTTTTTAAAAGTTTATTAACATTAAAAATTTAACTCAAATTTAAAAATTAACTTCAAAAAAGTGGCGAACATTCAGTTTTAACTCTCAAAAAACATGAAATATGACCCTTTTAAAATTTACGTACTATTTATGCTACTTTTTGAAGGAGATAAAAACAGGAACAGAATTGTCTTTTAAGCCTTAGATAAATTATACCCAAATTTACTGACTAAACATATTTCAACAGGTGGTGTAACCTTACTGAGAGCTGCTGCCAAGAATCATGCTAGAGTTACTGTTATATGTGATCCTACGGATTATAAAAGGTAAATATGTATTTGGTGAGTTTTTTCTGTAAACTGTAGCTAATGTATAATCCCCCACATATTCTCCCTTGCCAATAAGCTAACTTTTATGACCATGTGGTAGAATGGCTTTTTGATTTGGAATGTTGCAGGTTTAATCCCAGTTAGGATCATGGAATTTTACACAGTTACAAATGGTGCCCAACTTAAATAACGATCTAGGATTGTGTGATTGTATCTTTAGATTGTCTCATAGACATTTAATCTCTGGTATTAGAGAATGAATTATGGTCACGAGGGAGGTGTATGTAGCAGAGTTACAGCACCACACATATTTCCTTACCTTGAAAATAGCTTTTATGGTTATGTAATGGTGTCTGCTTACAACTCAGAAGGTCCTGGATTGACTTTCAGTTTGGACCACAGGTTTTATAGAGTTAAACTACTATAAGTTCTATGTTAACATGTATATCTACCTGTAAGCCTTGATTCTATTATAATCATAATTCAGTACTATGTTTAATTATTACAGAGTTATTGAAGAGATACAGAATTCTGATGATAAAGATACAAAATTAGAAACTAGACAAAGATTAGCTGTTAAAGTATGTAAACTAGGTTATATTTGTGTGTAGCTTCAGAACTCTATTGATAACTTCTTTTTAGTCATGCAGTTCTTTCCCAAATTTGGAGTTGCTCTTAGAATTTTATTTCTCCTATCAATGTAATTGAGATAAAATTGCCCAAGATGTTCTGCGTAAGTTAAGGTCCATGCCCCTCCCCAAATACTGAAAAAAAGCTCTTTGTTGTAACTATCTGAGTTAAAATTCAGCAGGTTACTGTTGAGCTTGATTTTCCAAATTAATATTACATCTTTTTATGAAGCTTTCCATTGGATAGTGTCACCTCAAATTCTTAATTTTACCGCTTTAAAACAATTCTTTGGATTATGTATCATTATGATTTTTGGTGTGCTGTACATGTCTGTATGTGAATGTATATTCCAGGCATTCAATCACACAGCTGAGTATGATGGTATGATATCAGATTATTTCCGACGTCAGTTTAGTGAGGGTGTGTCTATGTTACCATTGAGATATGGTATGAATCCACATCAAAAACCAGCACAGATCTCAACTACCTTATCTGAACTTCCATTGAAAGGTACATGTTTTCCAGTATTAATGTTGTTTTCCTACATTGGGGCGGATATTCTGCCGATTTGCAATTGAGATGAAATATGAAAATTCCCAAAATATTACCAAATTTTACAATTGGGAAGATTTTTTGGGGTATTAAGTTATACTGTGGCATTATATTTATACCCCCGCTTCGAAGAAGAGGGGGGTATACTGTTTTACCCTTGTCCGTGCGTGCGTCCGTCCGTTACAAAATTTCCGTCGCAGTTTTCTCAGCAACTATAACATGCAGTAGCCTAATACTTTGCATATTGCTTCATCCCAGAGTCCCATGTGGTGTAAAGCGATTTCATGCTCCTTGCTCATCTACTTCCTGTTTGTCGCATATTTTTAGATTTTGGCGGGGGTATCACTAGTGAGCATTAGCTCACAGATTTACTTGTTATATAAGTTTTTGGTTTGTAGCAAAACCAACAGAATGCATCTTGAAGTACTTTCTATTACAGTAAACTGAATGGAAATTATTTTCTTGAAATTTTACCAGAACATCTTGTCATTTTCTTAAGCTGACTGATTTTGATCTAATGTCCAGTAAAGGGTCACTCTAATAAACAAGTTGTTTAGCTCCAGTGCCTATTCAGAGATGCTTTAGTGTCTTTTTTTACTTTCCATTATCATAAATTCTCCTCTGATATTATTTGAAAATATAAGAAGCCATCTAAATCAAACATTGCTTGTGCAAAAAGTATAATCCTTAGTGAATATTCTAGAACTTTAAAAAAAGCAGGGAGAAAGGAAAAGCGACATCCAAGGATTAATGTTTTTAAGTGCAAATTTCTGCATTTGGAGGTACAAATGGTAGGGAGGAGGAAAAAAGTGAACTGCTTTATTTCTTTACAAAAATTACTATATTGTTGTATGTATATTTACAGTATTGAATGGATCACCAGGTTTTATTAATCTACTTGATGCATTGAATGGTTGGCAATTAGTTAAAGAATTAAAATCAGCTTGTGGTTCACCTGCAGCTACTTCTTTTAAACATGTCAGTCCAGCAGGTGAGTATAACTTTTGAATGAATATTTCAGCCTATGCCAAGTATGTCATTCTGCCAGCCATTAAGGGCTAACTTTGCCAGTGTCCAAATGAACTTCACTATTACGAGGGGTGATCCAAAAATTCATGGACAATGTGTGTATCTCCATAACGTGACGTCCTACCATGCTGATTTGTTAGGATATCATTAATCAATGCTTTTTTAATAAATTGACAAAATTCTAAAACATCTATTGCATTTTTATACCCCCGCTTCGAAGAAGAGGGGGGTATACTGTTTTACCCTTGTCCGTGTGTGCATGGGTGTGTGGGTGGGTGCGTGCGTCCGTCCTTTACAAAATTTCCGTCACAGTTTTCTCAGCAACTATAACATGCAGCAGCCTAATACTTTGCATATTGCTTCATCCCATAGTCCCATGTGGTGTAAAGCGATTTCATGCTCCTTGCTCATCTACTTCCTGTTTGTCGCATATTTTTAGATTTTTGCGGGGGTATCACTAGTGAGCATTAGCTCACAGATTTACTTGTTCATCTATTTATGACGTCATCAAAATATGAAGTATTGAAATCGCGGCGCAGCTCATTTTTTCTCCTTCATGTATATGTTTTTACCTCATTCAAACCAATGTAAAATCTGTTCAAATAAAGAAAATGGCAGGAAACGTTATAATAACGTTGTTTAGACATGTATGACGTCATTCTGTAAGTTTCAGAAGAAATTTGACGTTGCGGGCATTATACACTCGTGTTTAATAAAAGAAGGGGTGAAAACAGCTTAATAAAAAACGGACGTCACGGATCCAGCAAAACTGCAGACAGTTATACAATTCTGTGTAAATCTCGGAAAAAACATTGGGCAAGACAAAAACAATGATTGAAAGTGAGACATATAAACCATCAGTGTGGGGTACACTAGTGTATAAGAAGCATCTCCGATTTTCGAATGGATGGGAAGGTGTAGGGAATGTTTCGTGGTCTGAGAAACAGAGTCAAAGAAACTAAGGAAAATTTGCATGAGAAGGTTAATGAAATCATATGGGTAATTTTACAATTCTTAGTTATTCTCTGTATTTATTGTTTGGAACTGTTAGCAGAATTGTAACAGAAGAGCTAGAAATGAATGGTGCAGGCCAAAGGGGGAATACTTTGAAGATTTATAAGGCCAAACAGTAATTAAGTTTAATTCTTTGACAAAGTGGCGTCGTTTGAGACGCGATGAACTGCGCCGCGTTTCATCACGTCCATGTATATAAAATAGTGCAGAATCATTAATTATAGTCGAATCTTTACAATATTTTGCTAATTTGTTGACAAATGCTCACTTTAAAAGATACTAGAAGTTCATGTGATTGGCTTTATTACTTATTGTTTCATGCAAGGTGTCCATGAATTTCTGGATCACCCCTCATACATCTGACCCAGTACCAGATAAATTCTATCTAATTCCTACATATAGCAAATGAAAATCAAAATTGCCATTGTACAAGTATGATTACATACTCTGAAAAGTCGTCTGTAGATTTGTTTAGATAAAATAAATTCTCTGTGTCAAACATTTGAAAATAAGGTTAAAAAGGCATGTTTTGAATCATAGAATTTATTGACTCATGATGTTTGATGTCTGTCGTCTGCCACCATATGTAAATTAAGTGCCAACAACCATTCCTTTTTAGAGAGTCAAAATAATAATAATAATTAAATCCTGTTATACTAACATGTTTTCTATTATATAGGTGCATCTATTGGTGGACAGGGAATGTCTGAAGAAGATCGTAAAGTGTGTATGGTAGATGATATGGATAAGTTATCTCCCTTGGCGGAAGCTTATGCTAGAGCTAGAGGTATATATGAACCATTTTGTTGACTGTTATTTAAACTGTGTTACAGTACGGTGTCATTAAATTGTTACGCGCCTTGAATTTTAAGAGTTTTATGTATTTTGCTTCAAAGATAGCAATAGATTTATCATTATAAAAGCTAAATTTTATTGGGTGGTTGCATTTTTTGATCACTTGTTGAGATGGTGTTATACTATTTTATACACAGTCTTGCCCTTGACGCTGTACATGAAGAAGTCATTGCCTTAACCTATTAGCCTGGATTCTGGTACTGGTTAAAGTTGGTTTGGGCTAGTGAAAATAGCTGATTAAATATAGCTGGGCTTGTTGATAAATGTGCCCATTATGATACAACAATAATGGGGCTTGTGTTAGAGAAAATACAGGAAGATGACTGAGTAAAACAGGGACTTGTGAAGATTTTGCTTGTAAAAGTGTCTTATTTAGTGAAGTTTATGAGTTAGACTTAGTCCATTGCTATGAAATTGTAAGATATTTGTAATTATTTCTACAGGTGCTGATAGAATGTCATCATTTGGTGATTTTATATCTTTATCTGATACATGTGATCTACAAACTGCTAAAATTATCTCTAGGGAGGTTAGTATATGAGTTATCTATATTGCCATTTAATACACTTAGTCATTTCATGATTTGAATAATTATTTCCTGCCTTGGCTAAACATGATTGTAAATTAAGTTTTAGTAATACTTGGTTGTGTTTTTTTGTTGGGGTGAAGGGTTTAACGACGTAGCAACAGAAGGTATAGGTCATATTACAGCAATCAGGCACCTACTCAATGTTCCTGGAATGACTAAATTTCTAGATTTAGCTGTTAACCAGTTACTAGGGGCATACTTTTATCAGTGACTTATGACTACCCTACATGATTTAGAATCAGTGATAGGAGGGAGAATAGTTGCAGAATTTTTTATTTCATGACCAAGCTCCATGAAAATAAGCCCCTCCAATGAATCAAATGCTTCAACATATGATAACTCAATCAGTTGACTTGATCTCTACAGTTTATAAATTTCTTATCTACAATATTGATGGATCTGTTACATTATAACATGAAAGGAAATTTGTAATATTTTTTTCACCAGGTATCAGATGGAGTTATTGCCCCTGGTTACGATCAAGATGCTTTAGAAATTTTAAAGAAAAAGAAGAATGGAGGTTATTGTGTGCTTGAAGTAAGTTTTTATCAAAATGTTATGCTTTAAGTATATATGGTGCCCCAAAAACTTCAGCATGATCTGATCGATTTTTCTGAGAATTGTGTTCACCCAACAAGGATAGCATCGTATGTTAAAACTTGTTAAAAATTGTGTTTTCCTTTCCTACTTAATGGTTTAGTTTTAAAAAATACAATATTCATTACTATGTAACAGATTTGTTCTCACTAATGTCACCCAGACATTTAAAAAATGTTTGTTTGTTTGTTTGGTTTTATGCCATAGCAACACATTGTATAGGTCATATAACGACGGGCAGTCAACCTACTCACTCCTCCTGGAAAGGCTAAATCTCTGGATTTAGCTGTTAACCAACTACTAAGCGCATACTTTTGTCAGTGACTGGCAACTGCCCTACATAATTAAGAATCATTGGTAGAAGGGAGAATGGCCGTAGAAATAATTTCATGACCAAGCTCCACTAAAGTATGCCCAGCCCGGGAATCAAACCCGCGACCCCTCGATCAGTAGACTTGCGGCTACCTTCTGAGCTAGCCGGGCATCTTTTTTAAAAATTGGTCTATAATGCAGTCATAAAATGTAAGATTGTGTTAGATTTTTCTATAATAGCTGATGCTTACATCCATTGTTTTATTACAGATAGATCCATTGTATGAACCCAGTGAAATGGAGACAAGAACATTATTTGGTTTACAGATGACACAGAAACGTAATGATGCTACCATTAATAAACTTGTCTTTGATAATATTGTAACCAATAATGACACTGTAAGTAAATTCTATTATTTTATGTTTTTTATTTTGTGCTGAGAGGTTACTTACTATGCTAAAGTGATTTGAATCCAGTCAGATACTTATCTTTATGATAAAATATTTAACAAGAAACTAGCTGTAATTGTTAAGTGCTGGGGGACCAGAAAGTGGACTGCGGAGTGATTAATTAAAGCTGTAAGAACTTGTTTGCCTGTCAAGTCAACAAAGCATTCAAGACTGTTATCTTCAAAATGAATGTAGGAACAGTAGGGGTCCTGACTTGAAACCCCACCAGAGGCACTGCTGTTTTCATCAACTGAAACTGTTTAACAATCTTTTGTCAGATGCCCTAAGCATCTAGTTCTCATAACCCGGGTTGATAGCGCAGTTGGTAGCGCGCCAGGATTTGGATACTCGTGCCCGAGGGGTTGCGGGTTCGAATCCTACCCGGGGAGGTTATACCATTCCATGAAAATTTGACTAAAATGTCGATTTTCCTCCATTGATTAGATAATATGGAAAAGTTTCCGGCCTTGTGGTAGGGTAGGTGAGTACTGGTTATAGACAATGGTCCAGGAAAGCTAGGTTAGGTGCGCTGGACGCCGTAAAATGACCTAAAAATTGTGTTGACACGGCGTTAACTCCAATAAATAAATCTAGTTCTCATGTGAGCGGTCCAGTGTCCTCGGGACTCTTTTGTGTTAATTGTTAGTTCTATTGAGTTCTTTTCTAGATACAGTTGAATTCGATAAGACGGAAAAAGTATTTCAGATTATTCATGACTTTTAATAAAGTGGACTTTTTTATTAAACTTAGTACAGCAAAATATTCAGGACCGAACGGTCGTTTTGGATAATCCATGATATTTAATAGACCTGATTTTAGAGAATTGAGACTGAACTGTATTAGTTATTTTGTTAATTGATATGGAATTTTATTTTCCAGAAATCAGAAAAGAGTATAAAAGATTTGATAGTTGCAAGTATAACATTAAAATATACGCAATCTAATTCTGTATGTTATGTAAAGAACGGACAAGTTATTGGTATTGGTGCTGGACAACAATCTAGGATACATTGTACTAGATTAGCAGGAGATAAGGCTGATAACTGGTAAGATATTTTAATTGATCAGTGTAAAAATAGTCAAAATTACATCACAGATGTGATGCAGGGTCCCACGCTGACTGTTTTTATCAGGGATTCTTATGGAATCCCAAATCCTTGATTCAGAGCTCCTTTCTTAGTGTGATAGCCTAATGGATTATCTCCTCTTGTTTAATTTTAGTATAAATACTGGGTCGTGGGGGAAAGGTTTTATTTCACAGTAGGTCTTGACAGAGTCATGGCTAACTTTGCAAATAAACTAAACTTTGGTGGCATGATGGATTTTTAATCTTCCTCTTCATGAACAAACAACTGAATGACGTTTTGGAGCGAACAAAACAAATGCTTTTTATAGATTCGACAGGATTGATCCTTACTTTTTGCAGGGCAGCTGTGAGACCGTCATACGTTGGTTTTTACATTCTTCTACATTTTGCATCTGACTCAAGACAAATCTGGATTAAATAGAGAGCTCAGAAAGACAGTTGCAATATGCCCATACGTCTGTCGCTCTATCTAAGCTAGACAAACATATGAAAAAGACAATATAACTAACAAGCGACTGTCTCAAGAATGACGTATGGCTGTCTTATATGACTCCAAAAATCACATTGAGATAGCAAGAAAATATGACTTGCGACGTCACAACTGTCTTGCGGCGTTCACATGAAGTTTTGTTTTCAAAAATGTTGTCGTACGGCTGCTGCAAAGGTGATGTAAACAGGCTTTAAGGGGTTGCTAGGTACAAAAATTGGTATTGTAGCAGAGGTATAACATGGCACTTGCACTCCCTTGCCATCAAGCTAGCTTTTAAGGCAACCTAGTAGCGTCGATTTATGACTCGAAATGTTATGGGTTTGAAATTTCAGTTCTGACCATGGATTACAGTAAAATATCAAGCAAGATTGTATGTGTATATTTAGTTATTGGAAGTGGAATAAATTTTTTAATTGATTATTTTGTGCAGGTGGTTACGTCAGCATCCTAAAGTATTAAACATGAAGTTTAAGAAAGGTACAAAGAGAGCTGAGATGGCTAATGCCATAGATCAATATGTTCTGGGTGTTGTAGGGGAGGTAAGGCTTGTCTTTATTCTAGTCATCACCTTTACATTATAATATGGAGGAAAGCTGCCCAGCTAGCTCAGTTGGTAGCACGCAAGTCAACTGATCGAGTGGTCTTGGGTTGATTTATACTTTTGTGGAGCTTGGTCATGAAATTATTTCTACGGCCATTCTCCCTCCTACCAACGATTCTTAATTATGTAGGACAGTTGTCAGTCACTGACAAAAGTATGCTTAGTAGTTGGTTAACAGCTAAATCCAGAGATTTAGCATTTCCAGGAGGAGTGAGAAGGTTGACTGACCACAGTTATATGACCAATACAATGTGTTGCTACGGCGTTAAACCCAACAAAACAAACAAACAAACCAAAGTTGTTAAAAGTTAATTTGGGCTAGTGAAAAATACCAATCTCATATATTTAGGCTAGTTGATAACTTGCTCATTTCTACATAACATAATTAATCAGGCTAGTGCACTTGAGAATTTAAGGTTATGACTGTTTATTTTTGACATCTTAACTTCTAGAAATTGCATATTTACAGGGTTCAAGCTGGTTTTAATCAGTTTTAATTAATATGATGATTTCATTAAATTCAAATATAAGCAGTGTTTCTATCTGCTTCAAATTTTCTGTGCAATACAAAGGTACAACATTGTTTGGCTTATAGTTTGGAGAAACCCGGGTAGGTGGGCGAGCGTCCGTTTTTGTTAACAATTGAGTTAAAGTTTTTTATTTACCATATATTTGTGCCATTTGTTGTCTGATCTTTATGAAACTTTATACAATGATAACATACTATGTGATGAACAGAATTAGCAAGTAACTCTTCCTGGCTTTATAATGGATTATTTCCTTTTGTAATTTTTGCGTTAAATCCAGCTTTAATGTGGTTTCTACATTATATTTCTTGTCATATTTGTAGGATGCTGATAGATCCACATGGGAGAGTGTGTTTGAAGAAGTACCAGAAATGCTTTCAACTGTAAGTTATTGCGTACTTACTTAATCTCACAGTGTCTTCCCCTTGTAATATTGTTTGTGGCGGTTATTTCAATGAAAGATGGTTATACAATTTGTGTGTGCATGTCCTTAGACATTTAGAGGTAGATAAAAACAGAAAAAAATCCCTTAAATTGATATTTTCTGCAGGGGTTTTTTATTCGGAAAAACTTCTGCTGAAATCTGCCTGCGCCAGTTTGTTGATGTGGTCAAGCCAATAAAATACACTCTAATACTTTTGGTTCCAAAATTTATTCTGTGATAAGTAGGGAGGCTTTTTAAAAAATAATGGAAATTTTGTACATTTGCTCACAGAGTTGTCTGTCCCTTTACTATTTAACACTGAGTATCATGTATGTTAACCGCCATATAATCATACATGTTACTATGTTGTATATAGAATATTTGTTTTATAATTTTTTGTAGGCTGAAAGAAAGGAATGGATATCTAAGTTAAAAGGTGTGGCACTTAGTTCTGATGCTTTCTTTCCATTTAGAGATAACATTGACAGAGCTGTCCAGGTACTTCATTTATTATATTGATTGATTCTTGAGATTTATAAATAGTTGCTTTATAGTAAAATTAAGTTTTACTTATGTATAATGTATCTTTTATTTGTCTTTTGATACCAAGATCCTTCGTCTGGGTCATACTTTTTGAAGCTTAGTCTTGAAATTATTTCTATGGCCATTTTCTTTCCTACCCTTGATTCTATATTGAGGTCTGAAGTAAAAAAAATATCATTGCTTTTTAATATGCAAAATATATGTCTCAAATTTTTTTAGTTATGCAAATTCTGTTCTAAAATTTCACTCAGTACTCATAGATATCCATCTTGGTTTGAATCCCATCTAAAACCTACCTGGTTGTTTCAGGAACTTTTTCCTACTAGCTCAGTGCTAACCTGAAAGTGGACTGGAAAGTCATTTTTCTAAGTAGTATGAACTTGATTCAATGTACATGTACTATGATTTATTTCAGAGTGGTGTTGAACTGATAGCTGCACCAGGAGGGTCCACTAATGATGAAGGGGTAATCAAGGCTTGTGATGACCATGGTATTGGAATGATCCATACAAATATTAGACTCTTCCATCATTAAAAACATTACAGAAATATCATTAAGTAAAGGACTGTGCTAAAATTTTCATTAGCACCCCAAAAGTCTATTCATGAAAAGTTTATTCCACTTGTGTTCAGTTGACTTTAGCTTGTTAGTTCATATTTGAAAAATGGTGCCATATTTTTGTATACTTTATTTAACTGTTGGTGGAACATACATTTACACCGCTGATTTAAATACTCAATTATCAGTAGGGAGTACAGAAATACAAATGTACTGGAATAAATATTTAAATCAGCAGGGTTAATATTTGCCCCCCTGACAGTTGAATAAAATACTATTGTGATTTCTGGGGATTATTTCTATATAAATCATGATTCCATTTAAACAAATCATGTTTATGAACAACAAGTTACTTCCCTTTAATTATAAAATGTTCAATGATATAAAACTTACAGGTAGTTTCTAATGATTTTGCTACTTGTAAAAATTGCAAATCTTCCTGTTAGAGATTTACCTGCTTTGTGAAATTGTATTGTTATCTCCCTTTATATAATATGTACCAATTTTGAACATATTTTTTGTTAACGAATCTATGCCCTTATATTTAAACTGTTGAATTGACAAAGTTACTATAGCAGTTTATTTGTTTTGTGTGTGAAGAATCAATCATGCAGACCTTGATCATTATTATAATGAAAAGAAATGACCTAAATTCTCTTATCTTGATTAAAAAAGTATTATGTTTCGCACAATTGTATTTTTTCAAACTTTCTTTGTTTGTTTTGGTGATTTGCATGCATGACCAATAAATATTTGTTCTTACTGAAATTTATGTGACCTAATCTTATAGTATAGACATAAACCATTTAAGTATTTTTTCTTCTAAAAAGAATGTAGTAAATTGATCTCAAATAATAGTGTAAAAGTTGATGAATTTTTGTATATTAACCATTTGTGTTCATAAGTATAAGTTCAGCTTTGTACCATTTAAAATTTCAATATGAACTTTTATTTTTATAAATGAAAGTTTTCAGGACTTGTCAGGAAGTTTGTTTTTTCCATTGGAAATGATGATAAAAATTGAGGTGTAAGCTTGATTTTAATGTCACTGATTGTGCTCAAAAAAACATTTTCATGATTGGCATGCCACAAGTAAAATGATCATTTTCTGAGTTGATATAAACAGGGGTTGACCCTAACAATTTTTACCAGGGATCCCAAAGGAATCCCTAGTCAGTTACTACGGGATTCCTCCTTAATGTTAAGGATTCCTCCAATAAAAGACAAAAAATTTGAATACAGATTTGCAGTTACCAACTGTAATAAATCAAGCATTGCAATTTTCAGTAATCCTGATGGAATCCCTAGCTGAGAATCACAGGGATTCCTCCCAAGCTTTTGGGATCCTTGGAATCCCAGAAAAATGTTTGTGTCGAACCCTTGATATCAAAAGGTCTTTTTCCAATTATTAAATTTGGCAAACATAAGCAAATGGATTAAAGTTGAAGCAAACTATATACCTTGATCTCATAAACAAAAATATCTTGCTGTTTAATGTTACACATATTTTGAACATGTAACATTCATTTGTAATCACCCTGCCTATGGGAATAGTGGGCACTTCATCTTGATTTGGTGAAAAAAATCTTGCACTAATCTATTACTGCTAGGGAAGCTGAAAGGTAAAGCATCGGCTCTTTTTCTTTGCGTTGCCCCATTGACTGGTGGGTGAAAATTACAAATGATTGGTGCATAAAGAGGACATATATACATTTATATCTTTTGATATGTGTTAGAAGTATTAAATTCCTGGTGCTGCATGTATTGTTATAATACTCAATTTTTATATTAATTTGATATTTTTTATGTTTATTAGACTTTGTAATGTTTACATC
This sequence comes from Mactra quadrangularis, assembly GCA_025267735.1. Taxonomy (NCBI): domain Eukaryota; kingdom Metazoa; phylum Mollusca; class Bivalvia; order Venerida; family Mactridae; genus Mactra; species Mactra quadrangularis. The sequence continues at coordinate 2,471,637 of CM046299.1, forward strand.
AAGGGTACTATTTACAGATTATGGCCTGATTTGATATTTTGAATCCATGTATTGCGTGTATGAGCAAAATAACATGCCAGTCTTAAAATGAGTCTTCGAATTGACTTCCTGACTTTATATGAATCCATGTCCAACTTAGTGATATGTTAATACATATTTTATTAGAATATTGTAAAATTTTATTCAACTGTCAGTGGCTCGTACATTAACCCCATAAATTGAAATATTAACTACGGTACTTCTGTGCATACAATTAAGAAAATAATTTCCTGGGACTTACATTAACAGGATTAATGTAAGTTCCATTGACTGTTGAATGAGATTTAACTATACAATTTTTAATACTAATCTGGTAATTCAAAATATATGTATGTGTTGTCATAACAATGGTTTTAGCAGGGATTTTATATAAGAGGGATTTGTAACCACATAGATTTACATCAAATTTCACTGTTGTGGTTATTATTTCGGCTCATCCAGATAACAAGTATTACGAGATATTCACATGAAATTTTTATACCAGTACCATTAAAGTTAACATAAAGGTTAGGAAAAATGTGTTTCTAGATGATTTTGAAGTAAATTACACTCACAGACTGTTTCACAAAATTATGCATTTTTCCGTCGATCTGCCACTTTTAGCCCTAATTTACATCACCTGGAGCCATATTTTCATAATTGCAACACATTTTTGTCAAAAACTTCAGAAACATTCACAAGTTGCGTGGAAGACATGCACAAAACAGAAATCGAGTTTTTTTAACTCTGGAATAGTTTGTACAGTCTGCTTTAGCCAGTTATAGACAGTGAAGATTGTAAATATTAAAAAAAGCACATCGTTGCAAATCCCTGTTATACAGAACCCCTGGTTTGAGAGACTTCAGTGTAAATGTTTATATGCGTTGTGTTCCTAAATAATACTCATGTCAGATCTCATTTTTTGTCTCATATAATTATGTTCCAATTTTTGTTAAATGAATGTTAATGCTTTAAGTATTGAGTTGTTCATGTATAATAATCATGTATAGCAAAATAAAAATGATCATTGATTATGTATTGTTTATTTGGCACAAGGGGGGCATATTATCAAGCGTCTTACGACCCATTTTAGTCGTAAATCCCTCTACAATGTACAGATAAGTAAGATTTTTGATAATGTGCTGCCCAGGTGCATAAGTTAGTCACTACCTAGCACTTTAAGAAAGTGCATTTGTGTTTAGTCTAGTGCCATGCAATGGTTTTGTTTCAAGGTAGTGTAGCAGATTTAATATGGGTATAATAGGGCACTTGTACTCCCTTGCCTTCACTCTAACTTTTATGGCAAAGTGTTATAGTGTTTGATTTAGGCTCAAAAGGTTATGGGTTTGATCCCAGCATAGACCATTTTTATTGGGTTTCAGTAGCAATACAAATATTGAAGCATCTACAAATTTCTGTGTGTATCTTATGTATTTTGATAGGAAGATATGTTTGCTAGCTGACACTACTTTGTTGCAAATCTTGCCATAGAATAATAGAACATGGCTATGTAGTGCTAGGTGGTAATATATTTATGCATTTGGTTCTAGATATAAAATTGTTAAGGTTGTACTTTTCAGAAATTGTTTTGTTTATTAACTGTACACTCACAATGTGATTTTCATGTTCAAAACAATCATGTTCAGTTCAAATATAGTTTTGATACAAAAATTTGCACAAGGTTTTGTTGTAATTAACTTTTTGTCACTTCTTTGTCACTCCTGTGTCTCCAGCATTCAGAACAGCCTCGGCAATCATCTACGAAGATACACCTTGGAAACCTATAAGGTCTGGCGATTAACTTGCTGGCAAGTAGTTCTATTATTGTTTACACAAGAATGTGTAAAGTCAATATTATGTAACAAGTTGTATGCTATTTTACTAATTTGCTGCAAAACAACATTCAGAAGTCTTAATCATAGAAAATGGCCATGGATTGTCTACATATACATTGAAACACGACCACCTGTCATTTTCATGTTACACGTTTATCACAACATTTCATCAGTAAAATGTCTCACACGTCGTATTTCTGTGTAGTTCTGAAAATATTACCTCAGAAAACAAATTCCATCAAATTCACGGAATTCTGCGGAATCCATTTTAGATCTACCTTTTCACCTTATGATATCCGAGGTGTATCTGCGTAGAAGATCGCCGAGGTAGTTCCGAATGTGTCTTCAGTTGAGGCTTAATTGTTTGAATGTTATAGTGTATCTTGAATGATCTATGCAGTGTATATCAATTAGTCAGTTCAAATAATGTATGAGAGTAATGAGGAACCCACTAATGTTTGGTATAGTCACATAACAGTTAAATTGCAGCTATTTTAGTACATACATGTATTAAGAGAGTAGTCATTGCTTTATATAATTTTACCAGTGATTACAGTGTCATAAGCATGATAGACCTGCCAATACATCTTCTATTTAATTTTCTCGACTAGTGCTATATTGAGAGAATTCTGATTTGAACTGGTCTGTTGCGACCGCAAGATAACAATTATCCCTTTCCATTAAATTGTTGTTTTTATTACTATGTTTAACACTGTGTCAACACAAGCATGGTCATTTTACTGCATCCAGCACACCTTACCTAGCTTTCCTGGACCCTTGTCTATAACCAGTACTGACCTACCCTTCCACAAGGCCGGAAACTTCTCCATATTATCTAATCAATGGAGGAAAATTGACATTATTGTCAAATTTTAATGGAAGGGTATAACCTCCCTGGGTGGGATTTGAATAGTTCCCCCTTGGGGACACGAGATTCAAAATCCCGACGCGATACCAACTGCGCTATTGACCCGGGTTCCCATGAAAATTTGATAATGATGTCAATTTTCTTCAATTATTAAGGTGTATGGAGAAGTTGTTGGTCTTGTGGAAAGGTGGGCGAGTGCTGAAAAGCTAGGTTATGTGCGCTGTTTGTGTTGACAGGCCATTCAACCCAGTAAAAATGGTGAAAGAAAGTCTAAGCTGGTCTTTGTTGTGTTAAGTATAAGACCTAAAACACCATCCCTTACCAGATTATCTTATTATATATATAGAAGGCCTTACAGCAATGAATTTAGGTCCTCGTGGTATATGAAGAAGTTATACCAGCCTTGTGGAGTGTAAGTGAGGACTACTTATATGGCAAGGGTCCAGAAAAGCTAGGTCAGGTGCACTGGCCACCTTTAAATGTCACTAACTTGTGTTGACATGTCATTAAACCCAGTAAAAATTGGTGAAAGAAAAAGTATTCATCGGTCTCTGCAGTGTTAAGTCAAGATCGAAGACACCTTCCCATATCAGATTAACTTCATTTTATTGACGATCAAGTATTAATGACCATAAATTATCACTTTTAATAAAATACCTCACGGTTATATATAGAAAATGAATGTGAAATTTCAGTACTGAAGTTTATTGATTTTTGAATGAAATAGTCATTAATACCCCCTATCGTTTTTATAATACAACCAAAGATCTATATTCATGTATATTCTTTATTCAAATATATATTTTTATTCATAATATGATCAACATTTCTCCACTTATAATATTATTCAAATTTCAGCCTAGTATTTCCCAATATCAATGTGGTGTCCGATATCAGTAAACAACTCCTTGACAACCATAGTATGTATCATTCCGCCATCAAAACAAAAAAATAGTTCCAATTGTAATTTTATAATTATTTATTATTTATCGCTAAATTTCATTTTTAAGTTTAAAAGTATGTGTATTAAAACAATTACATCTAAATTGTAAACTTTTTTCATAAATCAATGATCTTATTAACCCCAGAAGAGAAGTCGTCTGCAATCTACTTTTAGCTCGCATTGATTTACAAATAAACCGGTTTTAAATATTTATAAAGCGCGGCGCGCACGAGGACATTTCATAGACAGGTTTATTTATCGAAGAAAGAACGTTCGTTATTTTAGAAAAAAAACAAACACCGTCAACATGAGAGAAATTGTTCATATGCAAGCTGGTCAATGCGGTAACCAAATTGGTGCTAAGGTAAATCATTTTATTCTATATTTGGATTGTTTAAAGACTTTTATTACATATTTGGCAATCGGAATTACTCGGCGATTTTCTTCGCTAATCTTCGTTGAAGATCGCCATTGTGGTCTGAACTATGACTGTTTATCAACGATGTGTATTTTATAGATTAATACGATTAAAAATTATAGGCCTAACGCAACAATAGGTTTAAAATGAGTCATGCTAGACATTTGCCCATATAAATTTATGCAGTGTATTGGAAATATCAGTTAGTGGCTGTAGTATCTAGACTGATCCAGTTTATTTCAACGAGGGAGATCAATATTATATATTTTCCAATAGTTGCACAGCCATGTGTAAAAGTATAATTTTCTGACTGTCCTACACGAATTTAAACATAATTGACAAATGTCCTGTTTCTTTTGTGTTTTTGCTGTGTTTTATTACGATAGTTCATAATTTTGTCGAGTTTATTTTAAACCAATGTATTTTACGGTGTATAGTTTTCCAATAACGGAAATCCTATTTCATCGTAAAGAATGAACGAGAATGAATTACAGTGAAATCCCGCTATAATGACCATCTTGTAAATCATGGCGTTTTTGGCGCCTTTTTAATCCTATTTGCTTAATAAGAGAAATGTTCCTATTTATTAATGGGCCTTTAAGATGTCATGAAGTTGAATTTCACTGTATTTTATTGATTATAACACGTTGGTGTCTGTGCAAAGCTAGATTGATATCCCTGCTAATCTTTGTGAACGAGAATGTGTCTGTGTTGAATTTCAAAATTTAATCGGGGTCCTACTGCTCCATAAAGAATGCATAATGTACAGATCAAGCCGCCCAGCTAGCTCAGTTGGTTGCACTTAAGTCTAATGATCAAGGGGTCGTTGGTTTGATTTCTGGATAGGGCATACTTTCGTGGAGCTTGGTCATGAAATTATTTCTATGGTCATTCTCCCTCCTACCAATGACTCTTAATTATGTAGGGCAGTTGTCAGTCACTGCATGAAGGAAAGTATGTGCTTAGTAGTTGGTTAACAGCTAAATCCAGAGATTTAGCTATTCCAGGAACAGTGAGTAGGTTGTCTGACTAACGTTATACGACATATACAATGTGTTGCTATGGCGTTAAACCCCACCCCCCCCCCCCCCAAAAAAAAGTGCAGATCACTGGAGTGAATTTTGGGTCAAAACTAAGTCAAATAAATTTTGATTTTTCCTAATTATTTTCATATCAGGAGAGTAACTAAATACCTAATTGTTGCCGTGTATACACACATTCTCGTACCCAAAATGCGCATCATGTTAAGGTTCGATACCTTTGGCAAAATAACATTTGGGAAATACATTGGTTCTATTGTAAATCTTTGTGATTAACAATGATATGTATCGTTACTGTAAAGTTTCACTAATATGACCAACAAAATCGTTGATCTAAATAGCGGAATGTCCTTAATATAGGTATCCTTCTCTTCTAAAATTTTCTCAATTTTAAGGCATTTTTTTCTTAACAATATTCTCAATTCTTCATATGTGAGGCTTAAAAATCATTAAGAATTACATGACTTTGCAATGACAAGTAGTGGAACGTTACTGTATTTGATGCAAATAGTAACATATGTAAAATAATAAATATTCATGTACCGTAAAATTGTGAAAATATGAATTTATTTTTACATCTTTTTGAAGAGAGTAAACGTAGCTCAGTTGGTAGTACGCAATTCTACTGATGGAGGGGTCGTGGGTTAGATTGGCAGGGCATACTTTCGTGGAGCATGGTCATAAAATTATTTCTACGACCATTCTCCCTTCTACCAATGATTCTTAATTATGTTGGGCAGAAAAATGTTGTCGGTCACTGATGAAAGTATGTGCTAAGTAGTTGGTTAACAGCTAAATCCAGAGATTTAGCCTTTCCAGAAACAGGGAGTAGGTTGACTGACCGCCATTATATGACCTAAATAATGTGTTGCTATGGCGTTAAACCCAACAAAAAAAAAAAAAAATTGTTGACTAAGACTAGTAGATTGTTCGTCCAGATTATTTGTTTACATCTGTATAAAAGAGGATATAGCTATTGAAAATAATGTGTTCTGAGTTTACTCGGTGAATTAAAAGAAAAGATCTAAGGCCAAAATTGGCAAATCTATAAAATTTATAAATTGTTCTATTTCATAAAATATTCTACTGTATTGAATATACATTCTCTCATTTTTCAATTCAACAAGCAGATATTAAATGAAAGGATTATGTCACCCATTATAAATCTGTCATGGTCGCTTATATTGATTTTTTAAAATTTGAAAAGAAAAATCTGAATTTTTTTAACAAAAGACTCTTACAAATTTAGTTTATGAATTCAATGTTTTAATAGGTTCATTTGAAGTATGGCCTTTTATTCTATTTCTACCATATCGGTACTTGAATTCAATACATATCAGCTGTGTTGTTCAAATAGATAATTACTTAAGAGTGACGGTAACTATTGGTTTCTATATGTATTTGAATGTCAACATACGGGTGATTTTCTACTTTATAATCTTACTTGTCAATACTTTAAACTTTTGAATTGATTTGCTTGTATTTGATTGTTAAACATGTGTGGACATGACTAGTAAAGTATTTATCGCAAACAAGTTAGATAAAAAACTTGTCAAGTAGAAAATGAATTACAAAATAAGCTACATGTAGTTAGATAATATTGCAGTATGTTGATATATTATACATCATGACTACATAGGCGGATCTAGCGGGGTGGGGTTCAAGGGGGTCCGGACCCCCTCCTGGAATTTCAAAATTGTACCTGTCTATTAGTGTATTTCTTGACTGTTCATCATTTTATAGTAGCATGATACAATTTTTTCGCGATGCTTAACATAGATTGAATGATTATGTAGTTTTTAGGCAGATTTTTCAACAACAAAATTCGGCTAATAGTTTGGTGAAACACGGGCTGGGGTCCGGTGTTTTTAACAATTGCGTTAAAGTTTTCAATTCCATTTAGAGTCTTTGGATATAATAATTGAAATTCAATGCTTACTTCTCATGTAGTCTTTAAAAGTACCCAACTCAATTATTTGTACACTACAAAAATGTACTTAACTGCATTTCTTGTTAAGCTTTATTTTACAAGAAACAGTTTATGCTCGTGACGAATTATAAAGCAAATTGATCAAATTGTTTGATTACAAACATAGTGAATATAAAAATAATTTCAATCATAAACCCTTTATTATATCGCTTAGTTATTTTAAAAAATGTTTCTACATAGCATATGAAATGATATGATACTTGTACTACACAACAAAAATAACTGATACCATAAACACTTCATCATTTCACTTCATTATTTCATATTTTCTACTTTCAGTTCTGGGAAGTTATCTCCGATGAACATGGAATTGACCCAACTGGTACCTATCACGGTGATTCTGATCTCCAACTTGAGAGAATCAATGTGTACTACAATGAAGCCACTGGGGGTAAATACGTACCACGTGCAGTCCTTGTAGATCTTGAGCCTGGTACCATGGACTCAGTAAGATCTGGCCCATTCGGTCAAATCTTCAGACCAGACAACTTTGTCTTCGGACAGAGCGGTGCTGGAAACAACTGGGCTAAAGGTCATTACACAGAGGGTGCTGAACTTGTAGATTCAGTTCTTGATGTAGTCAGAAAGGAAGCTGAAAGCTGTGATTGTCTTCAAGGATTCCAACTTACACACTCCCTTGGTGGTGGTACCGGATCTGGTATGGGAACACTCCTCATCAGTAAAATCCGTGAAGAATACCCAGACAGAATCATGAACACATTCTCAGTAGTACCCTCACCAAAAGTAAGTAGATACCTCAATGTATATTTCTTTATTCTTTAATTCATTGTGTTATATGAGTCCACCCTTGCAGAGCATCTTTATATATAATTTATAATTATTTTATACACACATTGCCATTAGAAATCTTCCTGTCTATCCGACTTGTTAGGTCCACTAAGTTGACACACTGTAACATCTCACTGATAATAACTTTGTAAGAACTTATGAAATTGCTTTTAGCCAAAGGGTGTATAGTACTAAGCATGCCAGGATCGATAGTTTGCTTCATATGACTTTGATTGTTAAAATTTGCATATAGCTCAAAATATCACCTCCTATTTTCTCTTTAAAATCGATTATAGTTTTATTTAATAAAAGAAGGTACATACAAGATGCAAATGTACAGAAACTTGTTGTCTTTAGTATATTAAGAATATTAACTGTAAAATTATTTAATGAAAGTGAATTTTAATTGATTACTAATGGTTACCTTTTCATTTATCTTTTCCAGGTATCAGATACCGTTGTTGAACCATACAATGCTACCCTGTCTGTCCATCAGCTCGTAGAAAACACTGATGAAACATACTGTATTGACAACGAAGCTCTCTACGATATCTGCTTCAGAACCTTGAAACTCACCACACCAACATACGGTGACTTGAACCATCTCGTCTCCGCCACCATGTCTGGTGTAACCACCTGTCTCAGATTCCCAGGTCAATTGAACGCTGATCTCCGTAAATTAGCTGTCAACATGGTACCCTTCCCACGTCTCCATTTCTTCATGCCAGGTTTCGCCCCACTCACATCACGTGGTAGCCAACAATACAGAGCTCTTACCGTCCCAGAACTTACCCAACAGATGTTCGACGCCAAGAACATGATGGCTGCCTGTGACCCACGTCACGGACGTTACCTCACCGTTGCTGCCATTTTCAGAGGACGTATGTCCATGAAGGAAGTCGATGAACAAATGTTGAACGTCCAAAACAAGAACAGCAGCTACTTTGTTGAATGGATCCCCAACAACGTCAAGACAGCTGTCTGTGACATCCCACCACGTGGTCTTAAGATGTCCGGTACATTCATCGGAAACAGCACCGCCATCCAAGAATTATTCAAGCGTATCTCTGAACAATTCACTGCTATGTTCAGACGTAAGGCTTTCTTGCATTGGTACACTGGTGAAGGTATGGACGAGATGGAATTCACTGAAGCTGAATCCAACATGAACGACTTGGTATCTGAATACCAACAATACCAAGATGCCACCGCCGAGGAGGAAGGTGAATTCGACGAGGAAGAGGGTGAAGAAGAGGCCTAAACTTTGACCTCTGACTTATGAACAACATCAATAATATAAACTTCTAACATTTAAAATAACTTTTAGTATCCAGCAATGGAAAATATGAACTCTCAATTATGTTAATATCGTCAGCAAGTACTTCGTAAATGGTTCAGTAAGAACCGATGATATTATTTGTTTTAGAAACTTTGTTATTAAGTTTTTGTTAATTGTAATTATGATAATGACATCAATTAATACTCGATTATAATTACATGTTAATCAATGTTCAGTTTTGTTAAAAGATAGTTACGTATGATCGAATAAATTTGAGAAGAAGAATATATATGTCAGTTGCTTATTTTGTAAGCCTTTAAAAGCTTAAGCTCGTTTATGTAAAACATGGCGACTATAACAAAGGCCGGTACCATTAAAAGGTAACATTTTCAGTGAAACATTTTAATATTGTCCATTTTTTCTCAATTGTTAAAGTTTGAATAATATTACTGTGAATGAGTACACACTATCTCAATATCACAAGTGTTAAACAAAGAGCACGAAGTCACCGTGAAATTACTCATGTTTTGACAGTTGAGAAAAAACGAACTATAATTATCATGTCTAGTTTGTACAAAATCTCAAAACCCTGATTAGGTAATCAATGCAATGAACTAATCCACGACAGGCACACACGGAACCAGGATTTCTAGTTATTCTCCTTCAATTGGAAAGCATATACATTGAATAAATATACAACTATACGAAAATCACAACATACATGTACTATACATTATGTAAAGATATTACACCTCATTTGCATAACGTCCTCTTATATTTAATGTGATGTCATCCAGTCCATAAATCGCATATTGACCTGCTAGCCAGTCCATAATTTTTATATTGACCGTTTATGACGTCATCCAGTCTACTTTAACGCGACCTTCATGTGCTGATTACACGGCAACACAAGCAGACGAAATGGCTAAGTCGATTAACAAAAATGAAATATAACAAGAAGAGCATGTTATCTTGCTATTGTTCGTTTTTTCTCAACTGTCAAAACATGAATAATTTTACAGTGAATGCGTTTGTTAAAATTATTGTCGTAATACACCTTTGAGTTTCCGAAAGAGTGTATTATGATTGAGTAAAGCTTCGTATGCTTTAAGATATGTTTTAGTCAAGATATATTTATTAATAATTAGGCCACTAGTACAACAACAATGCATTCAGTCACCGTGAAATTATTCAAGCTTTGACAGTTGAGAAAAAAACGGACAATACGTTGCGTGAAAATGAAAGTCAGACGGGGGTTTTAGATTTTTGACATTCTGAAAAATAAAATAATTACTTGAAGACACATTATCATACTCGTAATAAAATGTCAGCAACATGAGTGGTGAAAGGATTTAAATTCGGTATAATATAACAAATAACACATGGCCTTACGGGCAATATGCAAGTTTACGGATAGGTTGTTCAGACTTCGGAAGCTATATGGACCTCAGCTGCGCTTCGGGCCATATACCTTCCTCAGTCTGACCAACCAGTCCGTAAACTTGCATATTGCCCTCATGGCCATGTATTATTTGTTAAATAAATTTATCAGATCACAAAATACAAAATACTTGCGTATAATAAGAACATTCTCGTACTCCGAGGTTATCAAGAACGCTAGTATCGAGAATCTTGATAGCCTCTGGTAACGAGAATGATAACTTGAAAAGAATTACAAATTCAAGAACATAGCAATTTAACTTGAATATGAAGGCTTCTGTATCAATACACGTTCTATAGAATGCAGTTCAAATAAATAAACCATGTACACTTTTATCAATACCACAACATACATAAATATTTAATGAGCCACCAGTTAATTAAAAGATTGTCATTCAAATCAACGGCTGACCCGAGCAAGCTGATGCATTGATGATGTGGTCTTATTCTTTTTTTCCAGGGGTCGTTAGGGCCCCTAATGGGTCCTTGGCAAAGCCCTGGCCAGGGGGCGGCGGTTCCCAAAGTTCCTGAGGTTTGATCATTTCTAAGGAATTCAGGCACATTTCCAGAAACTCGACCATCCTTTCACAGGGTATACAATAAAAAGCAACTAGATATATTCATATAATTTTCTAATTGAATCAGAGGGTGGTGGTATGACGTACCCCGCACTTATTTTGTTAAAATGAACCATACTACTTATTTCTCGATAGTCGATACTGCCTTATCTTTGGAATGGATTGGTTTTTAATGATTACACAAACATGTATTGTTATTTCTACGTACATTACACTATTTACATAAATAGTAACAGTTGCTTGTCAGAGGGTATGTTTAAAAAAAGTAAAATGGTATACTTACATCAACTTATTCATCTTTGCGTGGGCAAGTCCATCACTAAAAATACATACATGCTACCACTGATTCTAAATCATGTAGGACAGTAGTCAGTCACTGACGGAAGTATGCGACTAGTAACTGGTTAACGCCTTTCCAGGAATGGTGAGTTGGTTGACTGACCGCCGTGATATGACGGTCATATCATGGCGGTCAGTCAATCAACTCAATGACCAATACAATGTGTTACTATGTCTTTGAACCCTACCAAATAGGAAACAAAAAATAATAATATATTTTAACAAAAATAAAGTTTTCTTTCTTAGAAATGACAAAAAAGTGTACATGCATAATACAAAGATTTTGCAACCTCTGTAAAAACAATAAACAACTACATTGTATTTTTTACACATGATGACATATTGGTTATTTACAACTAGATTTGACCAGCAATATCACAAGAGACAAAGGGACATGTTAATTTAATAAATCATGACATTCATTATAATGGGAACGGTGGTTACAAAAACACCACATTGCATTAAACCACGCTTTTTATATCGATGGTCTCATATACATTTTGTATAATTTCTTTAAACTACACTATCTTATTATTTATTCGCCATGCATGCGTGCACTCATTGTCGTAACGTGCATGCATAGTCAAATCACTGCTCTACTTTTAGAAATGAGACTGTTCTATATTTAGAACAAGTTCGCTTGTAACGTATGTGACACCAAGCGTTTACTTTGACGTAACGTAATAAATTGTCTATTGGCTGGTGGTTTGTTTACTCAATCATGACCTCAATAGTTCTGTGAATATTTTGTCGTGATTAAGATGATGAACAGTGTAATTAATGGATGACTTTATAATCTTTTTCCTCATTTCGTGGTCAACAATTTTTGTATAAATATGGTGTTAGAAACAACAATAAGCATCACAACTTCTCTACCTACCATAGAAGCAACACTGAGCTTGACTAGCTGTTATAACTAACAAGTAAGTTTCATTTTTGGCTTTTTTACTTTGACATTATCTTAATATATAGATGAATAATTTTTCTCGCTCGTTTAGGATAACTTGAGACATTCTATGCCTAAAGTATCGTTTAGGTTTGCCTCTTATAATGTTAGGCCTACAGGACCTTAGGCTTGTAATAGTTGACCATTAAAAAAGTTAGGCGTACTGCTTATTCTTGTAGTTTTATGTAGGCTATCTTTGATAGTTAATTTTTAAGATTAACGATTAAACATAAGTCATGATTGACGTGTTATGTTCACAAAAAGATAACTAAGTTCTCAGCATATACCAAATACGTCATTTCATCTAATTTTCATGAAGTAAAATACGTTAATAATGTATAAGTTTTGACTCGTGCATCTGTGGATAATATTTTCAATTTGATGCCATTTTAGCGCGTCGCTATCACTATTTTAAAAGCACTTGAACATTATTGTATCGATACTTTCTTGTTGAACTTCTCATACAGATAATTAACAATATTGTTTTCATCCCGAATAACACTCGGGTAATTCCGTAAACTGTGTAGCGAAACTATCACCGAATTGTCCCGTATACATTGCTTGCTTATGATAAGTTAAGCATTTTTACAAATGTAAAACCTTCACAGCTTGCTTGAACTTGTTAATGATGAATATGGCTTTAAAGGTAATTATGCTACTTAGACTAACCATCATTTACGTTCATTTCAGATCAAAAATGAATACTTTCACTGTCTTATTCATTGCTCTTGTTGGAGTTGCTGCCGTCCAAGGCATATATCGTTATGGATATGGTGGTTATGGCTCTGGCATGTACGGCGGCTATGGTGGTTACGGTGCAGGCTTGTACGGCGGTTACGGAGGTTACGGGGCTGGCTTGTATGGCGGGTACGGTGCAGGCTTGTACGGCGGTTACGGTGCTGGTGCTGGCTTGTACGGAGGCTACGGTTTAGGTGGACTGTACGGTGGTTATGGACGTCCTTATGGAGGTTACGGTATGGGCTATGGTATGGGTTATGGAGGTTACGGTATGGGCTATGGATATGGACGCAAATATGGTTACCCAATGAAACATAAATACAGCCACAGTAAGTTATAGTATTTTAGTTACAGTAATTCACAATTAAATTTACCTTTTAATTTATTTCGTAGAGAATTAAGTTTGTTGAAATATGACACATTTGATGTATGACATAATTTCAAGCAAACTATTCTGTCTTCTATATTTTAATACTATTCTGATTTAAAACCATCCAAAATAGTCAAAGAGTTCGAACTGCAGTTAAATTTCACTAAATTAAAACCATCAAAATTGAAACTCTTCTTTATCACGAAATAATATTAATACAATGTATAGGTCTTTATTGTAGAGTCGTTTCTTCTCAATTGTAAAGCTCAGTTTATAAAACATTATACATGTATATATATACATATATTTATATATATTCGTTTGTCTTCTTTTACAGAATATTATTGAGGAACATTTAGCTAATGACGTCATCCATACATTCATCACGTGACCATTAAACAACCACAATCATTGGATGAGCAATTTGGGAATGTACTCTTCATCTAGAAGGCGTACAAACTCATGATTTCATCTTTATCGTCTATATTTCATTTAGTTTCCTGTAGAAGTGCGATCTCAGTGCAATTTAATTTTTGTGCAATGTTTTGTCATAGAGGTACATGTACTATGATTTAAACAATAAAAAATGAAACATATTTTTGTCTTTTTATGATACATTTTATTGGTGATTGTGTATCGGAAGTCGCTAATACATAGTACTTGTGCAATGGCTACCGTTCACTCTATGTTTGTATGTCTTTCGTATGTAGCGGTGCTGACCTGCTTTTGAATATAAGCATTGGAGATATTGATACCATCACTTGATCAATGAATGGATTGTATAGTTCGTACAAAAAACAAAACACTGTTTGTATAAACTACACAATGAACTAATCCACGAAAGGGGATGTTCAGAATCACAAAAAAAAAATGTTTAATGAGTGTCTTGTTGGAGTAATGGTAAAGCCGTCTACCATTCCGAGCATGATCAACCAAGGGTAGGTGGATTATCCGCCACACTAATTGTGCTAAAATGAACTATACGACATATTTTCAAAACTGACTACCTTTGGAATGGATTGGTTCATTTTTAATGTTTACACAAACACGTTTTGTTAATTTATACGACCTAAATGTTGTAATTTGGCTTGACAATAAGTTAAATAGCGAATCTTGCTAACCTCTGGGTACGTGAATGTTTTCATAAGAGCAAGAAATACCCTTGAGAGTGAATGTCAGCATAACAATGCGTGTCTAAGACAGGATTCGAACCAGCGACACAGTGCTGCTTACTTTTTTGCCATAAGTAATTTTAAGGTTTCTGTACGCCCGAAATAGATAAGTTTTATTCAATTGTCAGTTGCTTATACATTAATCTGCAGATTCAAATACTCACGACAGTATTTCTGTACTCACTATAGATATTCGAGTATTTAAATCAGCAGTGTTAATAGATGTGCCACCGACAGTTGAAAAAAAAATCCAATGCCCACTGTACCGTTTCTGGAGTTCTTGAATTATCACATTGGACCAAGTAACTACTGCATTTAGCTAGCCCTTTTTGACAGCAGTCTAGCCGATTAAAATTGTAAACAGACACGCAAACAATGGTGTCTTGATTTCAATTATCTTCATCAATATAAAACTCTACAGATGACAAATTGAACAATGATCATATTCAGAAAATAAGTTTAAGCACGGATTCAGATAAAAGCATAGTTACGTTCCTATACCACTCGACCAAACCTTAACTAATTACCATTTAAATTTAACCCAGTTACAGTAAAAGTTCCTTTATACAGACCACCATTGTCAATCTCAAATCATTCGATGTTTGACAAATTTAAAACCCCTAATGCTAAAGTTGAAAAGACAAATCTCTATGCTTAAACCGTTTCCAGCTATCGAGTCTATGACTAAGATTGTGATTTTCACACCAGTGGAAATTAACTGTAATTGAACAGGTTCAACAACCTACTCTATAAATAGCAACATATTATTGATTATGATCATCGATTAATTCATCGTCTGCTGACAATACTCATTGAAAAGTACACAATATATACATTTTCGTTTGTTTATTTGATCATGTCTCATAACAAATATCAACGACAAAATAATAACAGTTTTGATTTAGATTCTATGTATTTAATGTAAATAATAGATTATTGCACCTAAATATACATTTGTTAATTATTTATTGTCATTTTTAAATGTCAAGAGATTATTTGCCCTGAGGTCATAAGTCAGAGGTCAAAGTTTAGGCCTCTTCTTCACCCTCTTCCTCGTCGAATTCACCTTCCTCCTCGGCGGTGGCATCTTGGTATTGTTGGTATTCAGATACCAAGTCGTTCATGTTGGATTCAGCTTCAGTGAATTCCATCTCGTCCATACCTTCACCAGTGTACCAATGCAAGAAAGCCTTACGTCTGAACATAGCAGTGAATTGTTCAGAGATACGCTTGAACAATTCTTGGATGGCGGTACTGTTTCCGATGAATGTACCAGACATCTTAAGACCACGTGGTGGGATGTCACAGACAGCTGTCTTGACGTTGTTGGGGATCCATTCAACGAAGTAGCTGCTGTTCTTGTTTTGGACATTCAACATTTGTTCGTCGACTTCCTTCATGGACATACGTCCACGGAACATGGCGGCGACGGTGAGGTAACGTCCGTGACGTGGGTCACAGGCAGCCATCATGTTCTTGGCGTCGAACATCTGTTGGGTAAGTTCTGGGACGGTAAGAGCTCTGTATTGTTGGCTACCACGTGAGGTAAGTGGGGCGAAACCAGGCATGAAGAAATGGAGACGTGGGAAGGGTACCATGTTGACAGCTAATTTACGGAGATCAGCGTTCAATTGACCTGGGAATCTGAGACAGGTGGTTACACCAGACATGGTGGCAGAGACAAGATGGTTCAAGTCACCGTATGTTGGTGTGGTGAGTTTCAAGGTTCTGAAGCAGATATCGTAGAGAGCTTCGTTGTCAATACAGTATGTTTCATCAGTGTTTTCTACGAGCTGATGGACAGACAGGGTAGCATTGTATGGTTCAACAACGGTATCTGATACCTGGAAAAGATAAATGAAAAGGTAACCATTAGTAATCAATTAAAACTTACTATCATTAAATAACCTTTACAGTTGATACTCTTAATATACTAAAGCCAACAAGTTTCTGTACATTTGCATTTTGTATGTACCTACTTATATTAAACAAAGGCTCAAAACTATAGTCGATTTTAAGTGAAATTGGGCGGTGAGCTATATGCAACTTTTAACAATCAAAATTTATATGCAGCGAACAGTTAACCATCGATCCTGGCATGCTCTGATAATATACTTCATTCGCCACAAGCAATTGCATTAGTTCTAAGTCAAGATCAGTGAGAGGTTTCAGTGTTTTAACCCATTGAGCTAAACAAATCGGAAAGGAAGATTTCTAATGGCAATGTGTGAATAAAATAATTCTAATATACATTGAGGTATCTACTTACTTTTGGTGAGGGTACTACTGAGAATGTGTTCATGATTCTGTCTGGGTATTCTTCACGGATTTTACTGATGAGGAGTGTTCCCATACCAGATCCGGTACCACCACCAAGAGAGTGTGTAAGTTGGAATCCTTGAAGACAATCACAGCTTTCAGCTTCCTTTCTGACTACATCAAGAACTGAATCTACGAGTTCAGCGCCCTCTGTGTAATGACCTTTAGCCCAGTTGTTTCCAGCACCGCTCTGTCCGAAGACAAAGTTGTCTGGTCTGAAGATTTGACCGAATGGGCCAGATCTTACTGAGTCCATGGTACCTGGCTCAAGGTCTACAAGGATGGCACGTGGTACGTATTTACCGCCAGTGGCTTCATTGTAGTACACATTGATTCTCTCAAGTTGGAGATCAGAATCACCGTGGTAGGTACCAGTTGGGTCAATTCCATGTTCATCGGAGATAACTTCCCAGAACTGAAAGTAGAAAATATGAAATATTGAAGTGAACTAATGAAGCGTTTATGGTATCAGCTATTTTTGTGCATATAGTATAAGTACCACACGCTTTGTAACCACATTTGAAACTATTTGATTAGATTAATTTTTAAACATTTGTATTTGAGCATGATTGATTTTTAAATTGTTTTAGATAGGACAATGTGTCATTAATGTAATGTATTTTTGCAATACTTTAACTACAATGTACTGCTTTGTTTTGATAAAACACAACACAAGTGAACCACTGAAAAGTATGTATCTGATTTAAAAATTTAATATAAGTGGGCTTTTTTATTTTGATAAATTAAAGTGTATAGAGATAGTGAATACAAATTCGAAATCAAGTTTTTTCTTATTTTTTAAGGCTCGTGTGGGAATTTGGGTTAGCTTATAAATTTCGATGAGCTTATCATAAATATTGTCTTTGCTATCATAAACAATGGTTTTTAGTAATATTGGTGATAAGTTTTGAACTCGCACTTGTGACATTTCCGATTGAACTTGTAAAAATGTAAGTTTATTTCCGTTGCTTAAGTTGATAAATACCGGGTATTGAACTGAAACTCCGTTAGGATTCGTCACACGTTCGTATTTTTCCGTCGCTTATATGAAATAATTAAGGTACTGCTGGTTTGTACCAATTGTAAAATTTATTCGATAAACACAGTGAGCGTTGTGTTTTATTGATCTAAATTTAGATCTATACGTAATCTTCCAAATATGCATTGAGAGACTAGTTAATACTCATTCGGAACTCCTCGGCCATTCGCTACGAATACTATATCATGAGTGTATTTATGGCCGTATAATCATACGTTATTTTACAAGTTAGTGATTCCCTCAGAAGTCAAGTGGTTTTACCTTGATAAAGTATTCAATGCTTTGGTATGTCAGAAAATTTTCAAGTAGAAAACAATCAATGGACGATCAACAATGGCGGAAACCAATAGTTACCGTCGCTTTACGTAAATATGGTGAATAGCATTACACCTAGGCTGTTAATTTTAAATTCAAAAACTTTTTAGAATATTTTGTTTGTTTATTTCATTTAATCTACTTTCCTTACAAATTTTAACAATAAAACTATCGATTTAATATTTTGTAAAAGCGGTTTAAATTTGTCTTGTAAAGCGAAATTTTCTTTATCAATTTGAAATAAATCGAATTCAACAGCTTTAGAAATTTTGTAGATTATTGGATTGGCTAAATTGCATTAAAGCCGGTCAATACGGTACAACCAGGTTTTAACGTGGTAGGCTTATTATGTCATTAAAAGTACTTAATATTCCTCAACTACATGTATGTACGCGTCCCTAGTTACCGAAAAATATACAAAATCGACATTGATTTTTTACAAGTATGTTAAATGAATTTTAAATAGGACAGTCCCGATTGAATATTAATGTATCTAAAATAAAAACAAAATGATCGGTATTTGTTCTAGAGAAAAAATGAAATTTAAAACTGAACAATCTTTTCATACATGCGTGACTCATTTAAATGGTATGTCAAAAGTTGATAATAAGTAAAATAATCGAATAGTTGTGATTTTATCGATAATTAATTAGATCCGTAGAATGAGCTTCGAAGAATTGAGCCTTATACACAAATTGTCTAACGAGAGTGATAGTTATAACCAATTATAGTCGCTACAAGTTTGAACTTGGCATATAAATTAAGAATCTAAATTGGTTTGATCGCGCACCGAACGCGAAAGAGTCTAAGTGTAACTTATCGATAAGCCTTATCGAGCGAGTAGCCGTTTGCCTTGATGGTGTATAATAACAAAATGTAATGATTTAATATCGATTTAGCAAACTTTTATTTGTTATAAACTACTCTAATAACAATTAACTAATTGTTTTACAATAAGACGCTTGAATAATGTATACAATCGATGACCACTGAGAATTATAGCTAACTAGGAATTGATTGACCGATTTTTGTTACCATATATGGTTTCTCAGAACAATAAAATGTTACAACAGTCTATGACGAAGTCTACAAGTATGATTTAATTGCTCTTTGATAAATGTAGAACTTTTAAGGAGTCGAGTAGAGTGTAGTCCGAGGCTTTTGCCCTTATATATGGCGGTAAGGTCATATTCCCCTTTCCTGGAGGTCACCAGTTCAAAAGTCCCATCTATCGTTGTAAAGTCTTATTTCCTCATACATTGAACCATGTAGTCGGCGACTCGAGATGATTACATTTTGTATTCCCTCTAGCCAATTAGCCTATTTAAACCTAAGAACCCATGGCGATGATTATGATTTAGAATCAATGGCTAATCACAAAGCCGCGCGAAGGCGGGTACGTACGTACAATTTGAATTCATGAAAGTAAAATTTTAAAATTTTGACATGTACATTGATATCACGTTCTGTTCTATACAAATATATTTATCAAAGTACACGGGCTGTGATAAACAAACAAACCTAACACTCTCGACACATTTTATCTCCAGTTGATAAAGAGTAAAACAACCCTTTAATGACGTTTGTATTCAAATATTTCAATTTAAATATTTAACAGACGAAAATGTAAACAATGAAAGATAGTGAATAAAACATTTTCCGAAATCAATTTGAACCATTGTAAAAAAAATATCAGTTTTATTAGTCCTATATATAAAACCCTCCGTAACTTATTTTTCATTTGGACATTGCTTCTGTTACGTAACAGAATAATGTCCCAATGTGAAATGAGTTACGGAGGGTTTTATATATAGGACTACAGTTTTATAAGACTAGACATTTTTTAAAAATATTTCGTGTTGAGTGACATAAGACTAGTGCAATATAGTCGACCCTCACTGTAAGTACACGCCAGAAAAACAGTTCAAACACTTGTAAAACATGCACGAGTTTCACGTGCATTGGCGCTAGCACTGACTTTTATCATGTTTGAAAAATGTGTAAACCGATTAAACAATTTAGAATAGCACAATGAGAAAACTAACTTATTCAGTACATATAACTATGATATCTTATCAACATTGTTCAAACAATAACAATTACAAATACATGTACATTTTCAAAAATAACAAGAAAGTAAAAATGAGTATTTGAGTTTGAAATCTTTTCAGCTCGATTGTGCGAGTAAAAAGCAATTTCACTCGAATTTTTTTCAAAATTGCCAGGCAGTGTCGCCGACATTGTGTATACAATATATACAACATTTACAACAAAAATATTTACTAAATTGAAATGATAATTTAAAATTTACCTTGGCACCAATTTGGTTACCGCACTGACCGGCTTGTATGTGAACAATTTCTCTCATGTTGACGGTTTGTGTTTTCTAAAATAACTTAACGTACTTTCTTCAGTAAATTACCCCTGTCTATGCTAGTTACTCGTGCGCTTCGTGCTTTTTATTGGTTATAACCGATTTACCGCCAATCAATACGACCAGAAAGTAGTCTGCAGACGACTTTAAATCTTACTTATTTAGGCGTTTGATTTTGATAAAATTATGAACACATTATTGAGTTTAAATATTTTAACTATAATTCAATAACTTAAACTTTTTGATGAGTTTTATACATAAATATGAAATTATTTTTGGGACTATTTTATTTTCGTCATGGCGGAGTGATATGTTCCTATGCCCGTATGTTTGTTATGTAGGTTTTGGTAGTCATTGGTTGTCCAAACATGTTGAGACTTTTAGCGCTGATATCGGACAATGATTAATACAATACACCGTGGATTATAAACTTTTTCTTTTCATAAACGTTGCGGATTTGTTTAGGAGCGTCAATACACAACTTTTCAATCAATAAACCACACTATTCTAGGTTAAATATATTGATATTTCTACTGTAGTTTGGACATTGCTAATAAAAAATACAAAAGAAATTGGTAAACGAATTAAAAAAATAAAAATTTAAGTTTGAATTAAGAAAAAAACTGCAGTGTTAGTGATTTTAACAAACAAAAGATTAAACGATTGGATACAAGGAATTTGTTATACTTGTTTTGTTTCCAAAATTTGCTAAACCTTAATACAGAATTTAGAAAACATTTAATTTATGACTTAGCTAATTTGGTATGCAATCGAACAGAAAACAAAACTGATTTTAACACAGTTAATTTCAAAGTTTGAACATATCGGACCCCATGAAACCACTTTTGAATAGCAACTCTTATTGATACAGTAGAAAATGTACCCACAATGACTTAACTTGAAGGGCTTTTATAATATTCCATAATATTAATCATTATTAGCAGCGGGGTATTTCTATTTGAAAGACCCTGTTAGCAGACAGATGCGATGCTGTTTAAGTGCTTTTCAGCAATCTAAACAGAAATAATTCATATCATGAACCACAAGTGCCCGACACGGTCCCATTCTCGTACCCAGAGGTTAGATTGAGAATCTCGTTAATCTTGGCAAGGTCTCGAACCCAAGGCATTAAAGACATTATTACATACACGAGTATAGCGTCTTTTGTGCATGGATCTTATCCGTACGACTGTGTGAAAATTTGCGTTTAAAAGCGTATGAAGCAAATTAAAGTTCCACTTTCAAGACCACCAAAATCAACAATCTTACAAGCGAACTAGTTTTAATACGGGACATTTGGTTCCTAAGATTTAGAATTTTAGACTGCTAAATTATTCAAAGTCTCGTTACTTTGTCGTAGAGCTTCACAAAACTCGTACTACATGCACGTGCTTGACGTTGATTCCAATGAAATGATATCTTGTTTGTTTCAACTGAAACATTTATTACAACAGTGACTATTTTTGTCCATCAGATTTGTTGATTTTTTATCTCATATCTGTTAAATGAGAATAGGCCTTAGTATAGACACCACTGAAAGCCGCCCGGCTAGCTCAGTTGGTACACGCAAGTCTACTGATCGAGAAGTCGTGGGTTCGATTCCCGGGCGGGGCATACTTTTGTGGAGCTTGGACATGAAATTATTTCTACGGCTATTCTCCCTCCTACCAATGATTCTTAATTATGTCGGGCAGTTGTCAGTCACTGACGAAAGTATGCGCTTAGTAGTTGGTTAACAGCTAAATCCAGGAACAGTGAGTATGTTGACTGAACGCTGTTATATGACCTAAACAATGTGTTGCCACGGCGTAAACCCAACAAAAACAAACAGTTAAACTAAACTAAAAACAAACAAACCTATTTGTTTGAATTAATATAAAGTCGCTTTTCTACAGCATTTTATTCATGTCGCGAGCGGTGGTCAATCAACTAACTCATTGTCCTTAAAGATACTATACAATCTCAATACATATGTTTCCTCATTGGGAACACAGTGTTCTATTACGAAAAATAGCCGGAAAGACCCGAATGTCTTTAACGAAGTACTAAGCATATAAATACAAATATATTTATTCAAGCAATTTTGTTATTTAAGAACAAAATGTGCTTTTCTGTCGGCTGTTGAAGGCGGCCACAACATTTCATACATATATACATAACTCATTTACAAAGTACACTAGTACTTTTGGAGAACATTCAATTGCGGAATTTTTACATAGCGGGCCAATGGTTATAATAATTAGATATATATACATGTATATGTATATGCGAATATTTCAATCCATGGGACAGATCAAAATAAAAGTATTAAGCATATACATGTATGTACATGTTGGTAATTGCTAGCGGCTAGTCCTTATTGATACAGTAATAGGAGATAGACTGGCTGTAGAAATGACTTCAGGACAAAGCTCATCGTAAGTATGTATACATGTCCGGCCAGTCAATCGAACCCACAACCTTATGATCGCAGGTCTGACAGAAGAGTTACAGAGTGGTTGTAGTTATTTCATGTGCTACCTGTCATTTAATAATAAGGGACCTTAGTCAGTTATTTCCCCTTGTATACTCTTCAAATAGGTAGGTCCTATTAGATGGATTACTTGGATTTTACTCTTACTTTTCAATGTCATTTTGCCTAAATTAATCTTAAATAACTTTTTTGTTAATCATCTAATTCGTTTGAAATTCAAGCTAAGTACTTTTGGGGTAAGGAACTATCTAAATTTCACCACTTCTGTTAATATCTTCATTAACAAGAAAGATATTAGATGAAATATTTTGTTATCCTTACAAAGGAATTCAATGATAAAATCCGAGGATTCCAACTATAAGGACCTACTTACCAATTGGATTGCTTCAGATTTTATCAGGGGAAAATAACTGACTAAAGTCCCTAATTGTCTGGAAAGAAATATCTGCGAAAACATTTTGTTTTACCTTTATAGTTGTTGTTGCAGATCACGTGACTGTGGATTCTTATTTTGACCACTTACTTAGTCAACTCATGTTTAGGTCTATATGTATATAACTAACAGGCTTATGGTTGGCGCTTTTATCATTCCTTAACAAAATGTTTGAACGGATATTTGACATTACTTCAGATTTTCATACTATGGAAAATATCCAAACAAATTGTATTGAAAACTTTTGAGAGCAATTTACCTGAGGTCCATTATCACTGAGTGAAGTATATCATACGTTAAACTTTAAGTCGTACTGAATTAATAGAAATCAAATATTTGATTTAATGTTTAATCGATCGAGTCCTGGGGTTCTATCGTTTTTCTGTCGTTTAACTTAACTTTTAAATATGCGAGACCAATTTAAAGGGGGAGAAGTGAATTTGAAGCAAAAACTTAAAAAAGTGTCTCAAAGCAATTTTATAATTATGTTAAAACATTTATGTTTTGTTATGAACATATTTTCTTGCTTAACCGGACTGATGAAAAGCATTTTAAATCAGCGGAATTGCTGAAATGACAAAAAATCCAAAATTCGTTCACTTTAAATGCAATTTCTACATGTATGTAGAAAATGAAATGTATTTAAAAATTTTCATCTTGAAAGAATAACACAGTTTACAAACGACATGTATTTTCAATACCTTAAAATTTTTCGGACATTCTTATGATAAAATCTGCTACTCTTCCTTTAAAAATTTATTATTTGCCAATATCCAATAGCAATTTTACAAACATTGTCCAAAAAAGTATTGACGTGTTCAATATTTTATATTAATATCACATGTATGTATGTATTGTATATATAATGGCAGTTTTATTTGTATTCACAGCAGTAAAGTAATTGTATGTTATACTTTATATTAGTTTATAATAAATCGATATAAATAGTACCCAGACAGAAATATAGAACACTGAAATAAAAAGTCTAGAACATTTTTCCATTGCATATTTTTATGTATGATACAAGTTTTATATATTTGGATATTACACCCATTCTAAGCATTAAGTTCATAAAAGCGGGCGTGGCCGAGCAAATACAACATTGAACAGGTAATCATTGGATAGCCAGCTCCGCGTTGGTTCAAAGCCCACCCAAAACCAACCCCGTTGTTTCATTGAGCAAGTAACTTTGTCCTACTATCTCAGTACTTGGGGACCAGGAAGCAAGTAACTTTGTCCTACTATCTCAGTACTTGGGGACCAGGAAGCGGACTCGAAAGTGATAAATCTAAGTTGTAAGAACTTGTTTTACAATCGAACTATAATAAATTAGTATAACCTACCTAACTACAAACAATTCGCTACAATGACTCCTTTGGATGTTACAAGGGCTTCAAGTGTTATTTTTTGACAAGTTAAAAGTCTCGAATGCTTAATACGAGATGATAATGATCCATATTTAAAAACTGAGACCACTCCGCTATTTAGACCGTCAATTTTAATGGTCACGTAATAGTGGAACTTTACTGTAGCAGCGACCTGTTCAACTAACTAACTTCGCTGTACTACATTTGTAATTCACTTTACCAGTTATTAGGCTTTTCACCCTCTAACAAGAAGCCGACGTTACCTCCATAATTTGAGAAAATTAGAAAATCAGAAATTAGTATCATTTTGTACACAAAATGTCTTGCTGATATCTTCACCGTCCTATAATATAATGGCGTTAGGGTAGCTACAGTCCAATTTTTGGGGTATTTCTGCATGGTTTGTAAAAAAACAATTGTATAGCATAAGGGCCGAGGTGTTCAGATTGTTCATTATATCAGGAACGCTCCATACGGAACAGTACATGGCAAACATCGACAGTAGGACATAAATACTTACAAATGTGCTACACATGATATGATAAATTGAAAAATCCCCTCACATCACGTAGAAGCAGAGGTCCAGTGGTAGGACGAGCGCTTAGGGGTAAAGAGTTCCCGGGTTCGTTTCTCACTAGGGACACATCAAGAAGTGACTTCAATGATCGAGGGGTCATCATACAAGTTTGTAATCGACTAAACATGTATATATGGAATCAGTTTTTTTAAACTGCACATTTTTAACCAGCATTAATTGTTGATTGTTTCAAGCACAGTCTAGTAGGTCTAAACCTATTTCTTAACAAAATACGAACAAAATAGACAAATTTTAGACATCCCATAAACTTGTGATTCATTGAGATAAAATATTAAATGTAAACATTTAATATTTTATGTATGTAAATAAATAAATCTAGGCCAATATAATATATGCTATTCAATTTTATAGGGATATAATTCATGTACGCCCAGCCCATTTATCATTTTATTGCATGTGTCTGTATACAGTGTGATTGTATGGTATTTTAATAGGAATCATGAATGAACATGTTTAAGTCGACAACAATACAGTTTTTCCTTGTTTTTAGTTATTTACTCACAGACCTGGTCAAAAACATTTGAATACAATCACGGGGGGAACTCAACAGTTTATTACGGGACAGTAGGTCCAGTGAAAATCAAAATTTTTCAGGTCAAAACCAAGTCCTAATGGTCTGGAGGTATTCTAAATATCTTGATGTATTGAAAACTGTGTGGATGAGACCAATTTTCGCCAGACAGTCAGTCCTGTAAACATTCAGATCTAGAAGAACCTTCTATATTTTTACAGGATTTGTCTTTCAGTCTGCCATGTTCGCAATGACTGTTCGTAAAAATGAATATGAATTTTTCATAGTTTTACGAAAACTGACCAATAGAATGTAAGAAATATAAATGAGAAAATCTCGCACTGAAACCATCTATGTCTAAACTAACATGGTAGGCTTTATTCGTAACATCACCAACTTTATTATCAAAGAATTTAAAAACAGTAACTGTATTGGCCAGCAAATGTTCGTACAGTGTGGGACCTCATTAATAATTCTAATCTAAGAAAGAACGAAGACCTCTAAGAACATTTACCAATCCATGACTTGGTTACAAAAATAAGAGAATGATTTTAAGGAAAAAATGCCCTATACGTAAAGGGAGATAATCAATTTTGTCAAGTGACATTAGTACAGTTTGTAACAGAATTGTCTCCCTTGTAACATATGCTACTTTCATTATGTTGGTACATTCAGTTTGTGTGCTTGTATTTGTTTGAGCTTTTTGTCATCTTTTGGGAGTTTTTTAGTTTTATCTTGGTTGTTGTTTAACCTTCTTCATGTCTCAAAAGGAACTAATATCTCTATTTCTAAGATATTACAGGGATCTGTAGGCACAATTTTTAGCTCCCATTTTCCTGGGGTTTTTTTTGTGGTTAAAACAGACACACTGATGCATAGCTTTTCAAACTATATCTGAAATTTCTTTTTTTGGTGTGTCTTCCTACTTGTCCCACGTGGGTCACATTAGCTAAAATAGAGTGTGTTAATATAAGCATTTATTGATACATAGCTTCAAGCGTTTTTTATTGCATAACATAAAAATAATTCTTCCACATATATATCAAAACCTCCCCAGAATGATAAAATGATGCAAATGGATCAATGGAAATGTCTTAGGTAAAGAAGTATAAGAAATAACACATCTATAATAGCTTAGGAATTACCTTGGTATCTTACTTTTGTTTTCAAAACAGTGTATACCATATGATTTTATTAGTTCAGTTATGTGCAATAAGTCACCAAGACTATTTAGAAACAGGTTTTCTTACAAGACTAATTAGAATAATTAACATTTTATTGTCATATGCCTATTAATCCCTTTAGCCGATTTCTTGATTGGGCTATAGGATGGAGAATGGCCGAACATGCAACAACATATTTTGTACTCTATGTACACCAAGGTGTAAGTAAGACAACTTCTAATTGAGCCAGGCAGGCTACTCAATATGCTAACTGGACAGGGGCATTGTTATTAATGAACAAGGAAACAAGAATTTCACCACACTGAAAACATAATAAATACAAAATAATGATATATAAATATTATATTTTATTATTTTTATAACAAAAACTTAACAACCGTGACATATTTCACATACAACGTATATGTTTAACACATATTGACTATTAACTTTCAAATACAAGAGGGAAAGTTTCAATTTCTTAAAAACCCTGCAAATAATCTCATTAAATCAGTTTTTTCATCGAAAAGAAACCTTCTTCAAAGTTAAAAAATTCAAATGCTTTTTTAATGTAGTCAGGACAACATTGAAAAGTTTCACCCTTGCAATAGTTATCATTATAATATACACCTTTATATTATATATAAACTACAATAAAGTTCCTCTTCATGAACACCTAAGTTATCCCAAAATCATGCAATTTTTAAATGATTTTTTAAGTAGTAAATTCATAACTTGAGAAAAAATGTCCTCATATTAAGACCATTACAGTTTAATTTTAAGATCATCTTTTTTGATGGTCCTAAATTACCTATAGTAGAACTTTACTGCATTTCCAAATATTTCACAATTATCACAATATTGAAACATAGGTTTCCAACTAGTGACAAGTACATGTACATATCAATATGAATAAACTAATGTCACTAAACACTTTGCTCTCATCTGAAGGAACATTAATGATTTAAATTGTAGTATTATATAGTTCAAATTCTAATAACGGGTTCAAGCCTGGTCGCGATAGGTCATACTCTATACATGAGTTGTCGGCTTCATGGTAGGATAAGTTAGAACTGGTGATAGAAAAGTGTCCAGGAAACTTATTGTAGGAAGAGCTTGCCATAGTATATATGACCTAATGTGTTGAATATGACATGTTAAAAAATTTAAAAAAAAAGTATTCAATTAATACCTTAGAATAAGTTTTGGAACATTTCTAGTTTAGCAAACCCAAGAAATAAATATGGATATGCCCCCGCAGTGCACTGTTACTATAAGCAGGTGCTTATGATTAAATTTCTTGTTAGTATAACTTTGTAATTTGAATCATGAATTCAACATGTATTTTAGTATCAAGACAGATAATCTGTTTCTTTAAACTATAATGCAGAATATTATTATTGTTACATGAATAAAGACAAATAAAACACAGTGAAAATAGTGACCATGTTTTTTAGTAATACAGCTGTATTAAACCCCTGCAGCAGGACCAATTTAACACTAATCCCAAATTTTAACAAAAATATTTGTCACGGACCTTTAAGTGATGCCACATGCCAAAAATGAAAGCTGAAGACAGCACATTTTTTGAGAAGATAGTTTAACACATCCTAGCTCAATGTAATACATTTCACTTTGTGCAAATAATAATGATGATGTCTATAATATCTTTGGATGACGAGGTAACACATACTATAATGTTTATAACTTTATATTTAACATCAAGGTTTTCCTCTACGATTTCCAGGATTGTCCCAACCTTTACGAGAACTGTCATTGTAATCACTGTAGGGGTTTCTTGTTTGATTATTAAATGTTTTTGTACCAGTTTTATCACCCTTCTCATTATTTTTAATTTCTTCTTTTAAGGCATCTTTGAATCTATCTATAAATCCACCTTTTGAAGGATCAGTTTTTTCTGATGTAAATTTTTCTATAGAATCTTGACCTGGAATTTATATCACATAAATAAATAAACAAATTGGTAACTTGGTAAAGACAAGTTAACACTGTTTGTAGTGTGTGACATTTCAAATTCATATCGCAAAATATCATCAACCCCACTGATTTAAATACTCAACTTTTGTTCTACAATCTCCGTACATAAATATTGAAATTTATTTTCATTGATAGTGAGCACAGACTACAGATTCTGAAGCACTAATGTTTCTTTCCACAAATTTTGGAATATGACCCATACCCCTAGAATTTGGAATTTCATCGGCATTTTGGTTTTAATTGGGGATGAAATTTCATGCATATTTAATTGCAATAGAAGACTTAACAAAGTTTTTTGTTTCAATTTTCATTAGGTTTGTTAGTTAATTAAAAAGAAAGATTACTGAAACTTGTAATTTTAAGGTAAAACATAACAGCTTGTATTTTTTCAAAATCTGTTGTTTTTTTCAAGTTAAATAGGAAATTTTGGATTGAAATTTGGGAAAAAGATATGATTTTAGATTGGGAATATAGCCCATAAACAACTATAAAATTGACCAAAAATAAACACTGAGAACTGTAATGAGTATGTATAGGGATCATCAATCAAATCTTGAGTATTTAAATCAGCAGGGTTAATGTATTGCCACTTAAGAACTTAGAGTTGAACACATTTTTCAACATGACACATTAATGCCACACTGCAGAATTTGGTGTTAGCCAAGGAACAATTATGTCATCATAGGTGAGCAAATTATTAAAGTAATAATCTCATTCTTACATAATATCAACGTAGCATTTCTTACAGACTTTTGTCAGTTATCTTTCCCTGATAAAATCTGAAGAAATCCAATTGGTAAGTCCTTACAGTTGGAATCTCGGATTTTATCATTGAATTCCTATGTATTAAAGGATAACAAAATATTTCATCTAATATCTTTCTTGTTAATTAAGATATTAACAGAAGTAATAAAATTTAGATAGTTCTTTACCCCAAAAATACTTAGCTTGAATTTCAAACAAATTGAATTATTAAAAAAAAAGTTTTTTAAGATTAATTTTGGCAAATTGACATTAAAAAGTAAGGGTAAAATCTGAGTAATCCAACTAACGGGACCTACCTATTTGAAGAGTATACAATGGAAATAACTGACTAAAGTCCCTCATTAAATTATTAAATGATCTTAGTCTTACATATTATGTACAATAAAACATTTCTGATATTAGATTTTAGATTAAATTTGAATGTTTAGCCAATGTAAGAAAATAAACTTGAATAGAATAAACATAAAAACAATACAAACCCTTATATTTTGCTTCATTAAACCAATATACAACCATTCTAGCAGCAGCTCTGATAGGACCAGTCTCTGAAAGCTGAAATATAGAGTGAAAATGATAAAATCATACATGAGTACAAGCATCTAATCTCTAAGTTATGGTTCAACATCAGATTGATACTGCATGGTGCAGGCATAAAGATTAACCATTCAGCCAGGGGTTACTTGGACCCCTGACAGACAGATTTTAGGAACCTAGATTTGAAGTTAGGAACCCACCTTGAACTTAACCAAGAAATACAATACAATTCATCATTAAGATTTAACTAAGGTAGCTATCTTCAAACAGCAAACACCTTTCACATCTGGTGGAGCTTAGGTTCAGGGAAGCTAAGCATTCTGAATGTTTTCACAACCTGAGCCCATCAAAAGCTATTTTCACTCACCCAGGTGAAAATCAACTTGCAACTCTAAGATAGTATTAGTAAAAATTACATACCCTTTGTATCAAATGAGGATGATTGGACAGAAGCCTGAAAAAAGAAATGAAGACAAAATTAACAGACACCAATACACAATCAAGAAATAATCCCAACTATTCTCTGAAAAGTCAAGTTTAAAAATATGACGCATAACACAAACAAGGGTATGACACTATTCGGTTTTACCAGGGATCCAAAAGTAATCCTAAGTCAGGAACGCAGGGAATCCTACTTAACATAAGGGATTCCTCCAATAATTTTTAAAGACAAAAGTTTTGAATACATACATGTATATGCAGCCGCTAATCATGATAAACAATTTAAAGCAATTTTCAGGGATCATGACAGAATGTCTGAGAATCACCAAGGTTCTTCACAACTGTTTTGGATCCCATGACTTGAATTGCTATATACTACCACTATCCTGCAGCTATGTCAAACTCAACGTAAAGCCCACATAACAGTCTGTCAGATTTTGTTTTGTTTTTTGTTGGGTTTAACGCTGTAGCAACACATTATATAGGTCATATAACAGCAGTCAGTCAACCTACGAACTGTTCTTGAAAAGACTAAATCTCTGGATTTAGCTGTTAACCAACTACTAGGCGCAAACTTTAGTCAGCGACTGACAACTGTTCTACATAATTAAGAATTATTGGTATGAGGGAGAATGGCCGTTGAAATAATTTCATGACCCAGCTTTCATGCCCCACCCAGGAATCGAACCCATGACCCCTCAAACAGTAGACTTGTGTGCTATTAACTGAGCTAGCCAGGCGGCTGCTTACAAGTCACAGTCAGAGAAGACTCCTGACCTTATTCTGGCTACACTACAGTATAATTAATACTGATCAGGTGACCTGTCAATCCACAATTTGATCTTTTTATCAGAGACATAGATAACAAGTGTGAAAATGATGGTAATCAGAATTTTTAGGAGTTTAAATTACATTATTATAAAATCTATATCCGAAAATGACTGTCCGAAATGTTATGCAATTATTAATAAATTAGTTGTTTCGTCAAAAAGAGCGCATAAATACAATGGGCAATTATGCCATGAGTATTAACTCACCTAACGATATCACGCCAAAACATGGCGAAAAGTAATCAGAAAGTTTATTCTCATGAAATTAAGTAGAAACAAATTTGGAAGTAGAATAACCTTCGCAGACAGTTTTCAAGGGAGACTACTTTGGCAATATTATGAAATACTCCCGTAACTCTAAGTTCGGAGGCTAGAGTTACGGTACCGTTGATAGTACAGGGGCGGTTCCAGGATATTTTTCTGGGGATGGGGTCCGAACTTTTCTAGGGGGTCCGAACTTTTTAGGGGGTTCCGAACCTCGAACCACATCCACGTTAGTGAACTCGACAGTTCCGGGTCATCGACAATTCCGGGTCACTTTTTTAGAATAGTACAGATGATTCCTTAATAATTCAATATTTTGATTATATGATAGTTAAGTCATGTACACTAACCACTTAGCTACTGTTACACAAACTTTCCATGTTAACATTTCTCTACCGGAAGTCATAGTCATGAAACACTAAACAGCGTCTTTTCCAACCAATAGTGGGGTCGATAACTGCAACAATCTTTCACTTGGTGATACAAGCACCAAATTTGGCACAGATGACCTGCATGGTCTACCATTCACAAAAAGCACGATTTCCACTTCGAAATTCAAGATGGCCGTCGTTTCTGCGCATGCGCCAGGAAATCAGTATCTCAAAGCGATTAAACTTCTTTTTACCGCTTTGAATGTATTATAGGATGATACATTATAGCGTTTTTGAATTCTACAAATGTTAACCAAGTTAAGACATTGATTTACATCATGTGATATACTTCCAAGGTCAAGGTCAAGGTCATGGTAAAGGTAACATACATGAGAAAGTTGTTTCAAACTTTTTGAATCATTTTAATGATCATGTAGGGTTGGAGATGCAAATAGAAAATAGTTATTATTCAAATTAACTTGATAGAATCTTTGACAAATATTTATAGACATAAATTGACATTTACCGTGACCTTGACCTTGATCCAAGGAGGATGTTAATACCCCGTAAATACTAATTAAATAATCAAACAATTAGTTTATTTGAGACTATTACATTAACATTGAAATATGAATACATGTGTTGGATTGCCTTTATCAAGTGTTTACTATGTTTATGCTTAATGTTGTCCACATGTTGTGCATGTCAAAGGTCAATGTCACATGAGAATGTATACATATAAAGTGATTTTATCAGAAATTTAACACAATTCACGAAAATGAAGCAAGGATTCTCATAATCCTAGTCAAAAACTAAAGTTTCAGCAATAATGTGTGATGCACACATGTCTAGAAGTCAACAATTTAAGGTCAAGATCGTAAAGATAGTTTAGATATTGTTGTAATAATTATATGAACGCAAACATTGATGGTTTAGTCTGTGATGATTTCATTATTCGCACATGCAAGCACACAAACGAGTTCATTTAAAACCGACTCGATAGCATTTGAATCGCTCATGACATTCCCTCTTGTCACCTCATTTAGTTAACTGATGAAAACTTTTGGCAATCGGTGAAAGGTTGGCCAATAGCTCTTGTCATTCGCTACTGTTTTACCAGAGCCAGTCGACTGGATTTGATCTTGATAACCATCGATTGACCAAAAATACACGCAGCGTGGAAGACAGAACTTTTGACTTGTTCATAGAAAGACGCCCTCGTATGTGAAATTGCATTATAGGATATTTGCTCTTGGACAGAAAAGTCAAGCCTAGCGTCGCAACATTGTCTATAAGACTGTTCTAATCGCGCATAATTATGACAAATTTCTACAGTGTTTTGAAATCTTGATCATGTCTGCTAAATGTTGACTTAGCTTTTTCAAAGACCTACATAAAATGGCTACAAGTAAAATCGCGATAGAACAACATTCTATTAGATTTTTCTGAGCCGTCATTTTGCGTATTGGTAACCTCCTAATTGACTATCCTAGACCAAACTCAATCCAAGGTTTATAAAATATGCACTATTTTAGTGATAGAAACACGTTTATTTAACAGCATCAGTCACACATGCTTTATTATAAAAAAGTTTTGCCTGTTGCTTTATAGAATAATGTGGCTTGAATATGATTCTTCGTGATTACAAGGATTCATTTTATTGTAGAATCAATGGATGCAATCTCACATTTTGTCACAACAACAACATTACAAAAACACATGGTAAGTATTTTGTCGGATCAGAACCCAATGTAGTTCGGTCTTGTTGTCACTACCACGTACAATTTTCTGCCAATTTGGTCGTTAATTTGTTTTGAGTGCTTCTCTATGGCGCTCACGTTTGTCTCTAACTGACCCTCGTAAACATCGAAACTAACTACATGTGTATGTCCTGTTATATTTCGAGACATATGCATGCACCTATGGAATTAAATCTTTAAAAACTTATTATCCAAAGGCCCTTAATGCTTTGTGAGAATTAGAATATACGAGCAAGAATCCATATATAACAGTTGCATCGGAAATATGCTGATAGTCGGGGATTATGACCGGAGTCTGAAAAGTATTGGCCAGCTGATATGTCTGACCTGTATAGTTTGCTAGTGTCAGTTTGTGTGGCTACGAATGACTAATCTGTTAGGCTATTCGTTTTCTAGCATATTCAAATTTGCAAATAGTAATCATTTGATGAAGGAAGTTTTGTGATACTTTGCACTATTGCATTACAAAGCTTCATTATACAAGCTTAATTGTCTGATCAAGATGGATTAAACCTAAAAACAATCTGAATTGTCCTATGAAAGGATGGTATACTTGGAGTTATTTTAGAATATTCATTTGAGCCACTAACAATTTGGGGGAGATATAAACTTTGTCAGATAGAGACAGCAGCACTAGTCTAAATCGGTTGTTATAGAAATACATGATGGATTTTTGTAGACATTTCCTGCTTTACAATTAATCTTTTAACTGCCTTACTGTAAATAACATTGAGATATTGGATACAATGTACAACTGTCTGCATATACTTCTAAAATCTTGGCCACACATTTACAGAAGAAGGAAATCGGTTGGGTACTGAAAAAAATGGATTGTAGCTACTGAGACATGTAATACTTTGAATATGTTGTCAAAGCAGTTTTTGGATTCAAACCGTAGTCATGGATGATAACGGATTAATTTCTGATTCGTACTAATTGATACGAACGCCGCTGAATTAAAATTCATAGTTGTCCGGGATCATCATTCATAAATATGTGTCAATGGAAAGATTACCCTACATCTAACCCAATGATTCATTCAGTATTATCTAAATTCCGTGTAAGCTGTACACCATTGTGGTAACTTAAACCCTGTTACCATTGGCTCCCTCACGTTGACTAACGATAGTTATATAATATTAAGAGGGGTTGATTCGATAACATTTGAGACTTTTTAGTATAATATACAGAAATCTGTTTGATTTCAACAGCACACAAACAGAGAAAAATATCATGTGCCAATACAGCAACAAGCACACTTTAAACTGACACTGATATACATGCTGTGTATCAAAGCACAGGCGGTCGTATATGTAATGTTTTCGAACCGGAACCGCGAATGATGCCTAGGTTTCATTGTAGTGATGTCACCAGATGCACTGGTTATACTTTGAGATATAGTCTAATAAATGAGAAACGTTCTGAATCAATTAACTGCAATGAATTTCATCTGAGAAAAAGCGTTAGTATATAAAATTATTTGGCGTCTTGTAATGGCCGCCATTTTGAATTGACAGCCATTAAATGGATTTTGTTTTAAATAATTTAACAGAATTGTTTATTTGTCATAAAATATTGAAATTATATTGATAATTACGTAAATAAAAATAATTAAAAATGCTATTTTATATGAACAGGACAAAAATCCCTATCATCGGCGGCCATCTTGAAAAAATGGCGGCCATCTTGAATTTCGAGGTGGAAATCGTGCTTTTTGTAAACTACACACTATGTACAACAATTGTACCAAATTTGGTGCTTGTATCACTAAGTGAAAGATTGTCGTGAAAAATAACATTTATCGACCCCACTACAATGCGAAAGTACGTGAACGTTTCGTCCATGCGTTCGAAAAAACAGCGATTTATATCCACAATTTAGATAAAATAAGTCCTTATTGCACATCATTTTGCTGGAAATTTATCGGTGAACACGATTTAACTCATAGATTTGTTTAATCTAATTACTGTTAGACAATAATGCAGACAATTTGACCTGGTAAGCACGTGACAATTTCGGGTCAAAACTTAACCCGTATTATATACAATCATTTATTTTTATTAAAAAGTATTTTTTTAACATTTAAAATTGATTTTATACATAATTATATCCCATATGTTAGATATTTGTCAATTAAATACAATTATTGTTTGACATTTTGAGTTTTACTTTTTACACGCAACTAATTGTATTTATGGTACTTGTTTTTATATGCAATAGGTAATTGCAAGTGACATGATTAGATCTTTAATTTACGAGCTTTATTTTTGTTTAACTTGGAAGAAACTATGAGATAAAGTCTTTATTGACAAAAAGTCGGCTGTTTTATTGATTTTAACCCTGTTGAGACCACTCCGGATTAAAGAGACAAGCATCTGTCACGTGACCCGGAATTGGCAAGTGCGACCCGTAACTATCGAGTTTGCAACATGCAATTTCGAAAAGTGTAGGAAATTACAAGCAAATAAACACTATTAATTTATTATAGCATGGTAAGGTGGAAGTATTT
This sequence comes from Mactra quadrangularis, assembly GCA_025267735.1. Taxonomy (NCBI): domain Eukaryota; kingdom Metazoa; phylum Mollusca; class Bivalvia; order Venerida; family Mactridae; genus Mactra; species Mactra quadrangularis. The sequence continues at coordinate 2,508,464 of CM046299.1, forward strand.
GTTTATCAATTTATGCAGGTTTGATTCCCACAACTTTCGTTTTGAAGAGACACGCATCGTTTGTTTCGTAACTGACCCGGAACTGTCGAGTTCACTGTACACAATTTGCTGAAAAAAAATGCAACATATTAATAATAAAAACTACATAACCATTAAATCTTTATGTTAAGCACCGAGAAAAATTGCTTCATAATGCTTAAAAATGACTTACCAGCAAGAAATACACTAATGAACATGTACATTTTCCAAATTCTAGGGGGGTCCGGACCCCCTGACCCCCCGCTGGTGCCGCCCATGTAGTAGACCTTGGATAATAGTATATGAATAAATACACATGTTGCGTATGGCCACAGTGGATGGGCCTTTTTTTAATGACATTGAAGTAATTGAAAATGTTGTATATGGTTACAGTGAATGGACCTTATATAAGGACATCAAAATAATGATATTCATAGAAGACAAAGAATATTATGATACCATAGGAATAAGTGAACATGTTGCATATGGCCATAAGAAACGGTCCTTAAATATTTTTCAACAACATTATTTTAAACGTTATAATTGGCATACTATTAAACATAATCTATATTTTGTTCTGTTGATGGTCACTCTGATTATCGCCGATCCACTTTATCTATTTGGAGTTCCACGCCATTTCCAACCGGGCTTGGATCTTGCTACAGCAGGTTTAGTATTAATTACAGGAACAATTTTTAATATACATGTATCTCCATCTACTCTCCTTAGCATCCCTTAAAAGTTTCACACGTTTCACTGAACTGCGAGGGGAGCGTAATCTTCATCGCGATACTCATGGGCATTCTCATGTTGTTCAATTTCTGACTTCTTTAGAATGAGGGTACTAGCTTGTAGAAGGTCTGAGTATCATCAAACGAAAGAGGTAGAGAGAAAGAAAAGGGGGGAAGAAAAAATGGAGAAAGAGACAGGGAAGGAGAGAAAAAGAAGGGAGTCCTGAAAAAGTAAGAAAGAGGAAGGAAAGGAAAGGGAGATAGTGAATGGAAAGGGAGAGAGGGAAAGAGGGAAGGGAGAAATGTTTAGAGAGGGAAGACAGGAAAGAAATGGAAAACAGATAAAACGGACCATATAATAACATGAATTTTCTGTTATGATTAAATGTAAATGATGAGTTTTTGTTTTGTTTCAAGTTGCTAACATTTATCATTGTTTAAAACTCGTTAACAATTATTGATTATTTAGGTTTAAATCCAGCTGTAACTTTTGCAATCTATTGTTCAATCTATACGACTAACTAGTTTTATTAATATTTCATAATTTCAGTATTGTAAAATGATAAAATTTTAGCTTTGATAAATTTATCGACAAGTCAACTTGTATTTTTATTCAAATACTGACGTTCTAAGCCAAAGGTAAACGGGACTGTCCCAGACCAAGTCCATTTTGTACATATATGTACGTATAGTGTAATAAGGGACTTTAGTTAGTTATTTCCCCTTGTAAACTCTTCAAATAAGTAGGTCCTATTAGTTGGATTACTCGGATTTTACCCTTACTTTTTAATGTCAATTTGCCAAAATTAATCTTAAAATAACTTTTTTGTAAATCATTTAATTTGTTTGAAATTCAAGCTTCGTATTTTTAGGGTAAAGAACAATCTAAATTTCATCAATTCTGGCAATATCCTAATTAACAAGAAAATTTTTAGATGAAATTGTTCGTTATCCACACATAGAAATTCAAAGATAAAATCCGAGGATTCCAACTGTAAGGACCTACTTACCAATTGGATTGCTTCAGATTTTATCAGGGAAAGATAACTGACTAAAGTCCCTAATTGGTTAAAAAAAAACTTTCGTTCCGTAATTGGAATTATAATGCGCACATATGTTTGATTTGAGCAATGTTATTTCTCTAAATTGAAGACTACGCGAATAAACCTTGTTCATTAGTATTAAAATATGAACCACCTTTTCTGAGTAATATAAACTTAGGAACCTTCTCCCAAGGGATTATGATAAATGGACATATTATACATAACTTTACCATATACTAGGTAGATGTTAAATTACAAAGTGTCGGGCTTTTAATTGTCATCAACTCAGAGTTGATAGGTGCGTCACTGTGACGTGTGCACTACATGTAGTATTGAATACGAAACTCTTCTTGAAAACAGAACTTGTCTTGAAAACGGAACTCGTCCCTGAAAGTGTCGTAGGACAAAAGTTTCTAGAGTTGAAATTAAACATGGAAAAATGAGAGCTGCTAAATTCGTTTTCATCACTGGATTATTGTTATTTGTCGGTGGGATTATATCTTTATTAGTGGCTTTAGCGTTACCTTGGTGGGCTTATAAAGAATATGATTTCTTTGGAACACATTGGACTGTAAACGATGGTTTATGGAAAAACTGTCAAAGAACTGTCAGTCCTATCCATGGGACTGAGAAAATATGTATAACACATACTGAACCGGAAAGTACGTATATTTGTATTATTATATGTATATGTTTGGGGGATACTTTAAAATCGTAGCAATAGGTCATATCATGGCGGACATTCAGCCTACTCACCGTTCTTCGAAAGGCAAAATCTCTGGATTTAGTTTTTAACCAGTTACTGGAAACAATGATTGAAAGAAACTTGCTATACATTGTTACAGAATGATCTTAAGCTAACACCTTTGTAAAAAAACTTTACTTTTACAACTGTTCCAATCTAAATTGGTCTGGTACACTTTCAAATCCATCACATTTGCTATATACATTAAAATAAAAAAAGATATTTGAGTTTTTAAGCCTTCTGAAGTCTTCGGTTTAAACTGTGTATATAAAATCTTTGATGAACTTGAATTTTTACCTTTACAATTTGGTAAATTGAATTTGAATTTCAATAAGAAATTCAAAAGTGATGATAAAATAGTTTAAACTTCAATTTAAAGTGCGGTTTAATCACTGGCACCAGAGTCCTCACACTCATTAAATACGCACACATCGATGGGATGCCCACAAGACTGTAGTAAGTGCATTGCGTTAAAGAGCAAGTTACGACAGTCTTGCGGGCTACCCTCGACATATACTATTTTGTCAACAAACACTTTTAACAATCGGTCCCGTATACATTACCTTGTACGAGTTCAACTACAATTTCATGGACTATATATAAGGATGTACGCATTATTTTATTATCATAAGATATGGACTCTGGTGTCAGTGGGTTTAATGTCTGTTTCCATATCCTTACCCAGTCGACTTTACTGTCTTGTACGATCATTGAAACAACCTTTAGGCAGGTGATCTCTCACTGTACCCATTCACACCTGGGTGGAGTGGAACAACTGTAAGTAAATTTCTAGATTTATCAACGAGCGAACTTCACCCATACCCACATCCTCGGTAACCCAGGGTATTACGTCAACGATAAATATTCATAATGTATGAGTACCGTGGGTTTCCGACGATGCCATACCCAATGATAGGAAACATATACATTTGAACAAAACAAAATCAACTTAATAATTTAATGTGATCACGTCATTTGATAGCATAGCTTATTGATTTATGTGTTATGATTTATTCATTATTTACAATTTTCTCTTTTGTTTTATTAATGTTTCAAAATGAACCATACAGCAATGGTTAGGGTAAGCAACTTTTGTCTTTTATGTAATACATTCCATATATAATGCTTGTATTGTATATTTACGGAGCCCCTAAAGTGACATTTTGAAATCCTTTTTTTTATTTTCACAACTTTTACGTTTAAACGAAATCTTATTTCGTTTTTTTTTTTCGAAATAATTATCTATGACTGAACTCTATAGTTTTGATAACGAAAGTAGAAGCCAATTTTGTAAAAAAAACCCTTTAACTTAGTAATACATCATATTATTTGAATATTGCATCATATAACACTAACTCACTGTACTAACTATACAATCTCGTTTGTTCAATATATTAGCTCATAGATACTCTATATGGCATATTTAAATGTTTTTTAAACCATAGAAAATTATATATTTATTCCATTAACAGATTATCTCACAACAACCAGATCGCTGTTATCATTTGCTATGATATTAATGGGTGCAGGAACACTTGCTGTTGTTGTACAAAAATGGTGTTTTAAGGAAATGGTGTTTCTAGGATTCTTGGGTTCTGTTGTTGTTTGTACAGCTGGTAAGTACAACCATCATCATCATCATCAATTGTAACAACCATCATCCTTATCATCGTCATTATCATCATTATTAGCATCATCTGTATCATCATTGTTAGCATCATCTTTATCATTATTATTATTAGAAGTAGTAGTATAATTATTAGTATAATAATACTCATTATCATTGTATTTATCATAATCATCATCATTATCGTCATCATCATTATTATAATCCATCATCATTATTATTATCACCATTGTCATTGTTTTTATCATCATCATCATATTGATTATTATTACCATAATTATCATCGTCGATGTCGCCATCATCATAATGAGTATTATTACTGGTATAATTATCATCATTATCATAAGCATCAACACCATCGTTATCATTATTATCATCATTATAATTGTTTTTCTTTGTTATTTTGTAAACGTTTATGTACATGTCACTATAGGGGTGTGGTATTTCCTAATTTTGCTTGTCCACAGACAAGTGGAATCTAAAGATAAACTTTCCAGGGATCAAAATGTCCTTGTCCAGGAGTGCAATACTTTATGTTTACAGCTAAAAATATTACTTGTCCACGGACATAAATGTACGAGTCGGACAAGTTAGGCATAGGAATTCCACACCCCTGTACTATAATAAAATATTATATCTCTATATTTCAGGTGTTTTATCGTGGATTGCTACTGTACATTATGCTGAAAAATATGTGGAAGTACCAGGGAACACCCCTGATGATATAACTGCTTGTTGGGGACTATCTCTTGCTGCATCATCGTGTTGTTTTCTGTCTGGAATTCTTTTTGCTTCCAGAAAAATATGTGCTGAGTAAAATACTATGTGGTTTGATTACACCTTACACTACAGTGGCGCTTTTCACAAAAAAAACTTTTTACAATAAAAATCATCGTAAGTCAAAAGCAAGAAACAGTCATAATAGGGTTATTTTGACCAATCAATTCCAAATATTATCGAATTATGTAGAATATTGTAATGTATACCTTTTGAATATTATATCGTAATAATGTTTATTATTTTTCTGACTTAGAACTGAAAAATTATTATTTGTCTCACGATAATTTTTTTCGTAAGAATTTTTGTGGAAAGATGCACTGTGCATTTAAGTGCGAGCGTAAATAGACTAGCGAACCACCTTAACAGGTTTGATGCCGTAATAGCGTCCCTTCGTATAACGTTAATAATATTTTCGTATAAGTTGTGAAAATTGACTTATGACCAATATTAGTAGTTTTCGATTAAATGGAACAAGGAAATCCGTAGTTTCTAAAAATGGAGAACTGATATATTCGTAGTGTCTGGTTGAATGGAAAATGAAATTCGTATTTTTCGATAAATTGCAGAAATAAAATTCGTATTTTTCGATTAAATGAAGGAATGAAATATGCTATATAATTAACGATGATCAAGAACGTTTATACATGCGACATTATTTTTAATTAAAAGTAAAGTCAAACATGTGTACACTTGTGTATCGTTCTCATATTCAGCGGTTGACAAGGTTCTTGATCTAGGTACCTCTGGGTACGAGAATGTCGTGTTTTTGTACCTCTGGGTACGAGAATGTCGTGTATAGACATGATATAACTTTTTGTAAATGCATGTTCGCGGAATCTATGATAATATTTTATAGTTGTTTATACTCACTGACGTGATTCTTTAACTTAGCAACAGACGCGCAGGAATTTGGTTCCTTCAAGAGAACACTTACCTGTTAACAAAATAGTTCGTTTCTTTTCTGGGGTCTAGTTGTGGTTCGTCCGCGCAATTAATATGCCTTATATGCAGACTTCAGGAAAATGTTTATTCACCTTGTAATATCGTTTAAATGTACATTGTATTTATATTAATTGTTGGTTTTATTCAGCCATGTACAATAACGGGGAAATACTATGTGACTATGTCATCACAAATGCTTTGGTCTCAAGAAGAAAGCAGTAAAATCTACTCATAGTGTACAGAGCTGAAAGTATTTCAATTCTTGTTAGATTTACTAGATACCTACTGAAGATGAACGTAAAGTTGGCAGACTCAGCAGACACAGCAGACACAGCAGAAGGAACGATCCTTCTGCTGTGTCTGCTGGCAGAAGGATAAATCTACAGCAGAAGGAATGATCCTTCTGCTGTGTCTGCTGGCAGAAGGATACATTTACAACAGAAGGATCAATCTTTCTGCTGGGTCTGCTGGCAGAAGGATTGAAGTATAACAGAAAGATGTGTCTGTTGGCAGAAGGATTTTATAATAACAGAAAGATGTGTCTGCTGGCAGAAGGATTAAACAACAACAGAATCAATCTTTCTGCTGCGTCTGTTGGCAGAATAATTGAATTATAATTTAAAGCCTCAATTTAGGCTAACTATGTGATATTATGCATCAGTTTAAAGCTGATTGTTGTAAAAATGTTTTGACGGGTACATTTTGAACAGTAAATAAATAATAAGGACCTGGTGAGTAAACAAAACAGGCCCATTTTCGAATGGGAATTTTGTGTTCGACTGACATCCTTCTGCTGTTATTTAACACATGTTTTATTAATCATTTCATCTGACTGTTCACAAAATCAAATTTTATATAGAACAAGCTTTAATTTGGTATATAGATGTGCGATAAACTCTATATAATTGCGACAAATTATACGTAAATAAATCGAGTACGAAAATTCTCAGTGCGGAAGTTCGGTTCGATATTTTCTATAGAAAAGTGCCTATACATGCTATTTACCGAGTCTTATTTTAAGCCACAATTAAGACAAAATATGCGATATTATGCATCATTTTAAAGCTTATACATAGAAAAAGAATTAGACAGGTCGATTTAGAATTTTTGTAAAAGAATAACAGCAAGACGAGTGTATAAAGTAGCCCTATTTTCGGACGTACATTTCGGTTTGAGTGACATCCTTCTGCTACAAATAAATACACGTATTTTTAATTGATTTAACAAACAAATCACAAAATCAGACTGGCAATAGAATAAGCTTTCTTTTAATGTATAAATGAGTGAATAACTCGACTTAATTTGGACAAAATATATGTTTTATGTCAAGTTCGTAAATTTACCCGTCCACAGTTTGGTTTGATTTTTTCATTGAAATGTGCAAAAACGTGCTAATTACCGAGTCATATTGTAAGCCTAAATTTAGGCAAAACATGTGATATTATGCATCATTTTAAAGCTGATTGTTGTAAAAATGTTTTGACGGGTACATTTTGAACAGCAAATAAATAATAAGGGCCTGATGAGTAAACAAAACAGGCCCATTTTCGAATGTGAATTTTGTGTTCGACTGACATCCTTCTGCTGTTATACAACACATGTTTTATTAATCATTTCATCTATCTGTTCACAAAATCAAATTGTATATAGAACAAGCTTTAATTTGGTATATAGATGTGCGATAAACTCTATTTAATTGCGACAATTTGAACGTTAATATATCGAGTACGAAAATTCTCAGTGCGGAAGTTCGGTTCGATATTTTCATTAGAAAAGTGCCAATACATGCTATTTACCGAGTCTAATTCTAAGCCACAATTAAGGCAAAATATGCGATATTATGCATCATTTTAAAGCTTATACATAGAAAAAGGTTTAGACAGGTCGATTTAGAATTTTTGTAAAAGAATAACAGAAAGACGAGTGTATAAAGTAGCCCTATTTTCGGCCTTACATTTCGGTTTGAGTGACATCCTTTTGCTATAAATAAATACACGTATTTTTAATTTATTTAAAATTTGAATCACAAAATCAAACTGGCAATAGAATAAGCTTTCTTTTAATGTATAAATGAGTGAATAACTCGACTTAATGTGGACAAAATATATGTTTTTATGTCAAGTTCGTAAATTTACCCGACCACAGTTTGGTTTGATTTTTTCATTGAAATGTGCAAAAACGTGCTAATTACCGAGTCATATTGTAAGCCTAAATTTAGGCAAAACATGTGATATTATGCATCATTTTAAAGCTGATTGTTGTAAAAATGTTTTGACGGGTACATTTTGAACAGCAAATAAATAATAAAGGCCTGGTGAGTAAACAAAACAGGCCCATTTTCGAATGTGAATTTTGTGTTCGACTGACATCCTTCTGCTGTTATTTAACACATGTTTTATTAATCATTTCATCTATCTGTTCACAAAATCAAATTTAATATAGAACAAGCTTTAATTTGGTATATAGATGTGCGATAAACTCTATTTAATTGCGACAACTTGAACGTTAATATATCGAGTACGAAAATTCTCAGTGCGGAAGTTCGGTTCGATATTTTCATTAGAAAAGTGCCAATACATGCTATTTACCGAGTCTTATTTTAAGCCACAATTATGGCAAAATATGCGATATTATGTATCATTTTAAAGCTTATACATAGAAAAAGGTTTAGACAGGTCGATTTTGAATTTTTGTAAAAGAATAACAGCAAGACGAGTGTATAAAGTAGCCCTATTTTCGGACGTACATTTCGGTTTGAGTGACATCCTTCTGCTATAAATAAATACACGTATTTTTAATTTATTTAAAATTTGAATTACAAAATCAAACTGGCAATAGAATAAGCTTTCTTTTAATGTATAAATGAGTGAATAACTCGACTTAATTTGGACAAAATATATGTTTTTATGTCAAGTTCGTAAATTTACCCGACCACAGTTTGGTTTGATTTTTTCATTGAAATGTGCAAAAACGTGCTAATTACCGAGTCATATTGTAAGCCTAAATTTAGGCAAAACATGTGATATTATGCATCATTTTAAAGCTGATTGTTGTAAAAATGTTTTGACGGGTACATTTTGAACAGCAAATAAATAATAAGGGCCTACAATACGACTCGGTAATTAGCATGTTTTCGCACATTTCAATGAAAAAATCAAACCAAACTGTGGTCGGGTACATTTACGAACTTGACATAAAAACATATCTTTTGTCCAAATTAAGTCGAGTTATTCACTCATTTATACATTAAAAGAAAGCTTATTCTATTGCCAGTTTGATTTTGTGATTCAAATTTTAAATAAATTAAAAATACGTGTATTTATTTATAGCAGAAGGATGTCACTCAAACCGAAATGTACGTCCGAAAATAGGGCTACTTTATACACTCGTCTTGCTGTTATTCTTTTACAAAAATTCTAAATCGACCTGTCTAAACCTTATTCTATGTATAAGCTTTAAAATGATGCATAATATCGCATATTTTGTCTTAATTGTGGCTTAAAATAAGACTCGGTAAATAGCATGTATTGGCACTTTTCTAATGAAAATATCGAACCGAACTTCCGCACTGAGAATTTTCGTACTCGATATATTAACGTTCAAATTGTCGCAATTAAATAGAGTTTATCGTACATCTATATACCAAATTAAAGCTTGTTCTATATAAAATTTGATTTTGTGAACAGATAGATGAAATGATTAATAAAACATGTGTTAAATAACAGCAGAAGGATGTCAGTCGAACACAAAATTCACATTCGAAAATAGGCCTGTTTTGTTTACTCACCAGGCCTTTATTATTTATTTGCTGTTCAAAATGTACCCGTCAAAACATTTTTACAACAATCAGCTTTAAAATGATGCATAATATCACATGTTTTGCCTAAATTTAGGCTTACAATATGACTCGGTAATTAGCACGTTTTTGCACATTTCAATGAAAAAATCAAACCAAACTGTGGTCGGGTAAATTTACGAACTTGACATATAAACATATATTTTGTCCAAATTAAGTCGAGTTATTCACTCATTTTTACATCAAAAGAAAGCTTATTCTATTGCCAGTTTGATTTTGTGATTTGTTTGTTAAATCAATTAAAAATACGTGTATTTATTTGTAGCAGAAGGATGTCACTCAAACCGAAATGTACGTCCGAAAATAGGGCTACTTTATACACTCGTCTTGCTGTTATTCTTTTACAAAAATTCAAAATCGACCTGTCTAAACCTTTTTCTATGTATAAGCTTTAAAATGATGCATAATATCGCATATTTTGCCTTAATTGTGGCTTAAAATAAGACTCGGTAAATATCATGTATTTGCACTTTTTTATTGAAAATATCGAACCGAACTTAGGCACTGAGAATTTTCGTACGCGATACATTACAAGTGAAGTGAGTGTATTTATTTAACCGTCGGTTATTTACAAATAAAATGTTTCAACCGACTTTTGCCCATATATTAAAAAATCTATTTTTAAATTACTATTTAAAATGAAAGTACTAAAAATATAAAAAAGGAGTAAGAGGCCCTTACAAGGGCCACACACATACGTTCTATTTATAAGAAGCCCTGAAAAGGGCTGTATGTGTGTATTCTTACCCTTTATTAACAATGTAAAAATCTAAGATAAAAATACAATAATTTAATTACTATTTACAAAAAATATATAGATCTATATTATAAATATTAAAACTATAGTTAATAAATTATATCACAGATAAAAATATAATTCTCAAGAACTGGCTTTGTTTTCAGTAGGTAACCTTGTAGGGGCTAGATTTGTAAATGAAAGAGGTTCGACCTTCATTTCATTCCCAACTAAATATTACTATCCCAAAACCTTAAGATTTCTCTGTTTTAAGGTATTTGGGAGGGATGTAACCAATGCTTATAGAATGGCTTAGGTTATAAGTCCATATCTAAAGCTGGTTGGGCGGCCTAATGTGTTAACCATGAAAACTTCCACATTATTCTTTTGTTATAATGTAGAGTTTTGTAAAAAACTGTGACTAAGTATCATTCGGGTATCCTAAGATAGCCGAATGTGTCGGTGAAAGTGTTAGCGACATACGTATTATATTGTCTAAAATAAAACCCACAATTTTGAATTGTCTCTCTAACTCTAATTTACTATATTGTCCTAAGACAATTTACTATCTAATATACATGTTAAGACTATACTATATCAAGACTAAAAATATGTATCATGACAAAAAATTTAAAAATAATCATGTATCAAGACTAAAAATCTATCTGTGTCACTATTTATACAGGGGGGGGGGGAATGGGAATGGGAATACTCTCACTCGGTAGTGTTAAAAATAGGGACTTAAAAGAAAAAAAAAACATAAAATAATTAACGTATAAATAATATACCAATTGAATAGTTGTAAGTAAATAATATATTAATGTCTCCTTATTTGTGATAAACAACGGTTTCCTTATTAGGGCCTATAAAAAATGTTCTTAAAAAATACATTACATATAATTTGTCGCAATTATATTGAGTTTATCGCACTTCTATATACCAAATTAAAGCTTGTTCTATATAAAATTTGATTTTGTGAACAGATAGATGAAATGATTAATAAAACATGTGTTAAATAACAGCAGAAGGATGTCTGTCGAACACAAATTCACATTCGAAAATGGGCCTGTTTTGTTTTCTCACCAGGCCCTTATTATTTATTTACTGTTCTAAATGTACCCGTCAAAACATTTTCACATCAATCAGCTTTAAAATGATGCATAATATCACATAGTTAGCCTAAATTGAGGCTTTAAATTATAATTCAATTATTCTGCCAACAGACGCAGCAGAAAGATTGATTCTGTTGTTGTTTAATCCTTCTGCCAGCAGACACATCTTTCTGTTATTATAAAATCCTTCTGCCAACAGACACATCTTTCTGTTATACTTCAATCCTTCTGCCAGCAGACCCAGCAGAAAGATTGATCCTTCTGTTGTAAATGTATCCTTCTGCCAGCAGACACAGCAGAAGGATCATTCCTTCTGCTGTAGATTTATCCTTCTGCCAGCAGACACAGCAGAAGGATCGTTCCTTCTGCTGTGTCTGCTGTGTCTGCTGTGTCTGCTGAGTCTGCCAACTTTACGTTCATCTACTGAAGGCTAAGCAGAAACCACAGGGATTGCCATCGTGGCAATCTACATTCGGAGCAACCTCGGCGATCATCTACAAGTTTATCTTCGTAGAAGATCGCCGAGGTAGTTCCGAATGGACAATCTAAAGACGATTTACGTCGAACTGCTCATATTAATTGATATAACCAACAACACGCGGATTTTAGATAAAACAGGAATTCTTAACACGTTGACAAGATTACGGTGCCTACAAAACGTGACATTTTGTGACGTTGAAACATCAACTTAAAAGCTACATCGATTTATATTTTTCTTCTATAAAAGTTGTGCTATTTCGCCATTACATGAGATAACGTGTGGAGTGCTTGAAAAAGTTGCGAAGTGTTTAATATGTAATTGAAAAATCTACCTTACGGGTGCATTATCTTATATTTTAACCACACTTATAACAAAATGTCACATGATATAGGCACCGTGAATATTTATAGCATATTATCACATTTATTTCAGACAGTTCTGACATTTCACTGTACATATTGATGGTTTTGGTTTAGTACTTTTAAGTCTTTATATTTATGACTATACATTTAAAGTTTATTTTTATGAATGATTGATGTTGTTTGGTAAACAACATATGAAATGTTATTTTATTTTGAATATAATTTCTATAAAAAAATATTGGTGATTGTTTTTATTTATCAGGAGAGATTCAAAGAGTCAACCTGAATCGCAGAAAGGTGTTGGCCCAACACATCTTTCAGCGTTGGGCCAACAAAGGTAAGCCAACGTTGAACCATCCTGAGTTTGGAGATCGGCTTTCAAGGTGGGCCAACAGTTGACTCATCGTAGTAGTAACATAGGCTACTAATTTACTGTTCATAGGACTTAACAATTTTTGTAGTAGTAAAGTTATTAATGTTATGATGTGTCCCGATATTTTCTAATTTTAGATACTTGCCCCAAGAGATACATCATACAACATGCGTAGAAAATGCTAAATACGAATGGTTTTTACAGACGGACAAACTTACGACCACATTAGACTGTGATCGAACAGTTTATTCAGTTTATAAACATGTAATGTTTTGTTTGTTTCTAAGTTCCCATATTCAATTATATCATGTTAATAAATATCAACTAAACATACAGTTCATGAATATTTCATGTAAAAATGATACCAGTCTCAATTGATAGTGAACAAAGTAGGTATCGAATAATGTTCGCATTATTTTCAAAAGATTGAATTAATGAAATCGAGCGTTATATACCTGATTTGTTAGTGAGGTTCTCAAGTTGCAGATCAATGACCGTTTATGCCATGATTGATGTAGCATTGTTAAACTAACAAACAATGAATGTAATCAATTCAAAATAAATAGTAATTGTGTCATGACGTGAAATGTGATATGTACACACTTTTGATAAAAAGTATCTGAGGCTGATCATTTGCGATCTGGCCCCAGTTTCACGGAAAAAACTCATCTGAAAGTCATTCTATTCCGATCATTAAATTTGCTCATTAAATCAATGTTACAACAAATATAGTATCATTAGCAACTCCAATAGTTGGCTTAAAGCTACATGTATATACAAATTGAAAATAAATACAAGTTTGGTATTTTGGATAAGGTTTAACTCAGTTGTTTTTATTGGAGTCTGTTAATGAACTGTTGAACTTCGTCTCATGTAATTTAAGTTTACAATACAAATGTAAAATGGTTTTAATTAACTCATGAAATTCTACATTTTTATGTTTTCATTATCATGACCAATTGATAACTGCCATACCAGTTGCACTGACATGCTATTTAGAGAGACAACAATACTTGAGTCTGTTACTGGAGTCGTAGTTAAGTTTGATTAAGAAACTGAGGCCCGAGTACAATTATACAGAGGCTTAGATAAAATCACGCATTCGTGTTCGTGTCACTAGACTTGTCATCTGCTAAGTGCAACACTGCTCAAACTCAGTTTTCAAGACTTTTCTGGTAGCATAAAAATTGAAATATGTTCCTTAAAAACAGCAAATCGTTTTTAGTGAGACCAAAATGCTAAATGGTCCTTTGGCCTAGATGTTTTTTTCTTTGGTGAAACCATATTACTTTTGGCCGTATAAAATTATGCTATAATTGGAACTATTTCAAAATTACATGGTAGGATTTCTAGGGAAAATTAGCAAAAGCAGCGTTTATTAAGCAGACGACGTGTATTGTCCTCTGAAGCTCATATATAATATATAAACATACATGTACATGTAATTTCACGCTGTAGAAATCATAGAAATTTGTGATAAATATTTTAATAGATATTCTTGTTTTCCAACAATCCTCAACAAGCTATAACTCCAGATTGTAAATATACCGTCATCGATTTATTGATCATTGAATGTCTATAATCTAAAAAACATCAACCTCATCTCATGTGTGACCATTACCGTAGACGACGTTAAATTAGCGTTGTATATATCGAGGGCTGAAGGAAACACTAATGTAACTCCATTTGAATATAAAGGGAGTTACAATAGTGTTTCGTTCAGCGCTCGATATATATGTTGGTAGGTGTAACGGCGCAGCAGCACATTGTAAAGATCATATTACGGCGGTCAGTGAACCTACTCATCATTCCTTAAAAACCAAAAATCTGGATTTACTTGTTTGCCATTTACTAGGCGTATACTTCCGTCAGTATAAGTATGCCCTGCCTAGGAATCGAACCTACGGCCCAACTTCTAAGTTTTCTTATTTCGCCTCATTAACTATGTCTCTACCATGGCTTTCGTTTTTCTACATTGTTCTACACATTTGAAATTGCAGAATTTACAAAAATGTAAAATTACGATTTTCAAAGAATACACAATCGTTATTATTATCATCATTATTATCATTATTATTATCGTTATCGTTATCGTTATTAATTATTCTTGTTATTGTTATCGTTATCGTTATCGTTATCGTTATCGTTGTCGTTATCGTTATCATTATCGTTATTGTTATTGTTATTATTGTTATTATTGTTATTGCTATTATTATTATTGTTGTTGTTGTTGTTCTTGTTATTATTGTTATTATTATTATTATTTTATCTACTTAAATCGTTAGTAATCTACATGAAGTTATTTCAATACAATGTCATGAATATAAAATCCGTATGACTTTACTACATTTATAAGCAACATTTTCAGTAATGGATATGTAAGTTTTATTTTGTTTTGACTCAACAAATCAACCGCAATACGTGAGATACAGCGTTTGGTAGGTGATCATAATTCAACACCTTAAGTGTTTGACTGATGCTACCTCCTATATCAATTAACTCATGGCCAGCAGCGTTCCCGATACCCACTGCAATAATCTCTACACCCTGTGATCGTAGAGTCTGAGCTTCTGTTACTGTAGCTGTATGATTGTTAGACCTTCCGTCTGTTATAACCACCACCACATTGTCAGCACTTGGTCTGTCACCATGCTGAAACTGTACCGACAATTGTGTTAGTACAATGGATTCTAATAAGTATGTTCGTTTCTTTTCTAGCCTTTTAAACTTAATCGAGTAACCAATCGGTTAGTTCAGTCCGTTCACAACGCGTCTGTCCACGAATCCACGTGACATGCATCCATTTCTAGGGCGAAACATATCATATATCATGAACCAAATGGGACCCCCTGATTCGTCTTTTGATGCGGAGACGCGCAAAAATTTCCTTAGTTGAAATTCGCTAAATGCAGTTATAATACTAATTTCAAGTTCTGAGGTGGTCATTTTGAAGGGAGTTTAAATTGGTAAAACATGATATTGGCCAGTATGATAGGGTTAAACATTACGTACAGATTAACAAATTTTTTTTATAGAACAGATAATGGTAAACGTATTTCATTTATAAAATAATTAGCAAAGTATTATGAACAGCCTTAAGATAATTAAGTGAAACAAAATAGTACAGTTTACGACGAAACTTGGTCGTACGATCTGGATTATCAACGGTCTTACGATCTATTTTAGTCGTAAGTCTTTCTGTATTTTATTGCTGTATTGTCGTAAGATCTTTGATAAGACACCCCTTGTACTTACCTGGAAGACTTGTTCACGTACGAGTTTGAGAGCTTGATCTGTCAGTGTACTACCATTATGATATGGTACATATGTTAAAGCATTGAAGAGATCAGCTTTAGATGGATAATCATTCAGATACCATTGTAAATGTGGTTGTGTATCAAATAATACAAGCGACACCTGAAATATTTATTTATTTATTGGAGTTAACATCGTGTCAACACAATTTAGGTCATTTTACGGCGTCCAGCGCACCTAACCTAGCTTTCCTGGACCATTGTCTATAACCAGTACTCACCTACCCTTCCACAAGGCCGGAAACTTCTCCATATTATCTAATCAATGGAGGAAAATCGACATTATTGTCAAATTTTCATGGAAGGGTATAACCTCCCCGGGTGGGATTCGAACCCGCACCCCCTCGGGCACAAGTATCCAAATCCCGGTGCGCTACCAACTGCGCTATCGACCCGGGTTCACCTGAAATAGTAGTCATAGTGTATTACATATACATTGACATACACATGTACATTACATGATTCTAGGACATTTCCATCCTGGACATTTCACCCTTTTTTACCGAAACGGACATTTGCACCCTCACATGTTAAGAAGGGGCAGACATTTGGACGTTTTACTAGATATTTTTTCAATTTAGTTCGAAGGGGACAAATGTCCGCCCATCAAAAATTTTAAGGGAGGAATATCCACCCTTTCAAAACATGTGAGGGGTCAATGCCCACGTTGGAAAAAAGGGAGCAAATGTCTGGTTCCCACATTGTATGTGTCGGTGACAGCACCTTGCAATTAAGGATTTTTCCAAAGCATCTGGCCAGATTTCCCATTGGCTGGCTGGTGGCTGCCTTTCCATTGATAATCATTTCTTTTTTCACTTATACTTCATCTAAACCACTATATAATGCATAATGGTGGGTGGGATGTGCGGACACTGACGCTGGTGGATGTTCTTGAGGGATGCTTGGAGCAGAAGCCGACTTAGCACCTTGCAATCTTGGATTTTTCAGGACATCTGACCAGATTCCCCATCGACCATTGGCTGCCTTTCTACCAATAGTCCAATATATACTCAATTCACTATCTAAATCAGTTGAAACCCAATTTGTTTCTTAACTACTATGATCACTACTTTGATCACATCAATATAAAAAGAACGCTATACACATTTTTGTATATAATAACATTGATTATATAATTATTACATATAAGCGTCTTTAATATTTTGAATAAAATAAGTATATCTCCATATGGTTAAATTTTATTCAACTTCCAGTGGTGCATTCATCAATCCTGCTGATTTAAGTACTTAATTGTCGCTAGTAAGTACATCAATACTATATTGAGTATCTAAATCAGCGGGGTCAATGTATACATCTCTGACAGTTTAATATTATTTATCAGTACACATACCTGATCTCCATGACTTCCTACATCCAAGCCGTTAACAACATCATTTATAAAACTGATAATTTTATGGAAACCTGCATAACCGACAGAACTTGATTCATCTACTACGAACACAATATCTTTTCTGCAATCTGTCAAATTTAAAATACAACTGTTATATAGTGTGTACTTGAGTACATTAAAACAAGTAAAAACGAAAAGAACATAGTGTACTCAAATACAAAATACGAATATGAAAAGCCCATGGTATGTACACGAAAACAAGGAAAGATAGAACACATAATGCTGTCGAAACAAGTAAAATAAGGGAAAAAACACATAAAATGTACTCGAAAAAAAATACAAGTAAATCATGAAAAGAACATGTACTCGAGGTCAAAAAAGAAATTGAAAGAACATAATTATAATATACTCGAGTAAAATTTGTACTTCTTTGAAAGAAGAACATTGAAAGAACATCGAATGTAATCGAGTAAAAGTCAGAAAATGAAAAGAACATAGCATGTGTTTTGCTTTTTGGTTGTATTTAACGTCGTAGCAACATATAATGTATGTTATACAACTGTTATCAGTCAACTTAGTTACCGTTCCCAGAAAGGCTAGATCTCTTGATTTAGCTGTTAACCAGTAATTAGGTGTTAAGAATGTATTTCAGCCAGTGACTGACATCTGTCCAACATGTTTTAACAAGTAAGAAAATGAAAATACTATAGAATGTACTCGAGCACATATCAGACAAGAGCTCCGTTGGGCAGGGCATTATACGCTTATGTGCTTCAGAATCAATAGGTCGCATCCTTGACACAATGGCTATCCAAAATAAAGATTTCGTGAACCTAAGTACAGCGTTGTTGAGTTATTGTCCAGACAAAGTCTTCCCATACGTACTCCCAGTGACCTTGACCTTAGAGACTAGGGCCTCAGATACATAGGGCACACCCTTGATCTAAGGGATATCCACACATAAAATGCGGTGCACCTATATACATCCCTTGTTGAGTTATCGTCTGGACAAGCAAGTGTCCACGGACGGACGGACAGACGGACAATATCATAAAAAAAATACGACCCGTTTATCCAACGGGCATATAAAAACGAAAAGAACAATACTTAAACATTACTTTGTAGTGGTGGTATGGTAACTGTGGACTGTGGATAGTTAGTTGCAGGTGGTACATAGCTGAGAGAGTTACATAGATCTGTACCACAACAATGTAAACTTATGTCACGTGATGCATATCTTTTACCAATTAATGCATTGAACCCAAAACCATTTCCATTGCATCTCTGTTAATTGAGAAAATAACTTTTTATAAATCGATAATATATGTACCAGTGACTAATCTAAGTTATAAGAATTTGTTGCTCTATTAAGATAAGTAAATAAATGTAATAATTATGTATAGTTGTAACAAAGGGAGATTATTCGGTATAAACACTAAATCCAACTTCCCGCAGCGGTTGTTTCCCTTTATTGAATAAATAAGTAACAAATCGTGAGGTTGCGTGAGGTATCGCTGTGAGGAAATTGACAATAAATAATGATAAAATATTTTATATGGAGTAAGGTAACTTCGTCAAACAGTTCCTAATATATTCCTGTCACAAAATACAACCATGGTTACAGCCCCATACAGAAAACTTACTACAGGCCAAACAACAAAAAACCTTTTCTAAAACATACATATTTAAATCAACGAAACAAATCAATTTCAATATGTTTCAATGTTGCGCTCAGTATATCAAGCATAAGACAAAAAATAGTTATGTATACATTATAAAGAAAACTTGTCAGCGAAAATACAATAACTTTCCTCTAAGAAGACCACCTTGTAGTAGGTTATTTGGTTACTGCAAAACATAGCAATTTTTTATGGGTTTTAGTTCCAATTGCCTACTTTGAAAAGTTAAAATGTCTGATTTAAATTCTCAATATTGGAAAGATAATCCCCATACATAAATACGAATATCTATTTTTATCAATTGTGAGAGCCGAAGTGTAGTGGAGTGAGTATTTAAATCAGTGGGTTAATGTATTCTCATGAAATTCCGACAGTTGATAAAATACAACAATAAGTCTGACGCAGCGTCAAAAGTTGAGGCTAATAAACGTAACGTTACAAATGCCGTTTTAACGTCGTTTTATGTTGATTCATTTCTTCTAAAATGTCCAAAATTGTCAGATGGTCACATTCGCTCATCTTCCATTTTTCTGGGATTTTTAATTTTTTAAAGGATGAAAAGTACAGATTGTGACGGCACAATAGCCGTATAATCTTTAAGGAGGTTGAACTTGAGAGGTGCCCCATTTTTTGCCCCATTGATACTGTATTTTCCATACTTACGTCTTTTCCTATACATGACACGATATGTTCCGTGTGATGATCACTGGCATATAATGTATTTATCATACACAACTGTAATATATAGAAATATATAACTTTAAACATACACATTTTCTACAAAGGTTTTGAAAGAAACAGAAAGGATAGAAATAGAGTAAAAATCAACACAGATATGTTACACAGCGAAAAAACCTTATTACATGATTGTTACGTGATTTTTAGAACATGAACAAGAGTTATCCCAGTAAACATGTTCATCGGAACCAAAATAAATGCAATGGGAGGTAACACAGATAAATATGTTTACTGAGATAACTCTTGTATTAGAGCTAATGAAAGGCGACTTTTAACTTGTGATTTCGTGTTAATTATTTGGTTCTTAGATGTACAAGTATGCTCAAATGAATCACAATATATCGACTTAACAGGAAATTAACGCTTTAAAAACCACCTTTAAACTAAATAAACAAAACATGATTCGTAAAATAATGGTATGATCGACCTTTGAAAAATCACAGGTCGTTGTCGAACTATAGTGGTCACAGATTTGTATAGGCACAGATAATATCAGGAAACAGAAGAAAACATTATAAAACATTATAAATATTTTAATAAATATAAAAATAACAATTACCTCATCTTGAGCACAATTCTTGGTTGTATTACATGTTCTTGTTGCATTGATGGGGTAGGTTGGACAGTGATAACATGTGAGAGCTGAAATAAATATTAATATGCATACAGTCAAACTTGCATCCAAACAATGGGAACTAAGAAATGCAAGACTACATATTAAAATGGTTGCGGTTTTTTGTTGGGTTAAACCCCGTAGCTATAGCTAGGTCATATCACGGTGGTAATTCAACCAAATCACTGTTCCTGGAAAGGCTTAATTTAATCAGTATTTAGCTGTTAACCAGTTACTAGGCACATACTACCGACAGACTCTGCATGACAATGGTCCAACATGATTAAGAATCAGTGGTAGGAGAGAGAAACGTCGTATAAATTATTATGTATTAATATACATACGAAAGAAATTCCCGCCAGGGAATCGAACCCACGATCCCTCAATCTGTTGGTCGCCGTTACAGATGCCACCTGTCTAGAATGAGTTCAAGACTGCACAAGCTCAGCTCAGAGCCTCACTCTCGAGGATAGCTTAGTCAGTCACAGCCCTGTACATATTTTAACCCATGTACACAGTTAAAGGCTCATTATGGGATGTTCTGTAACTATATTTCACTCATTTTAAAAATAAGTCACCAGGTGACCGGCTCATCCCCTTAGTAGAGTCAACATTAAAGTCTACGAAGACTCCTGACCTTATATGGAAGAAGAAAAAGCTGTCTATATAGATCTACTTACGACATAGGTTACATGATCTTGGACATGTTGAAGCTGCCAGTGGTGATGTGGTACAAAAATCAGCTTGTGATTTTATGAATAATTGACATCCTGTAGTATCTAGATCCTTACATGTTGAATCAGCCACTGTACTGGATACAAGTATCGTTCCTGGAAGAAGCACAATGACTATTGGAGCTATACATTATCGTAGGGTTTTGACATTGTTTATCGTACTAGGATTAATATTACTCATAATGGTGTTTTTTTCAAAAGTACGACAAAGAATTTCAAGCTCCTTTGGATATTTCTTATAATTTGTATTATATTCATTCCCTTCGAGTTCAAAAGTGTGCAGATTCTCTTTTGATGGACAATGAAGTTCTTTTAATAATCAGTAAATAACTGGACTTAAACACTTTTATTTTCAATAACAACACAGATCTACAATAAGAATCATAAAAAAACCGATTGTCTAATTAGCAAAAGCGATCTAGATTTACCCAGAAGTGACAATCTTTTTCTAAAATTGATCACTAAAAAAGCCTCATGATTATGCAATATTAAAACCCATGGTAACCGCTGTGTTTGTTCAGCGTTTTTACGGTTTTAAGTAATTTTAGCATACCTGGCTTGCAGAATAATATACAACTAGGTCATACGATTTGTTCTGGTCTAATTTTCCATTTTTATCTTAACAAATATAAATTTATAAATATACATGTATGTCGAGTTCTTAGTTACGAAATGTTTGGATAGCAAGCTGTTCTCTTCCAGTGTCACAACCAGACGGCGGACATTCGTGAAATGAATAGTACATTAGAGCGATACATTAACATGTAGTACACTTAAGTTCTTTTATAAGATCATCAAAATATGTGGTCTTAATTCGCGAAACGGTCTTAAAATATAGACTTCTTTCTTCTTGAATTAATCACTTGGGACCTAACAATTATTAAAATTTGCACGATTTGCAATAACCATGGTGGTCTTTCTAGCGGAACTTTACTGTACTTGATTGGAATCGTCACGACATAGGTGCTGCAAGCACAAGCAATTGTACATAAACCTGGAGATAATTGTGACATTGTGAACAATATTCGCTTTGTTTTACAAAACCTCTTGGCATTTATGAGAAATTATTAGATTTAAATGGAAAAGCAACAAAAGTCTTACCAAGTATAAAGAAGAAGTATAATCTGGCAGTGGTCGCCATTGTTGTTAAAGTTTTGGTGTCTATTTTTGTTTGAGATAAGACAAATATCAGACAATCTTGATAAGACTATCCTACACATACAATTGTTGTTTGTACTGACACACTTATCAACAAAATTGAGTGCTATACTAGTACATAAATATAAGTGTGTGTACTTGTATATTGTGCTGAAAAATCGTCTGTTTGGTGTTTGGTTTTGCCGGAGACCGTCCGCTCCTGATGATGCATTATGTGCAGACCCCAGACAGAACTTAACTTCAAACTTGAAAGTGATAGCTCCAGATAGACGTTTCGTCGGAAAACCCTTAACTCTTCCTCTATTGGTCTTCGTCAAATATACAGTCAGTGTTGTCCTCTCAGTTTCACAACAGGGCTTGGGATCGGTTAAGGTTGGATACTGTGTTGGAAATCTAGAAGTTAATACAATTTTATACAGTTTACATTTTAACGTTCACATACAGCTGATATTCGATAAGCCGGATCATGGGCAGTTTTAAAGCTTTAAAAATGATAAAAAGTATATATGATCGTTATCGCCTTGACCGATTTTGTAGTTTGGTGTTATATTGTCTATAGTTGTGTGATATACAACAACAACAAATGAGGTAAACCAAAGGTAATGATTTTACGGTTGGTGCATGTATATGGGGCTTATTACAATGTAATGGCTTCAACAATCTCAATTTCAAAAATGTACGTGTCCTTAAGTGTATTTCTTGACTATAAGTCGTTGTTTAGTAGCATGAAAAACAATTTTTCTGGGTGCATAACATAGATTTAATGGTTATGTAGTTTTATAGTTAATATGTTGCATTATTCTGCAAAAAGTGTATTATGTGGTTTTGGTTGAAAAGTTTGGACCCCCTCCCCAGAAAGTGTTCGGACCCCCTCTAGAAAAAAATTCTGGATCCGTCATTGACATGGCTCTCGTTTGTGCACCATTTGACTTATTTAATTATTTTGTGTATGACTATATACAGTGATGTGCACTCATTAACACCATTGGCCCTATATATGTTAATATAGGGTCCTTTCTAACACCTAATAATCCGCAAGAGATGTGATTCGAACTCAATACATCAATTGTACGTTCATTTTTTCGTTCACGTAACAGTGGCAATGAAAACTAAAACAAACACGGGGTACTCTAAGTGTTCTTCAAATAAATAATGTAACAGTCTAATGTCGCATTATCTCCCTTGTATTCACATGATTTTAATGCGATGCAAATCTACTGTCAGAAATAAACTTTTGTAAGTATAAAGAACCAATTAAAGATATTATTTCGTTTTATTAAAACAAATCAAAAACTTTTGATCCGGATACAATGGGTCAGTGGTAAAAGACAGACTGTGACCAATCATTTTAGATCTATGATTTGACCTGTACGGTACAGTACAATACTATCAAGTGAGTATCAACACAGGGTTTATCTGCAGTTCGATGTCGAATTTGTTCGTCCAGGGGAGATGACTCGTACGGTCATAATCAAGTAATCCAGTTCGGTTCTTCATCTTAACCAATCACCGTTCAGGATAAAAGAATCTCCGGAGTCATAAAAGTAGTGCGACTAAAATCTAATCAATGCGCAATAGAGTTCTTCAAGTATTTCCCCTTTTTTAATGTATATTAAATTAATTGAAATACTATTATAAAGATTTTATATGATAGCAATATAATTCTTTATCTTTACGGTAAATTTGTGAAACATTCTGACATTTATAAGATATTTCGTCATTTCATTAATGTTTTTAATTTACTGGCGTTCTTCGGTCAAATATGTCGGATTCTGCTACTGACCTGTAAAATCAGAGAAAATGTAAATACTGACACGTAAAGTCAAACAATGCTCGTCCAATCTTGATATAATTTATGCACAGTAATGTTCAATTTGTATTCGTATTGATTCACTTTATGACGTATTTATTTGTAAACGCTTGACATAGTTTTGTCAACAAACAAACATCCCATCCTGGATTTGGAAGTTGGCTGAAATTGCATCTACCCGTTTCATTACATGATAAGCAATCATTGCAGACAGGAATCTTGGAGAGTTTATTCCGCTCTGACTGAACTTGCTTCTTGGAGTTTTCACTTTTCCATGACGAGATGCCGCTTTCAGAAAGGTGAGACCCTTATTTTACCTGCATTATGATCCACTTCCTGTTCAACCTAGCCCCTAAAAAGTTGCTCCTCTCTGACCTTTATTGACATGCATTATCTTATATGTTGTACATTTTGTTTCTCACTGACAATCCTATGCTATCAACTGTGTTTAAGTGTTCATATTCAAAGATTAATCAAATGTAACTGGTCAACTTGGCTTGTACTAAATATTGCCAAGGTTGTTTGGGTGAAGGGTTTTGACACAGTCTTCGCCTTAACTCACTTGCCCAACACCGTTGACAGAAAATTGATTCATGGTTAGTGCAAATTACTTACTTCATTAGGTTGGATAGTTGATGATTTTAATAGCAATAAAAGCAGGCTAGTGTTAGGTAATATTTAAGGAGATGACTGTTGACAGTTAACCCAGAGTCCAGACACTTTCATGCTGTGACCATTCCCCATGTATAGAGTAAAGAAATAAATAAATGTTGATTGACTTGGACATCATGCTAGATTTTGTGTTAATGCAATGTGTTTGTCATGACTTGCTCAAAAATACTCAACATGTTAAAATTTAAAATAGCTCTGACATTGTTGTGTAATTCACTCACGGTATGGGACACAGGTAAGAAATTTGTTGTATCAGCTATGATAGGACCAGAAATAACCTCAATTCATCAGAAGACAATCAACATCATCATAAAAGCTAGTTTTAAGAGGCAATAGAGAAGAAATGCAACAAATTGACTTGCATTCTATTCCCAATCTGCGTAAACACATATCCAGTAGACCACGGTCGTACTGGATCTGTACTTTTTCCCTTTGAGGTCACGTCGAGATGAACTTTGTGTTGACCAATCAATGCGTAGCTTTCATCTAGACGAAAACACTATTAATCACATTTTGATTTCGTAATTTCTATT
This sequence comes from Mactra quadrangularis, assembly GCA_025267735.1. Classification (NCBI taxonomy): domain Eukaryota; kingdom Metazoa; phylum Mollusca; class Bivalvia; order Venerida; family Mactridae; genus Mactra; species Mactra quadrangularis. Next base: position 2,533,872 of record CM046299.1, read on the forward strand.
TTTAGACCAAGTTTTGCTTGCTAATTTAACCGCGGTAATATTCACAGGCTGCGATTGGGCGGCTCATTTCAAAGTTCGTGACGTAGACGATGTAAACAAGTTACGTATCATAACAATTTCGTCATGAATATTATGATGAGAAAAGGTCACCTGAACGTGACCTTCGTTTGGAAAAGGCCAGATCTACATTAGCGAGTATGCGAGCGGTAAAATTGTAGATCGGGTTTAAATCAGATTGTTCTATTCCATACTATGTTTTTTTAAGGCTAAAAGCCGCTAAATTTATTACTTGAAAAGTATGCCCCTAACATGCATGGAAACCAAAATCCTCTTGATTAATTAGATGGCAGTCTCCTCCTTTGCAAATAAAAAATGACTTCTAGACAAAATAAATACATAGTTGAACATCTATAATGATTTCGATGTTTTACACACAGTTACACTAGGTTCAGTGAAGCTTCAATACTTGATGATGATCAATATCCTCCGATACTTGATCAACTTAATTACTTATTGTTCATTGGTCCATCGGTGCTTTGTCTAATTATTAAGCTTTAAATTATGGCCTGAAATTTATAAATTCCACTATTAATTTAGGTGCTAATGCTTTTTTAGCAGCATTAATAATTAAATGTGTTGAGATATGGATATAATATAATATATAAATATGTGGATGTAATATTTCATATTATGAAATGTATGACACCTACATAGAGTATCTACTTGGAGTACATCTTGCGTCACATATTAAGCTATCATCAATATTCAGGGGTTATTATGTTATTTTGACAAAAGCCCTGTGTTGCATTTTGATGTTCTGCAAAAATTGATATACATACCCATATTCATTGCCTCAGCCCATTTTCTAGAAGCCCGGAATTATTAAATTCATTTGGGCTTGTGGAACTTTTTGCAATTTTTGGCCTCACAGTTTGAAATCAGATTTTACTCAAAATGAAATAACATTTTTGTAATGTTTGTTAACTATATGCACTATGGTTATTTAGTGATATTACAATTTGAAATTAATCTTATGAGTTTCTTAACTTGAGATTGTCATGGTGCAATTTGGAAGGCTGTGTGTATTACATCATGAAGATCACTATAGAAAAATCAAGCTCTCCAGAAAACATACCATATTTCTAAACCAGTTATTGCTAGCCTGATTTACTATGTTATATAATGAAAGGTTAAATGATCAACTAGCTTGACTATTTGAAATTAGCATTTTTTAACGGGGGAAAATCAAGTTTCACTAGTTTTAGGCTTAAGACTAGTATGTTAAGGCAATGACTTCTAAGCTCCTTTGGCACTCTAAGACTAACTTGAAACATGTGATGCCATCAGTGGAATCTACCTTATACAAGGGTTTAAAACCAGCTTACATAAATAATGTTCTGATGTTTGATAAAGGGACATAACTCAATAGGTCTTGTATATTTGTAGAATTGTGTCCCTGTTTTGACTTGTACTAGATAAGTCAAGTATATTGCCTTTGAAAGGCACTTGTTTAATTCATTGTTGAGATGACACTGCTATCAGACTGGGATACATATATTATGGAAGGGATGGCTGGTATTAGTAGAATTTTGAAATAAGCTGTTGATTGTATGTAAAAACACAATCTTCACATTAAATTTTGATAAGTATTCATCCAATTTATATCATATTTACATGGGTGAACATTTTCAGTATTTATACTGATTTCAGTATTTTGAGAATAAATTTACTCTATGTAATTTATATAAAACTGTCTATTTTCAGTATTTTGAAAACTTTTGACTTTCACCCATGTATTTATAAGACTTATCTTCAACGAGCCTGACTATACTAAAAAGGAATTTTTTAAAGTAGCAATCAATTTACTGTGACCGAAGTAATGAAATAACAAATAATGAATTTTCTCTAGCTCAAATGATTTTAAGCTATCCTGACTATGGCATATGGAAATTTTCACAAGCCATATTGTAATAAATCAATTTACACAAGTCTTAGGCATTGGGCTAGTTTGTTATGGCAAAGACTGGTAACATTAAAATGTTTCTCAATTAAACTGACCTAATGACTTGAGATAACTTGAGTTCATGATATTATGGTGACATTGATATTTCTAGTTGACTTCATACATCATGATGTATAAGGTTTGAAATATTCTGATGTTATATGGGATAGGTCAGTTTGATCAAGATATATTGTAGTCAACATAATTATTTAAAGGACTTCATTCTGAGTCATTAATTTTTTCAAAGTTCAGTTATTGCTTTAACCCACTAGCCCAAACCCTGATACTACTTGTTTCATACATTGCTGGTTGATAATTTAGTCATTTACTAATTATTATAAAAATTAACAATGATTACCTTAATATTTCAAGCACTAGTCCAATTTTGTATGTTCAGGGCAAAATTATCAACTAGCCCTACTTATGAAATAAGTAATTATCACTGGCCCAAGTCAGTCTTCACTAGTCCCAGGCTTTTGGTCAGTAAGTGGGTTAGTTAATGACTGTATAAATCAGGCTAGTGCTGGATAAGATTTGATGATTGAAAGTTATCTGTAAGAAGTTGGCTACTTTAGACTTAGAAGATGCCAGGATAGAATTAGCTTAATATGAGTGACTACAGAAATACTGTAATAAGTATTAAAATCAGCAGGGTTAATGTATGGACCACTGACTGTTGAACAAAATTTATCAATATATCACATATTTGTTGTATGGGTGAAAGTTATATGACTGATCACCCTGAAGTTCAGGATTTATGACATAGACAAAGTTTTTTTTCCTATGTTAACCCTTAACCGCTCAATCCCGCATTTTTACGTGTCTAGACCCCCCCCTTCCAAAATGGCCGCCACAGCCTTGAAAATGGTGTTTTTTAACTGGATTAAGCGAATTTCACTAAAGGATAGTTGTCCCAAAAAAATGAGCTCGTTTTCGCACGCCTCCCCCATCAATTGATGTCTCAGGGGGGTTCCGAAGGGGGGATGTGCCCCCCTTTGTTGCTGGGGTTTGAAGGGGGCGCAGCGCCCCTCATCGCCAGAAAAAAAATCGGGGTCATTGAGTGCTGAGAAATGGCGCCAAATGCTGATAAGAAAACATGTTTTCAGTATCTGAAAAGACCTGGCACTTGAGACCTCAATTTCGGAAAATATTACTGTTTGAAGTGCAAACGTGGGGTGGAAAAAGAGCGAAAATTGCATTTTTTGCCGTTTTTGCTCCGCCCCAGCGTTGCCATGGTAACAGGGATTGGGGCTCAACTTGATTTTTCTGAAAGACATTCACCCAGGGAATAACTTGGCCAAGTTGCATAACTGTATGATAATTAGTAATGAAATTAGAGCATCTTGAAATAGCCCTAGCGCGTAATGGTGAAAAAAGGGCTACTTTTCACACACGTCGCAACCAGTAAAGGGTTAAAGCTTCTGAAATATCTGGGATTTCAGGCTTGTTAAAACTTGTAGTTATCCCCCATGTAGTTAAATGGGTTGTAAATCAGGCCTTAGAATTATTATAAGTGTATTATAAAGTTCGGCTATAATGACCACCTTTGCAAGAATTGAAAAAATCTTGGAACTTGTAAATTAATCTTGTTTTTGATGACTGTCCATGATAAGATTCCAATTAGGCTTATTATATGTTAACATGTTAGATTTCTGTGTGTGTAATTATGTTTGTACATAAAATTGCTTCAATTACCCACTCTGTGACTCCTGAAGAAACATGTGTCTGCTTTCATGAGTTCTGGTGCCCCCTTTTATACTGTGGGAAAATTAGTTGTAATCAGTAATAAACAGGGAACCAAGGCTTGTTGCAAATTTTTCAAAGTTTTTGATGGGAATCACATGTGTAGCATGAAAGAATGAAAATACAGAGTGTTTAACACTGGACTAGGGATGTAAAATTAACAGGAATATTGTGTTCAAGATGGTTTCTTATACATGTTCTTGAACTTCTTGAAGTATCTTTGTTTTTAATATGGGATCGGATATATTAAAAAATTATGTTAGTGAACTTAGCTTGGATTTATACCAGTGTTATAATTTATATTTAAACTTTTTATTGTTATATTTGTATCTGATCTATGTTTTTATTGTGTTGGGCGATTCTAGATTTACATATTTTGTGAGTCTGCTGTAGGCTTCATAAAGATGGTGTTGGGGTCAATTAGGGGTCAAGGTATTTGTTTTAGATGTAGATTTATATTGCAATGGGGGTCATGTAGCAGTAGGTTATGAGCAGGATTTCTTATCCATTTGGCGTGTGGGGGTTCGGTTGCTGGTTAATGCATCACTTGAAGTAATATCATTTCCATGAAAATTCATTATGTTGGATTTCCTTTATTAATAAGGTATTTGGAGAAGTTGCCAGCCTTGTGGAAGGGTTGGAAAGAAGTGGTTTTATACTAACATTCAGGAAAGGTAGAAGCTTGGTTAAATAAGCAGGCCATTGTAATATCATAAATATGACCATAATTTGTTAAGTGAGTAGGATACTATTATATCATAAATGTGACCATAATTTGTGATAACACTCAGTTGAACTTATCATATTGCTCAGAAGTGTGATATTTATATTGATTGAAAGTTGTATCCTGGTTGTATGATCATAGTGTCTGACTCAATGATGAATATATACATACATGTACACTTATGTTTTATAGTGTGTCAACACAAGTTTTAGATTATTTTATGGAGGCAAGCACACCTAACCTAGCTTTCCTGGACCCTTGTCTATAACCAGTATTAAATCGCCTATCCTTCCGCAAGTATCCTTCTGGCACCTTCTCCATATACCTTATTAATGGAAGAAAATTGACTAGTCAAATTTTCACCCAGGGTGGGATTCGAAACTGTACCCTCTTTGGGATACTAGATTTGAAAATTGAAATCTGTGCAAACTACAAACTGCACTACAGACCCGGGTTGTGAGTCTGAGTCAATGATCATGAGTGTAAACATACATGTATATATGTGTCAGTAGTTGATGTTTGTGTATAATACTGGGAGATTAGGAAGTGATCTGTCAAATTGATGTATTAATTAATGAGTAAATGATTAGAATACATGTATATAGTAGTTAGATGATGATGTATTCATGTAGTTTGGACATTTGTAGTTAGTATATTGATTATAGGATGAAGGTGTATCATGCTAGAAGGTTACGTTAACTAGGTTAATAGGTTAAAACTTTATCGGTGACACATGACTGGACATTAGATTGTCCTATAGCTTTACCTTGTATTGAGTCCATTTGATCTTAAGCATGGCATTTTTCAGTACTTAGGGAAGGGGCTGAAGGTATTACTTTGTACAGTACATTTCAAGATATTTTATCGCAATTTAAATTTAATTAATGGGGGGAAGTCAAAGATAAACTTCAGATCATGTGATCAAAGTCAGAACATTTCTGAGTAAATAAATTTTCGCTCTGAGTAAAAGAAACAAAACTCCTTGAATCGGTATTACTACAGTGAAAGGTAGTAGTTATTTTCATGCACTATATGGTGTCACTCAATCAAGTCTGAAAAGAGAAAACGGTGAAAAAATGTTTGTTTACCTCATTAGTTGCTGTTGTAGATCACATGTCTATAGATCCTGTCTTTGCTGGGTGTGGCTGAACATATTCTTTTATGAAGATATTTACAGTAATGTTGATTTTCTTCTGTTTATTTGAAAGTTTTTCCAAGTCATGGAATTCTATGGTTGACCTTTGTGACAGTTCATGTGACAGTTCATGTGACTTGGCTATTGTTGTAAGTACACTATGGGTCATTTAATAGTTAACATAAACAACAAACACAAATACATTCATTTAAATAAATCAAATTTTATTTGTATAAATTACGTACTCGACCAAGTTCATTTATAAATTGTATTATTGATATACTATAATGTTTTCAACAAGTTTAAGTGTTGGTTTATACATGTTAATATAGATAGATAGTTCTTAAAAACCACTTAACATTTATATTGTGTGTTCAATGTCTTTCTATTTCATCTAACTTTCTTTGGTTTAACGTTATTGGGAGGTCATGTAGATTTTCAAGTGAGTGTTTCCCCCCTTCAGGCTGTATGGTGTATGATGTATGTTGTCTGTGTTTCATATTTTATCATTAGATTTAACTCAACAACTTGTCAGTTTGATACACAGTCTAGTGAAAGTTTAAAGGAACAAACATGGATTACAAATTTTGTTTGGTCAAATTTACTTAATGTCAACAATGTTAAACTTATTAAAGGTGTTTTTGTGATTAGTTTAGTGATAACAGTGTTAGCTGAAGGTCCTGATAACTATAGAGGTATTATTGACTGGGTTATATTTTAAGGAATAGAAAGTCTTTTATCAGTTTTTGTGATAAATAACGAAGCTGTGTAGAGTGGATATTATGTTATGAAATGTTTACTTTACTCTAAAATGGTCTGCATATCTTATAATATGCTTGGTTACACTGTAATGATCTGAGAAGTGATGTTAGGAAAAAAATAATAGTTTGATCGTTCGTGATCTGTATACGTTATTCAATATGGATGTATTTATTCAATCCTAAAGTGTTTATATTTTCCTTATTAAGATCTTTCAAGTGTTCATGTTAAAGTGTTTACCATTTTATATGTGGATATCTTAGATAATTTAAATGGTGTGAATATAAATCACTCGGAAAGTTTTCTTACATTGGATATATTATAACTCTAATGGATGTAAATTTGTGTCATAAATTAAATAATGTTCTCATAATAATAAAGGAACTATACAAAATGAATGGTAAGATGTTATAGGGATACCCTTGGTTGGTAGTTGACATCTGTATTGTTTGAGCTCAGTACTGGAGTCATTTTATTGTTAATTTGTTGTATATGTATCCATCAGTTAGTTTGTAGTGTATGTTATCTTGGATTTGTTTTATGGTGTCAGTACCCTTAAGTGTTTTGTAGTGGGTTTTACCCTGGAGTAGTTAACTTGTTTTTTTTGCAATATGTAAAGTTAATGTTCTTTTAAGATTCTAGGTTAGATACTTGGCTTGTTATTGTGGTCTTCCAACTCAACATTGCATCTGATGCAATAACAACTAAAGGAAAAGTTTCAAACATTAGGTTTAGCACTCATTGTCAGCTTTGCCCTGGACCCACCAGGGGCCCTAGCTGCCTCTCTGTTACATTTCAGGGTTTTTCAGTCTTTCAAACTTGCACCCCTGCTGTCTTAGTATGTCTGTTTGTACTTTATTTATTGTTAATTCATGTTAAAGTCATTCTATGTTACATGTAATCTCTGTTCAAAGATTCTGTTTTCTCTCTATTCGTTATCCCAGACTATAATGTAATTGTCTGTAAGACTTAATGTAGTGTAGACTCTTGGTGTTTGTAATTGGGGTCATAACTTAAGACATGAAGCTGAATTAAGTGGTAGACATATTGTATTAGATATATATGTGTTAACTGTTTACCATCTACATGTACATGTATATGTACTTAAAGATATCTGCTCTTACAATGGTCACATGAATGTAGAAGTAAAGTTTTTATGTGTAAATACTAAATAGTTAAGTGATGGCAATAAAAGTATAAAAAGTTTAAGAAAGGCAATCAAAATGTATTACAAAGTGTAAGTAGTTAAGTAAAGGCAAATAAAGTGTAAACAGTTTGATAAAGGCAATTAAAGTTTTAAAAGTTATGTTAAGGCAGTCAAGTTTTAGAGCTACTAACATGTTTTCAAGAGAGTTGTCCAAGGGGAATGGTTACAAATTATTGCAAATTTGAACTACTCTCAGACAAGCTTGCAGTATGATCACAATCAACTCACCTTTGCTACTAAAATATTCATGACACAATTTGCGACTAGTCATTCAATCACGGCCCCTGAAAAACATGCTCCCGGTAAAAAGCTAATAAAATTAAAGCCAAATTTCAAATTAGAAATTTCAAAATTTGGATACTACCGATAGTGTTTGGTCTTGATTAAGGCTAGATGGACACAAGTAATAATCAAGGTATTGAAATACAGGAAGACTTTCATGCACATTGAAACCTAACGAACCCATACTAATGATTACTCCTTACACATTAGATTCAGGTATGAACCAAGCAGGGCAAAAAATGTGCCGAAGTGTTTATTCTATCCTGTTTAACTGGCAAATACTACTGCTAAGTGTATTAACAAGATTTGACTCGGCCCATTCACACGCTTATCAATATAAGTAAATACCTGTCCCTGACACTGAAACATTAAAGACGCCTCAGTTGATTGACGGAGCTACTTTTATCGTCTAGAAATAAACTGCGTTGTAAATCAGAGACACATGTATCACTCTGCAGGTTAAACTGGTCAGGCATTTGAATCATCGATAGTTTTCGACTTGTGGTATTTAACTTAAGCCTTTCAGTGAAATCGCCAAAAGTATAAAAACTTGACTCCAGTGCAATGTCACATAATTCTATAACAGTGGTCTAAATATATCTCTTTATGGAGATTGTATAGGGACTTCGTTGTTGCCCACACAGTTGATGTGGTGAACACCAAATCACCATGTTCAGGGGTGTGAATTTTCCGCGGATCGGCGGATTTCCGCGTTTTCGAAAATCCCGGGGACGTTTTTTTAGGAAACCGCGAAATTTCCGCGGAAAACATAATGGGGCGAAAATTTGAGGGCCGAAATGCGAACGGTTCCGCGGATTCCAATGAACGCCGTACACTAAACTTTCCGTGCGATGTTAAACGCAATTAAAAATCTCAAAAACCCTATAAGAATAAAAAATTTGCGTATCATAACCCAATTAAAAACTTCTTTACTCATAAAGTCTCGAAATCGCCGCGTATCGAACGTAAATAAAAAATCGAAACTGGTCAGATAAGAGATGCGAAAAATGAAACTTCACGCGACAATTACATGCCAATTACATCTCATTAAAACCCAATTGTCTTTCACACGCTGGGAGTTTAACTCGCCGACATATGAATGCACAAGGATGTCACAAAATCGATAATAAAGTCGCCGACTTATGATTACACGCACGATAACATCTGTATATACCTTTACCTATACACGTCAGAGTACATTGGAAATAGCGCATTTATATTTTTTAATTGTTTGCAGCAATTAAATCAATATTAATCCTTTGTTTGAGGACAAATCTGTTTTTGCAGTTTGAGCAGAAATTGAGGTAAACAATTTAAGACATGTGTCGGCATTTTTTCACACTTACTTTGTCGATGTTTGATAGCATACCAATGACATAATTGCAATGTCTCATTATGTAATCATGGAGTCTAATATAAATAAATCGTCATGAAAAATGTATTCTTAAACTAGCGTCACCTAATTTGTTAAATTGTATTATATATAAAACTTTATAAAAACGATATCGGCGATCCCAGGAAGTCATCTTTTCTTTGTTAAAGTTACTGAAGATAGTTGTCAATAACACCGTCTTGTGTAATTAAATTTTATAAATAGTGTTTTGTAATATTTTACAACAATTTTATAATATATAATTAATTCATCATGACGAATTATTGTCATATATTTTCGAGACCAGAGACCCACGCTATCGTAAATTAAGTAAAACATTCTTAAATCTTCATAATTAATGTAAAAAGCTTATTATTTTTCATTTGTTTTTCTTAATTTAGCAAACAGTGCCCCAGGAACCGACAAATTCGGACTTACGTTCCCGTTTTCTGGTGTTTGTTGATAAAAAAAATAAATGTCAAAATGCCAGACATTTTTTTTTTACTTGCCAACAATTGTTTCGGTGTAGTTTTAAAAATGAAGCATAATTATATGTTTTTAAATTCAATTAAAATGCTGAAGATGCTATCATAACTAAACTGTGTTTATCATTATCATTATGTAATTATGGTAATCGATGACAAAGAGTAAGAATAACCAAAAAGTTAGTTGAATTAAACAGTTTTTTATTGATCAGCATTTCAAATAACCAAATAACTGACTAGTTGTTATTTGATACAGAAAAGTTTTTTTCAAATTAAGTCATTATTTTGTAGAATTCTCCACTCCTGTGAACTAAATTCTGGCGAAATCTTTGAAACATTTTCCTGCAATGTTCTGTCTCATTGGTCAAAGCAAAATTCTTCCAAACAAAACAGCCACCGTTGAAAGGGTTTTCAGCATTATGAATTCCATGTGAACTGTTTCATGCAGTAGGATTCGACAGTCTCTTTTGGATCCTCTAAAGAGGACATGTTGTCATTATAAGTCATTAGACTATAACCAGCTTGAGGCTGTTGTTAATTTCTTAAAGAACATGCATCTAATAGTAAGAGTCTGAGAGATCTTGCTTTGTTAAGTTCTGACAATCAAATTGGATGGAGAATAAAAACTGATGTCATTGTTTTGAATGCTTTTGTTACCAATTGACTTGACATTATATTTTCCCAATTTAAACCAAAATGCCGATAAAATTCCCAATTCTAGGGGTATGGGACATATTCCCAAAATAGTGGAAAAAAACACTGGTGGTTGCTGTCCTAGTTACAATATCTTCAATAAATATTTATAAGTATATTTGTGCATACCCAGTTCCATGTTTTTTATTAGTACTCAATTTATAGTCATATAAATGGAAAATACTCAATCCAGTAAAATATCTTGGAGTAAAAAAAAATTACGTGCTCTATTGGAAATGGCATTACTCAATTGTCTGGAAAACTGGGAGTAAATACCCAATACACCCAAACCTTATCTGTTCCTCTGCCAGTGTCTATACTCAAAGAAATAAATGTATTTACTGTAATTAAAGTTTTGAACTATTTTATTCATCCTACAAAGAATTTTCATATTATGTCAAATACATGTGTCCTAATTGCTTGGAGAATTGTTTTTTCCCTTGGTAAAACAGTAAGTTCCAGGAGCTTCAGGGGGCCTCTGGCCCCCTGGACCCCTGGCCAGGACGTTGCCCTGGACCCACCGGGGGCCCGCTAGGGCCCCCTGGCCCCCAGCTAATATTTCCTCTTTTTCACTTCCTGGCCAGTCACACCCCTGATGTTAGGTGGCACAGGAGTTATCTTAATGTTAACATAGTGCCTATGAAAAGCAGATCCCAGAAAACTGTTTGATTTTAATATAATGAATGAATACATGTAGAATACCCTGTGGTATAGATAGTAATATAGAAAATAGACCAAGTTCTCTCAACTAATTGAATATATTTTAATTAAAACTTATCAGTTGATATCATGACAAACTTAATGTATGTATATAAATAATGATTACATGACATTTACAATCATGTATGCTTCAAACTTATACTAATCAACTTTTTAGTTTATTTAATACTTACCTGTTCGGCATGCATTGAGAATTTATGTATAAAATTGAAGCTTGTTTCTTTTTTCCTCTTTTAGACTTAAGCGAAAATAAAAATATATGGGTTTTTATGCAAATAATAAGCTAAATGATTATGAAATCAGTTTTCTTTTTAGTCCAGGGCTTCTGACTTGTGCATTAAATACAAAGACTGACATGAATCTGGTCATGATAATAAAAACTTCCAAAATTAGTTGAACTTTATTAAAACAGGATATTTCATAAGGAAAATGATAGTAGGACAATCACTTAGTGACAATGAAGGTTTTATAAAATTAAAACAAGAATTTTATACAGGAAGAAAGTTGTCATAAATGTTTTCTTAATTTATAAACTGTTGCTATTGTTTACATATGACAGTGTATGGTACAGTACAGACTGTCTTCAATGATGCCACTTAAAATAGAGTATACTTGAACTTAGAAAAAGGGCAGGGAGGTGGAAAAAAGGGGCTAGGGGTATCGAAGCATTGTTGTTGTAGAGTTACTAAAACTGCATAGAAAGGAACAAAAAAGGGCAGGAAGGGGAGTAAAAGGGCAAGGTGTAGCATCCTGCTATTCTGCTTTGAATAATCACTATTTATAATGACATACTAGTATATTATATAAATTACGTAATGGGCTCTTAGTTATAAGTCAACATAATAAATCAACTGGCAACTTGACATGATTTTTTTTCCAAGATTGCCCATCGCAAGGAGGCATTTTTTTCCTTATATAACATGGGCTGTTTACAGGCGCCTTCTTAAAAAATTTCTTTAAAATCATGCAGTTTTGCCCAAATTTGGAGTTAAACTTGGATATTTTGTTCCCCTTTCTATGAAATTGCGATAAAATTTCCCCAAATGTTCTATATATGAAAAGGCCCCAGGCCCCTTCCCAAGGACTGAAAAAAAGCTCTGTCAAGTTAGTCCCAACAAGTGTTATGTTGGACAAGTTTTACTGTATATTAATGACATTAGATTGTTACAAGTCTATGCTTCCGTGTCCACTTATGATAAATTTATTTAAATATATTTATACATTATGAATATAGTTAACATGACTATAATTTAGAACATAGAATGTTAATTTCTGACTTCTCTTTAATGTATAAATGACTTGCTATTTGCTTTGAAAGGGTTAAACAGATATTATCTGGCCAGCCATTGACTGCACTAATTTTTATCGTTTTTACAACTACACAAGTGAAAGTACTAAATTTAAAAAAAAATCTTGAATTTCTTGATTTCAGCAGCTCTTAAATAGAAAAAACTCACTTTTCAACTTGTTAGCAGCTCTTGCACTTTGATTGCCTTTACTTATTATTACACTTTGATTGTCTTTACATAACTTTTTACACTTTAATTGCCATTACTCAACTTAAGACAAGCATTCAATTTATGTTACAATTCAGAAATAGAAATAACTGCTGCCCTCCACCATCATTTTTCTCTTCGTCTATCAGATGCTGCAATCGTTTTACATAATTCTTGTGGAAGCAACTACAACAATTGTTAAGAAGCACCTTACTTTAATTTATTTGTTACATCCATGTCCTTGTGTTATGGCTTATGAGTTTTAGTAGTAATTGTATTTCATTAGAACATAGGATAATAATGATGTTGTACAATGATATTGTAGAAGTACAACAGATCTGGTACTGAGTATTGAGACATCAATGTTTGACAGGTACTAGGTACATTGTTACTAAGTCTTGTAAGAAGCCAACTACTTGTCAAGTGTACATATCTACATGTATCTTCTATGTGTATGTATGTTTTCACTAACTAACTAGGGTAGATATTGTACTTTGATCTGAATCTAGAGCAATTCTTGATCTTGATACCACCCGGGGAGGTTATACCCTTCCATGAAAATTTGACAATAATGTTGATTTTCCTCCATTGATTAGATAATATGGAGAAGTTTCCAGCCTTGTGGAAGGGTAGGTGAGTACTGGTTATAGACAATGGTCCAGGAAAGCTAGGTTAGGTGCGCTGGACGCCGTAAAATGACCTAAGTTGTGTTGACACGGCGTTAACTCCAATAAATAAAAAAAAATGAAATAAAAAATGATCTTGATACCTTTGAAATATATTGTTCATTCTAAATTCGGCCTGCTAACTCAGTAAGCAGCACTCAAGGGATACTGATCCAAGGTCGTAGGTCAATTCCTTGGTGGGGTATACTTTTGTAGAGTTTGGTTATGAAATAATTTCAATGACTATTTCTCACCCCCCTACCACTGATTCTGAATCATGTTGGACAGTTGTCAGTCACTGACTGATGTGCGCACCTAGTAACTGGTTAACAGCTATATTCAGGGATAAAGCCTTTTCAGGAACTGTGAGATTGTTGACTGCTTTGATATGACCTATAAAATGTGTTTAATGGCAGTAAACTCAAACAAGTAAGTTTGATTTTCCAGGCACTATATGATCCTCTAACTGTTAGTAGGCTCCTGCCCCCTTAGTCTCCTGCCCCCTTCCACTGTATCTATCTGTAGTAATTTTTTATACAAAATGAAAGACACTGCTGTAGTCTTAGTAAAGTTTAGATTGAAAGATATGATCTTGTATGATGATTGTGGGTTATAATACATATTGCAGGCAGGCTGGGTATCGTACTGTACTGTATTATAAGTATAATGACTGTGTTTTTGTAAATGATGTAATCTATGGCTGACATAAAACATGTGGTTTATTTTATAGGCTTTCCAGTACAACATACATGTATCTTATAATATACGTAGGACAAATATAAAATATTTGTATGTTTGCTGCAATTTGGCTGAGAAATAAATTTTTTGGTTCTTTGGTTGGCCAAGGAAAGATTGTTGTGACATTACTTTTGTATACCCTGAACTAAGTAACATATACAAGTAAACACTAGTTTGTCTCAGATATCAGATACAGGATTAATGATGAATGTTCTTTTTTCTTAGTTTGATTGAATGCTGTAGCAACACACATTATATAGGTCATATCATGGTGGTCAATCAACCTATTTACTATTCCTAGAAAGGCTAAATCTATAAGTTTAGCTGTTAACCAGTTACTAGCTTAGTGTGTAGTGCACATGTTTAATGTCATTATGATTAGGCATCAAGAGGTCATTGGTTTGTATCCCACTAGGGGCACTTCTAATTTTCTTTGGCAAGAAATTTGCCTGTGATTGCTTAACTCCACCCTGGTGTAAATGGGTAATGGTCATTCACTGCATTCACTGTAAAAAGTTAGTGTGTGACTCGATGATTGGGGAAGTTAATGTCAAGAGTTGACTGAATAGTGGAAGTAGACTTCAAAAAAACCTTGCTTTAACTTTTAACTATTGTATAAATGATTGAGGGGTTGTAGTTTTGATTTCCAGGTGGGTCATGAAATAATTTCTATGATCATTCTCCCTCCTACCACTGGTTCTAAATCATGTTGGACAGTTGTCAGTCACTGATAGAAGTATGCACTTTTAAGCAGGGCTGACAAAATCAAACGTCCATATTGTCTGTGTTGTCCCAAGGCAAGTACATACAAGTGGATATTTCAATAATTTTATTCTATAATGTTCATACGGACAAGTAACTTTTACCAGTAAGCCAGAGCGGACAAGTAAACAATTTTAAAATTTCGCTGACTCTGTTAAGCCAATGAAAAAGAAAACACAATATCAGTGGTATTAGAAACATAGATTATTTGTTAAGCCTTAGTGTAGGAGTATTGTAGTGGTATTCTTGTTATATTATTAGGGACTGTATGTTAATATATGCCAATATAATGGTGCTATATTGTTAATTACTAGGGAATCAGTTCTTGTTAGCTCAGGGTAGTCATTGTGATAGTGTTTGTTGAAAAGTTTTTTATGTAGCAGTTTTGTTATTAGGGGATTTGTTGTTGTTGTAGTGAAGGGAATTTTATAGTTTTAAGGATTTTCTCTGAGTATCAAGTTGTAACATTTCCCCTGAAGATTTTCTGTAAGTTTTGTAATAAAAAGGGCATTAAAAAGTTTATATAATTGGAGAAAAATAAGCCATAAAAAGGGGATGTTAATGTGTATGAGTTTTTTTTGTTTGTTAAAAAAGTGAATATAAGTGCTGAGTGCAATTGGTTCAAGTGTTATGTCAGCTATGTGCTAATATATTTGTGTTTTGTAAGTTTTTTTATATGTTCATTCTTTAAAGGAATAAAAGTGAGTTATGTCACTGAAGAAATGGCATTCTTTGGATTTATTTAACTTTTCTCAATGTGAAAATAAAACCGGTATAATGGAAAGTTTAAGCAGTAGATTTGCTGAAATATCTCAGTCACATGCGGGGACTTTGCTGCGTAATAAAAGGTAAGAATGATAAAATTTACAAAGATTCAAGTTTCTATTTTCTATTTTTGAATTTCTTGATTATAAAAATGTCTAAAATTGGTACTTCCATATACATGTATACTCACTTATAAGACGCTTATAAGAAGCAACCCTACTTATAAGCTTGTCACTGGGAATTTAATGTGGGCCATCGTATTAGAGGCGGCCATGTTTTGGCCGTACTGGCTGATGCTAGTTCATCGATTCGACCATGCAAAATGGCTGAATTTTTGTCAGATTCAAGTTTGTTCTAAAATGATATTATTATATGAGATCTAGAGGGACAAAAGTTTGTCTTTAAGTCGACTCTTGAAAATATCATTTGACTCATGAAAATTTGAAGTTGACACTTGAAAATATCATTTTGACTCTTGAAAATTTGAAGTTGACTCTTGAAAATAACATTTTGACTCTTGAAAATTTTGCCCCAAGAGTCATTGACTCTTGACTTTTTAAGTCAAGTGAGAGCCCTGCAATATTCAGTTGGCTTTAGCTCTCTTACTTTGAAGACATATTATAAAAGCCAGAATAGACTCATGGCTCACAGTTTCAGATCCACACTGTGTCCCCCCCCCCCCTCCAGGACTATGAATATCAGGATATTAATGTCATTCTTGAAATTTCAGGATTTTGAAAATTGTTAATTGTTAATCATTCCAATGTTAAAACTTAGAGTTGATTAACTGAATAATTTTGACAGTCATGTATAATTACTCAGATTTCACATTGAAAATGTTTAAGTTAACACTTTATGTCAAGACACTTTGACATAGTAAAATCTTAAAGAAAATTATATAAAATTATTCAAATTGATGTAAAAACTGCCTGAAGACATTTTATATTAAATATTATATAATGTAATAGTTTAATATAAATTATGAAAATAGTTGTGGTTTAATTATGTGAAGTTTTATATGTGTGTGTTCTCGGAAACAGGAAACTTGAAGCCAGCCGACTAGCTCAGGGTAGCACACTAGTCTACTGATCAAGGGGTTGTGGGTTCGATTCCTGGGTGTGCATACTTTAATTTAGTTTTGTCATGAAATGATTTCTAAAGCTTTTCTTCCTCCTACTGCTGATTTTAAATAATGTATTGCAGTTGTTGCAGTGCTTTTTCAGGGGGTTTTGGGAAAAAGGCCCCTGTCCAAATTGGGAATTTTTCACGCTGTAAATAGTTCAATTTGGGAAAAAAATATCGACAAGTCAACCCAATTGGGAAATTTCATCATTAGTTTTTGCTTTACTTTGGTGTCTCTGAAAGTGTTGCAGTGCTCTTAAAGAGTATATTCCGACAGTTCAGTGAGGCATTCAATGCAAATTCTCATGTATTTATTTTTTTTACATGAAAGCTTGTGGTTTCATTTGTTAAGGCAAAACACATCCTGTTCAAAGGGAATAATTTATCAAGATTGGGATTTTTTCTTGAAATTGGGAAAAATTGTCATTATTTGGCATTGGGAATGGGGCCCATATTCGGCCCCGTGAGATAGGCTGAAAAAGCCCTGCTGTTGGTCATTGACAAGTATGTACTTAAGTTAATTGCTTAATCTAGAGATATAGCCTCTCCAGGAATGTTCTGTAGGTTGACTGACCACCGTGATATGACCTATACACTGTTACTAAGGCATTAATTAAACCCAACAGAAAAAAGAAATGTTTACCCAAGTTAACTTATAATCACTGACATTATATTACATATCTAATGGAATCTCAGTGCAGATAAGTAATACAGTCATGTCACTTGCACTTAATAATTAGTATGATATGAATATCTAATACTGGAAATTGTTTGAACTTCTTTTATCAATCACCTGGGTTATTGCTCAATCATTTTTTGAAAATTCTTAAGTGTGCTTGATTTGGGAAAAAAGCTTATATTAAGATTATATCAAGTGTTTATGTTCCTAATTTAAGACTTGATTTTATAATAATACAACTTTTGAAAGAAGTAACTTTCACTTGGGTGATATTTAGATAATTGTGATATCAGTTATTGTAAATTAGTAAAATCAGTAAATTTCTCTCACCAGACTCTATTTTCACTGATCATTGGTATACTAATTTATTTTAGATTGTGAAACAAGTTCTTACAACTTAGATTTATAACTTTCGAGTCTGCTTCCTAGTCCCCCAGTTGGGCACCAATGTAACCCTATAAAAATCCATGGTCCGAACTGAGATTCGAACCCACGACCTCTCAAGTCGTATAACTTTCGAGTCTGCTTCCTGATCCCCCAGTTGGGCGCCAAATGTAACCCGATAAAAATTTATAGTCCGAACTGAGATTCAAACCCACGACCTCTTGAGTCGTAAGTGGACACTCTACATTGTCCCCATAAAAGCTAGCTTGAAGGCAAGGAAGTACAAGTGCCATATAATACCTCTGCTACAATATTACCAAAACGTTGTTGAAAAGCCATAAAATGCACCAAAGATTATCATTAATTTCTTCTGTTACTATTCTCTGGGAGAAATCTGTTACTAGTATTGGAGAATTGAGTGTGTTGTAGTAAAATGATGAATCAGTGAAATATTTAATACAATGACTCAGTGATTGTTGATGTTTTCATGTCATATCTGCTGACGTGGAACTTGTCTTCTTGTTACTGTATGATGTCCCTTGTTATAATTGACATTGATTGACTAGGGATCACAAAGGATCACTAAGGTTTTAAAGTTGCTGATAATTAATTTTGATTGGTTGATGTCAGTGACATTTAAATGAAGTCACGTAACTAATTATGGTCGGTTCATTGCTGATTCATTGTGTATTTTAATGGCTTGTTTTATGATAGTTAGTTTTATGATTTTATAATTAATTTTAGTTAAATTATACTTAACTCTCAAAGAGGCATTCATTAACCCCACTGATTTAAATCAATCTTGAGTACGGAACTACTGTAGTGAGTATTTGAATTAATTGGGTTAATTTATGCACCACTGACAGTTGATTAAAATTGAACAAAATGAACTGATGATATTGTTCCTAAGTATGTCAACCTCATTTAGATTTGTTGCAATTTGCTTGACTTCTTCATTTAAACAAACTTAACTGCCAAGCAAAGGGAGATAACTTGATTGTCTTATGATGATGATCTTTATTCAGCTGCAGTAAAATTATTCATGCAAACATCATTTATTTTCACTGCTTCAAGGGGAGCAACTGCATCCAGTTTCATTCAAGTCAGAGATCTGGACATGAGCAATTATTAGGTAAAAGTATCTGATTGAACAGTCTATAAAATAAGGATATGATAGGGGTTGTTCCAACCGATCATTTTAAGAGCAAGCACTGTGACTCATTTGCAGAATTTTAGTTGCCCAAAAGAAATTGTTGTTTGCCTGAACTAAAAAGTGGTTGTCTTTGGCAAACGGACACCCACTAATTCTGTAGACTGCAACAATTGGTTCTAATGTAAGCTTGTATAGACATATCTTTGTTACTGCATGCCTCATGATAAATAAATTTTTGAAACACTTGTATTTATAATATAAGAATACCAATTACACCATTTCCAATGGGTCCCAATTAAGTTTTAAATATCCCCAACAGTTTTGACCTATAGGGACATTGAGCTCTACATTTTCAATTCCACACCAAAACACTGAATATATCAAGGGTTGCCTGCAAGACTGTAGTAAGTGCATTGCGTGTAAGTGTGAGTTACTATAGTCTGCAGGCAACCCTTGATATAGGTTTTTTGAGATATGGGCTGCTGATTCCTGACTCATGGACTATCACAGTCTATACTTGTACTTGAAAATAGACCTAGCTTTGAAAAGTACATTAACTGCGTGTATCTTTGAAAAATGCTTAAATTGAACTAAAGGAGTTTTTCAAATTTAGCATAAGAGTCTTAATTAACATTTTTAGCTCCCCTGTGATAAATATTTTAGTAGTGATCAGAGTAGAAGTGTGATCAACATATAAGGTCATGTACCAGATGACCAGCGCAAAAAACTTGAGTAATTTTTCTTATGTGATGGCAAATAGTCTGTTAGCGCATGCAGATTCTTTTTAGCTCGACTTTACGAAGTAATGTAGAGCTCTCCTACTCGCCCCAGCGTCGGCGTCGGCGTCCGCGTCCGCGTCCACACTTCTGATTAAAGTTTTTGTGCAGTAAAATACTTTCTTCTATATCTTTGTTATTTCTTAAGATATTAACTTCAAACTTTAAATATATGTTCCTTACTATCAACCACATCTCATGTGACAAGGTTCATAACTCCAAACACATTTTTTCAAGAATTATCTCCCCTTGAACTGATTGAAGTTTTTGTGCACAGATTAAAGTTTTTGTGCAGTAAAATACTTTCTTCTGTATCTTTGTTATTTCTTAAGATATTAACTTCAAACTTTAAATATATGTTCCTTTCTATCAACCACATCTCATGTGACATGGTCCATAACTCCGAATGCATTTTTAGCTCGACTTTACGAAGTAATGTAGAGCTCTCCTACTCGCCCCGGCGTCGGCGTCCGCGTCCGCGTCCGCGTCCACACTTCTGATTAAAGTTTTTGTGCAGTAAAATACTTTCTTCTATATCTTTGTTATTTCTTAAGATATTAACTTCAAACTTTAAATATATGTTCCTTACTATCAACCACATCTCATGTGACAAGGTCCATAACTCCAAACACATTTTTTCAAGAATTATCTCCCCTTGAACTGATTGAAGTTTTTGTGCACAGATTAAAGTTTTTGTGCAGTAAAATACTTCCTTCTGTATCTTTGTTATTTCTTAAGATATTAACTTCAAACTTTAAATATATGTTCCTTTCTATCAACCACATCTCATGTGACATGGTCCATAACTCCGAATGCATTTTTTCAGAATTATCTCCCCTTGAACTTAGAGTTTTCTTTAAAAAATGTTTGTTTTTACTGCAACTGTTTTATTTCTTTAGGTATTGATTTCAAACTTTAAATATATGTTCCTTATTATCAACCACATCTCATGTGACAAGGTTCATAACTCCGTATACATTATTTTCAAAGTTATCCCCCTTGAACTTATAGTTTTCTTTAATAAATATTTGTTTTTACTGCAACTGTTTTATTTCTTTAGGTATTGACTTTAAATATATGTTCCTTATTATCAACCACATCTCATGTGACAAGGTTCATAACTCCAAATATATTTTTTTTCAGAATTATCTCCCCTTGAAATTAGAGTTTTCTTTAAAAAATGTTTGTTTTTACTGCAACTGTTTTATTTCTTCAGGTATTGACTTCAAACTTTAGATATATGTTCCTTATTATCAACCACATCTCATGTGACAAGATTCATAACTCCTTATACATTTTTTCAGAGTTATCCCCCTTGAACTTATAGTTTTCTATTTATTTCTTTTTTTTTCTTTGAATTTGTTAAGGTTATATTTTCAAATTTTAAAATATGTATGTTCCTTATCATCATCCACATCTCCTGTGACAAACACTTACTAAGTCGAGCATGCTGTCTCCTCTGACAGCTCTTGTTTTCAGAATTATCTCCCCTTGAACTTAGAGTTTTCTTTAAAAAATGTTTGTTTTTACTGCAACTGTTTTATTTCTTTAGGTATTGATTTCAAACTTTAAATATATGTTCCTTATTATCAACCACATCTCATGTGACAAGGTTCATAACTCCGTATACATTATTTTCAAAGTTATCCCCCTTGAACTTATAGTTTTCTTTAATAAATATTTGTTTTTACTGCAACTGTTTTATTTCTTTAGGTATTGACTTTAAATATATGTTCCTTATTATCAACCACATCTCATGTGACAAGGTTCATAACTCCAAATATATTTTTTTTTCAGAATTATCTCCCCTTGAAATTAGAGTTTTCTTTAAAAAATGATTGTTTTTACTGCAACTGTTTTATTTCTTCAGGTATTGACTTCAAACTTTAGATATATGTTCCTTATTATCAACCACATCTCATGTGACAAGATTCATAACTCCTTATACATTTTTCCAGAGTTATCCCCCTTGAACTTATAGTTTTCTATTTATTTCTTTTTTTTCTTTGAATTTGTTAAGGTTATATTTTCAAATTTTAAAATATGTATGTTCCCTATCATTAACCACATCTCCTGTGACAAACACTTACTAAGTCGAGCATGCTGTCTCCTCTGACAGCTCTTGTTTTACTCTAACTCAGTCCTATAATAATTTTAATGTAAAAAGGTGAGAATTGACAACATAACCAAGAAAAAAGTACCAACTAATAATTATATATTGTACTTTAGCTTGGTTTTGTCTTTTTTTTTGTCTGGAAAGTTATTTACATTGACATTAAAGGTCTCATTTATTTCTAAAGAGGCTTGTGTTAGTGTGTGCTCTTTAAATAAATGTGAAATTGACCTTCTAATGTTACTTATGACTAAATTTGGCCAGTTTATTCAGCTAAACGTGATAGGTCATAGGGCTATTTTTAAGATGTGTTTTTTTCATTATTTATAGACTTACAGTGATGCAAGTTGTACTTGGCCCAAGTATTTCATGTCTTTGATAAAAAGCCCTTTTGGGCAAAAAGCAAGCCCTTTTTTCAACCCTTTATTCGCTTTTCATTAAGATCTTAAGTGATTATACTTTTTGGAGGCTGAAAATCCTGTACAGTCCAACTTGTGCTAACGGCCACCTCCGAATAGCGGGCACCTGCCGACAGCGGCCATTTCGATTTCCCCCGACCGAAAACGCTCTTAAAAAGGCCGTGAATAACGGCCACCTGTCGACTGCGACCAGCGGCCAGTCAAAACCATCCCCGCGGCCAGTTTAGAACTGTGAACAACGGCCAGACGATTGTTTGAAGACAGTATTTCGTATAAAGGCGATTTCGAAAGCAGGCCGCCATTTTTGTTAAAGTTAAGCTAAAAACCCGTATGCCGATTTTTTCCGGATTTTCGTATACAAACCATCTCGAGTACGATTTTATTAGTTATAATCAAGCTGTAGACAATTTTCTCGTCACTTTATTATAAAAATATGTTAATGTATCCTTTTATTGTTAAATTTATTTGTAAAACGGGAGTAAATTACGTCATGTGATGACACTTTGTTAATTAGTTTTGAATGTTTGGAGACTCTACTAGGTTTGTTTTTCACACGTCCGGCAGTTAGATAAATGTGGGTGACACGCTGTTAATTCCTAAATTCGTTCAACTGTGACCGTTGTATACAGGTAATTTGACAACTAGGATAAGCTAGAAAGACTATACAAAAGGTCAGAGTAGTGAGAATTTGTAGAGTACATTTGTTAATGTTGAGGGCATAGCATGAAATGTTGCTGCAAACAAAAAATGACTGATTTCTTTGTTTTAGTCATTCTTTGTTCAAAGTTTTGTTTTATTCATTTATAGTCACAACTTCAATAATGATAATGTGAATTATGAATTAAGGTTGAAAATAAAAACAATTTTAATTATTAATTCATGCTAAATTCGTTCAACTGTGACCGCTGTATACAGGTAATTTGACAACTGGGATAAGATAGAAATACTATAAAAAAGGTCAGAGTAGTGAGAATTTGTGGAGAGCATTTGTTAATGTTGAGGGCATAGCATGAAATGTAGCTGCAAACAAAAAATCACTGATTTCTTTGTTTTAGTCATTCTTTGTTCAAAGTTTTGTTTTATTCATTTATAGTCACAACTTCAATAATGATAGTGTGAATAATGAATTAAGTCTGACGAAACATTGCCCGTTTGTTCCTCCCTCCGAACAAAGGCCACCTGTGAACAAAGGCCACTTTTCTATTTTCCCTTGGCCGGCCGTTGTTCACAGGTTGGACTGTATTTTCCAGGTAACTGGCCAGAATGTTTAATCCAGTGTCCCCTAGGGGGTACAGGTTGGTATCCCACCCCAGGTGATTATACCCTTCCATGAAAATTTGAAAATAATCTAAATGTCAATTTGCCTCTTTTATTGAGATCCAATCTTTAATTAGGTCTATGGAGAAGTTGGCCTTGTCGAAGGGTAGGTGAGTACTGGTTATAGACAAGGATCCAGGAGAACTAGGTTAGGTGTGCTGACTGCTAAAATAAGCTTTGTTTTGTTGACAGGTTGTTAAACCCAGTATAAGAAAAACATAGTATGTACAGCAAACATTAAAACATTAAAGCATTATGTTTAGAGGAAGCCTGGAATATTTATGTGACTATTATTTAACCTTGATTATAATTACATATCTGACCTATATACTAGCAATATACTAGATGTATGAGTAATTTCTTGTTGAATATTTATATCTCTGACTCATTATCTATTGTATATGGGCGGGGAATTCTCTACATGTATACCTCTGTGTGAGAGAGAGAGAGAGAGAGAGAGAGTGAGAGAGAGAGAGAGTGTGAGTGAGAGAGAGAGAGAGAGAGAGAGAGAGTAGGAGAGAGAGAGAGATTTTCATTTCAAGAGTAAAGTGCCCTCCAAAAGTTAAGAAATTAACATTATACGAAATTAGTGGGTGCTAGGTTGCCCGGGACAACCACTTTTTAGATTGGGCAACTAAACATCAAGAGATAGTGCTTGTTTTGAAATTTACCTGTTGGGCAACCACCTTCATATCTTAATTTCGTAGACTGGATAAAGAAAATTTACTTAAATTCTAGAATTCAATGATTTTTTATATCCTCGCTTCGAAGAAGAGGGGGGTATACTGTTTTACCCTTGTCCGTGCGTGCGTGCATGCGTGTGTTCGTGCGTGCGTCCGTCTGTCCGTTACAAAATTTCCGTCGCAGTTTTCTCAGCAACTATAACATGCAGCAGCCTAATACTTTGCATATTGCTTCATCCCATAGTCCCATGTGGTGTAAAGCGATTTCATGCTCCTTGCTCATCTACTTCCTGTTTGTCGCATATTTTTAGATTTCGTTAAATGAAAGTTACATTATGATAGTCATATATCTCACTGCGGGGGTATCACTAGTGAGCATTAGCTCACAGATTTACTTGTTACATTTGATTAGCTGTGTATGTAGCTAATTGCTTGTTTTGTACAGTAATCTTTGTCAATATATTGAGTAGGGTTTGTGATGAAATGAAAAAAAAAATCATGAAGGCATCACATTTATAATATTCAGCATGTGTATCCCAAAACTATAAACCATTAGTTGTTCATTTTTCCAATGTAATTTTTTTCCATAACATGGTTTTTACGCTGCTTTTGTTGTCATATCTATAAATAGAACCATTACAAAAACATTAAGCAAAACTTAGCAAAAACATTAAGCAAAACTTAGAAGCATTTTAAAATAAATCAAATTTTTAGTAAAAGCTATTTTAAAAGTAGATCTTACAAAGTGTGAATGTCAGCAAACTTTAGGTACGCACTGTATGTTAGCTTCTATTGTTACCAATTTTTTATGCTTTTTTATGTCTACTGCATGTTTTCATGTAACATGCATTATATGATAGTTAATGAGTTGTATGTGAGAAAGATTAGTATGTCAGTGCTTGTATGTTATTGCATACTGCATAGTCTATTAGTAACACTGAGGTTTTGTATTCTCTTTATATATACAGTAAATACCCGCGTTAACCAGACACCCTCTGAACCCGAATTGTGTCCTACTGAGGCTGCTGGAACTTTTTCTGCGTCCGATGTTTTTGCTCATATCTGTATACATGTAGTGGGAATGTGAAACACTCTATTTTGGAAATCTCTTAACTAGAATTTTTCTTGGCAAGTCCTGGGCATGTTCGGTTTAGAGTGGTTTTACTGTATTGTATTTCATGATTGTATAGTTATATAGGATTGTGTAAGATGCCTAGAAACAAGTGGTTGCTATAAGTAACTAGAATCTTGTTAGATCAGTGAAAGATTATAACGTATATTGTGGGCTTAGTGCAAAAGGATCGTTACTCACTCTTTTTTTAAACTTGAGTTCCGACAGTTTTGCCCTAAGTCTGCAATATATAGTAGGAAAAAAGTAACCTGGACAAATGATTTAAGCTAGTGAATTTAAATAGTCTGGCTAGTTGATTATTTTTCCTTTTTTAATTTAACAATATAAATCAGGCTAGTGACCTAAGTTACCTTTCTATTTATCTTTTGTGTGGAGGATTCAGAGCAATTCATGTATCAAACGATCAAAACTCACAGGATCAGTTGAAATTTATAATGGAAAGAAAGTAGCTGTTATTTTATGCTGTATTTGATGTCATTCAATTATGTGTCTGGAGAGAGAAATCCAAAAAATGGAAATTTTTGTTGTTGTAGATCACATGACTTTGTAGATCCTGGCCTTTAGTTTACTATAACAGTCAAATTCAGAAATAAACAATCACCACCTTAACCTACTAGCCCAAAGCCCAGGACTAGTAAAATTGATTCAGGCCAGTGAAAATTACTTATTTAATATAGTCTGGCTTATTTATAATTTTGCCTGCCTCATACTGTAATTGTTTGGGTGGGTGAAATAAAGATCTGTTCTGTTCTCTTCTTTATTATATAACCATATGAATTGGGCTTGTGTTCCTATGGCTGCAATAGCCTTGAGTTTACTTCACCAGTCAAGTCAACCTGCTACCCTACACAGATGGTGTATAGATCAATGTCTTGTTATATCATGATACATCTTAATTGGTGCTAATTGTTCTTTTACCACCCCCACCCATCATCCCACCTGTATGTATGTGGTTAGATGTGGTTAGTCTACTGATAACTGTAAATGTTGTATAAGTATTTTGATTGGTCAGTGTGGAACTTAAGTCTAACTATGTGTAAATTAAGAATAACATATGCTGTTTTGTGATAACCCATCAATTAAGTAAAATATCTAATCTTGAAACTGTATAACTTATGTACATGTATGTATAATTTTTATTATGTATGTGTATTATGTTTATGATGATGGGTATATGCCCAAGTCAAAACTAAAATTCTGTTCTGTTTTGTTCTTCACGTTCTGTTAACCCTAAGTGAAGGAAAAATCTGGAATGCATTCTCTAAAATTGAATTACTTGACCATCAATATAAGTAAATTTTATTCAATTGTCAGTGGAGCGTACATTTACCCTGCTGATTTGAATGCTAAATCCTTGTTTGATAATTCCTGTTCATAAATTCTGGTATCTATATTTATAGTGAGTGCAGAAGTACTGTGGTCATTATTTAAATCAGAGGGATTTATGTATGCACCATGTACAGTTGAATCAAATTTCACAATAGATCTGATTGAATTTAATGCTATATTTTGTGTTTCTTAAGCCAGCCAATCAAAAGGTGTGTCTTATTTAGCATTCGGCTTGAAGTCCAAAATTGTTATTCATCAAGTTTTTTATAGGTTGTTTTATATCCATATTATGTAATTTGATGGTTTTGAATTTATTGTGAAACTGCATAAATTAAACATTAATTAACTGTGTGTTTTTTTTGTTAACAACACATCATTATGTCAGCAGTGTTTACAACCAGTCAGCGTGAAATTATCAAGTGGTAAAAGTCAGACCATATATCAGACCAGGTTTACTTATTATATCATAATGCAATGGGTCAGCCCAAAATTAGTCTACCATACCATATCGCAGGATAAGCGCACAATGGTTGTAACTCTTATATTGAGTTACGACCTTTTACACTTAAACCCATGATCTGTCTTTATTTATATATGGTTAGAATAGCTTTGGAATGACCCATGTATTGTGTAATAGCTATATTAAGTATTTGTTCTATTATAAATTTTTACATCATAATAAATTACATGTATGTATATTTTCAGGCTGGCTAGCCTTGGTGGTGTAAAGTCTAATCCTGAAAGTGAACAACATCATGTCAATACAGCAAAGAAAGATGACAGTGGGGATTCTTCTAGTAAGTTATAGTTTTGTAATATGACTTCTTGTTTCTTACTGTAAGGTGAAATAAGCTTCCTGGCTAGCTCAGTTGGTATAACGCAAGTCTACTGATCGAGGAGTTGTGGGTTCGATTCCCGGGCAGGGCATACTTTCGTGGAGCTTGGTCATGAAATTATTTCTTCTGCCATTCTCCCTCCTACCAATGATTCTTAATTATGTAGGGCAGTTGTCAGTCACTGACTAAAGTATGCGCTTAGTAGTTGGTTAACAGCTAAATCCAGAGATTCAGCCTTTCCAGGAACAGTGAGTAGGTTGACTGACCTTATGTGACCTTTACAATGAGTTGCTACAGCGTTGAAACCAACAAAAACAACAAAAAACATAACAAACAGTGAGGTGAAATGTGGTGTTATTTGATGAAAATATAAAATTTTATATGTTCATTGTATGGAAAACATAATTTCTTTATGACGTCACTTTAGAAGAGAAATTATGGAAATTTAAAAATCAAAACAAAATTTTATCGTGGCCATGATTATAACATCTCATTGTCTATAATTATATAAAATGTGTGTACATAGTGTTTTATGTGTTTCAAAAATCATGATCATGATTGCCTCACCATTTTTTTTAAATTTTAAAACAATGGTCTCATTATATTCATGAACATTCAACAAGAAACACTATCTTAATCTTAAAACTTAACTCACAAGGTAAAGAAACACCAGATAAAATGTATACAAACAATGTAGGTACTAAACTTTAGGAATGAAGTTCTGGATAGTGGGTGATTTTCAAAGGGTTTAAGTTTTGCAATAATGCCATCAACAAGGATAGTGTTTTTTTTAGGCCAGGGCCGTGGTGTAGTGGTTTGCATGTCTGACTTCGAATCCGGAGATTGCGGGTTCAAGTCACGATAGGTCATACCCTATATTTGAGTTTACCCTTTGTGGTAGGGTTAGTTAGTACTGGTGATAGAAAAGTGTCCAGGAAATCTATAGAAGGAAGAGCTGGCCATCCTCTATATGACCTAAATATGTGTTGAATACGATGTGCTTTTTCTATACCCCTGCAAGTGTATTCTGTCACAAATACAAGGGCCATCAGCTTTCTTTTGTTAAAGAGCCATAATCCAGTGCTATTTCTGTTACTTTGTACTACTGTATTCACTGCCTACTATAAAATCATATACATACTTATAAAGCAAATGTGCTAAATTCTAACCCTACAAATTTTTAACCCCTAAGCTAGACAATGTGAGGTTAATACTCCTAGAAATTAAAGCATTATATAGTACCAAGCAGAAAATCTATATATACAACCAACAGAGTATTGTAATTTAGTAATTCTGGTAAGGAAATGATACAATAACAATGTTAT
The DNA here is from genome assembly GCA_025267735.1 of Mactra quadrangularis. Lineage (NCBI taxonomy): Eukaryota > Metazoa > Mollusca > Bivalvia > Venerida > Mactridae > Mactra > Mactra quadrangularis. The sequence continues at coordinate 2,562,688 of CM046299.1, forward strand.
AGAGATATCAGCTGCCCTACAAGAAGACATCAACCTTAAGTTTGTAGTTGAGAGTATTAGAACATTGACATCACAGCATCTTAAAACATTGCAGTAATTTTTATCACAACAATGAGTATAATCATCTGAAAATATCAATGTACAATAGTACAAAACAGCTGCTGGACATAATAACCCAATTAATAACTCATGGGTGAAAATTCAAGATTTTCTGAAATTGGACCTTCTGATGTTTTTGTTCCCTCATTCTAGTTCCATTATTTTTGTCAGGTTACCCAAATTCTGGTTATTTTTCTTGATTCTGGTTAAGTTCACTGATTCTAGTGTTGGTTTCTTTCCTCATTTCTGATTTAGTTCCTGGTTCTAGTTTGGTTTAATGGTTGCAGAAGGTGTAACTGCTTGCTAAAGGCAATGTTAAAAGAAACAAGAAAAAAACTATAAGATAATTGTATATTTCTATTTTAGATCCACCTTTGTTACAAAGAACTGCCATAATACAGAAAGATGACAATGGTTATGGTCTTACAGTTAGTGGAGATAACCCTGTATATGTAGCTAGTATAAAACCAGGTGAGTTACTTCCCTTTGATACACTTAAAATATTTAAAATTTCTTATTTCAAGGGTTGCAGTTACCTCCCTTGTCTATATAAACAGAGTCCATCCTTATAATGGTATCAGAGTTATTTCCCTTGTCTATATAAACCATATACTCAGTATAAAAGTGTATTATACAGACTGTAGTAATTAGTTAAATGAGTGTAATTCATCATTGTATACATTATGGTCATTGTTATTGTCATTACATGAAGACCTGGTGATATACCTCTTTACTATATATCTAGTATACTGTGAGTACAGTGATTATCTACTGGAAGCTTTATTATATATAGATTATCACTATTACTCTTGATGGTTTCTGTCTTATATATTTTAATTGTTTCGGCTCCACTCTGACTTTTGTCCATTATTTGTGTAAACTACTGTGTATTACTTTACCTTACTAAACTTTGTTTTTGATGACATACTGAGTGTACTGACCAGTATGGTATAGGGTTTTAGTAGTTTATTCATAGGATTTTTTATGTGAATGTTTTAGTTAGTGGCTTTGTTTTTTGATTGAATGACATTGGATATGTTAATTTTTTTTTTCAATTTTTGTTACTGATTATAAGAATGGTTTATAGTATTTTATTGAAATCTTTATGTAAGGATATATTATTTTTTCAGGTGGCGCAGCACAGAAAGCTGGTGTACAGATTGGTGACAAAATTATAAAGGTAAGTAGTTTGTTAGATTAGGTATTATGGGTGAGTTTTCAGGACTGGTAAAAAAATCTGGATTTTTTAAATAATGCATAATTAACCCCCCCCCCCCCCAGTAAATTCAGGATTTTTATAAATTTACATTTTTGACCATGGGACTTCAATCTTTGGTATATCTTATGTCATTCTATACTCAGCTTAATTTTGTTGCCATTATTTTATTTTTATTTTTCCATGATCAGCCATGTTTGTTATTAGAGAGATTGCTGAACAGTATTAATTGTTTTATGTAAATACTATTGAATGTTTCAGAAATTTATTTTTAGGCTAAAATGAATTGATCTACTTGTCTGCTAAACACAACTGCCTCATTTGAACAAATACAACATAATATTCTTACGATAATTGTTAGTGCCTCACTGTAGGGATCATTTATGTTTATATACTAATGATAGTGATCATTCTTAAACAGTAAAGCAGGGTGCTGCAATCTGTCTGTTTTCTCTCCTTCATGTCCTTCTTTGAATCTCTTAATGCAGAAAAAGTTACTTTTAAACATCAATCCTCTAACATGCCCTGTCCCTTTTTTCTGCCTCCCTGCCCTTACTAGAGTTCTAGAATAATGATAACTAATGATGATATTTGATATTTCAGGTTAATGGTAAACATGTGATCAATGCTAACCATACTGAAGTTGTTCATATGATCAGAGGTAAGGCTTTTATCATGTAGTAATATTAGTACCCAGCATTCTCCTCATACACATGACAGTTATATAGTCACATGGTATTCAAAATTTCGTCAAATTCTTGCTGTGGCCAAAATATATGAAAAGTCATCAAATTCTTGTTGGGCCAAAAATAGTGAATGAATCAAATAGATAACTAGGGCTGCTGTGAGTGTCCGAGTACTCAGATATTCACGATCCCGACCAGAAAATCAAGTAAGAATATTCACCACGTCCGAAATCATTGGATCGTGATCTATTTTTGGAAATATTGAAAGAACATTTTCAGCTTAATAGCCACTGAGAACGAGCTGCTCCACTAATCAAAATTTTAATTTAATTCAAAATTTTGATTGATACACATTTAAACAAAAATGTTATCACTGAAAATGCCCATAAAACGCCTGGTAATAGAAATGTTTGGAGTACATTGTTTTCCATTTAGTATAAGCTTCTGTAATTCTTTACTTATTTTTGTTATTACATGAATTCCTGTATGCTTCTCAATCAACTAGTGATTTGCGGTTGGATTCGTGAATCACTACACATGAATTGTGGTTCGGATCGCCACTTGCTCAAAGATCCACACCCCTATTAATGACCCCTCAAATCATCCAAGTATACTTTTATATTGTCACAGTAATTATCATTATTCTCATGTAAGAATAAATCATGTAGACAGGTAGTTGTTCTGTTTAGATGGTTGTTGGCACAAGTTCCTCTGAAGCAGTAGTCCAGTGGTGGGACTTAGGGATTGAGAGGTCTTCGGTTTGAACCCCACTAGGGGCACTGCGCAAGAAATTTACTTACTATAGGTTCACTTACACCTAGGTGTAAATGGGTACCTGCAGGGTGATATAAATTAGTAGAGCCAATTTGTCGGTTGCACTAAGTGGAGTAAAAGACTAAAAGAGTAGAAGTGAGATTGATAGATAGATACCAGTAGCCTAATGACCAGGGGTTATAATTGTAAAGTTGGTGAATGTGCATAAGCATAAAACAAAGACTGTTAAGTGCAATTACTTTTTATACGCCCTTTAAAAAACAGATCAACATGAACCAGCTAGGGTTGATTGTGATATAATATCTATCATGACCTTGACCTTATTTTAGTGTATACATAAGAACCAAGTACTTGTAGTTTTTCTTGTTTTAATCTGTTGTATCAAGTATTCTCTTTGATATTCTAACTTCTCGTGAACACTTTATTATAAACAATGGAATAGGTTTAGGAAATTAGACATCTTAGAAAATTAATTGATGTTAAAACTCAATCATGTTTTTTTTCGAGTGGTAAATAAACATTTTATTCTCTTCAAAACTTTCTTGGGTATTTCTAGATTAGTGTTCTTGTACGCAGGTATTCAATGTTTCCCCCCATTACTTTTTATGTATTTTTGTTTTGAGTGAATGTCCTGAAGATAAGGATTTTTCTAATGTGTCAGAGTGTAAAAGCTATTTAGTATTGAAATCAGAAAGTTAGGAACTTCAGAAATTTGGAACTTTACCTGTGTTTTCAAAATTTCGGTGTAGAAGTTTGTATTTTTGTGACTAATAACAAGGGATGTCAACCAGAGTCTGAATATCTGAATGTTTAGATGTCTGATTTGGATATCCGGATAGTGATATCAGCTCGGGTTGACATCCCTAGTAATAACAAACATCAGAGATAGATATACTTGTATATTTTGTTTTGTTGGAGATCGGGGGGTGGGGGCGATGTATATCTTAGTAATCTTACCCACCTGGATTTTTCAAAATACCTATACTATTTTCAAATTTGAATTACAGTAAAGTTGCACTATAAAGACCATCAAAGTCTATGGTCTCATTAGGGAAATAGTTATAATGTAGGCTTCTATTTTGTCTATATTTTATATAAAAAAACACATTATTTAGCAAATTTTTGAATTTATCTCATTATTGTATTTAAGGTATTCAATTTACAAAAATTTCTATTATTGAAATTGAATCATTCATGAACACTCATGGAAAATCAGAAACATTTTTATAAAAATAACCCACATTGAAATAAATCAAGTCAAAGCTTGATAATAGCATTTTGTTTATTGAACTATGTTCATTGATTCTCATGATAATACACAGATTTTGCCAACTAACCTCTATAGTGTAAGCCAAATTTTACTTGTTGCTAAAAAATGAACATGCAAGTTCATGAAGGGTTGCATAGAGAACAGTGTCAGCTAGTCAAGACAGAGCATGAGGTTAAAATAAACCAGAACTGTTAATTAGTCTGATAGCTACATTAAGAGAGAAGGGGGGGGGGAGAGGGAGAGAAAGTAATGCAACAATATATCAGAATAGATAATTAGTTTGAATGTTGACATTTCACAGGTTACATTTACGATAGGTCAGTGTAAAACTAGCCTACATCCTTCATCATGTATTCATGTAGTTAAACTAGTTCTGTTCTGACCCATCAAGATACATTGGTACTATATCACCATCAAACTATGTGGCTATCTCTCTCAAATCTCTCTTAACACTGGATAAAAACAGACACGAGTATTTCTACATGTAAACATTTCTTGCTCACAGTACAGTATTTTACTTAACATGTTACATAAAACAATAGTATTATACAAAGATATTCTAAGGCAGTTCTATGAGTTTTCCATGGAACAATCGGTGATAAACTTCAAATATAATTTATAAGTGTATGTCACAAGCGGTTTAACAGTTTGTTCAGTAACCTCTGTTAGAAAGCTTTTTACAGTAAAGTTCTGTTACGAAGACCTTGGTTATTACAAAATCATGCATTTTTTGAAGATTTTTAAGTCCCAAATGCTTAATTCAAGGAGAAAAATGCCCCTATATTAAGACCATTTTTCAATTAAGACTATCAATTTGATGGTGCTATTATTAGAACTGTGTATTCTGAGTCCATCATGCATTTACTTTGACAGACAAAAATGTCATGTGTTTGTTTGTAATTGTTATTAATATTTGGTTAATACAGGTTTATTATATTTGTTCTATTCATTCTCCTTCTGTATAATTGATGAATGATATATTGATGTAATTTATAATGAACATAATTAGTTTTTATTAGCTCGATTGTGAAACAAGTTCTTACAACTTAGATAATCACTATTGAGTCAACTTCCATTTCCTCCTGTACTTAGTTTGTAGGATAAAGTTTCTTGCTCAAGGGAACAACTGGGTAGGTTTTGGATAGGATTTGAACCAGTACAGGAAGCTGGCAATCAAATGATCACTCGTCATATGTTGTAACCATATGGCCACGCCCACTCCAATGATTCTTGTGAAATAAAAACAATTAAGATATACTACACTGGGGTCCAAAAGTTACTTGACTCTTAAAATTTTTAGCTCATATTAAGTTGTTTCAATTCACAGTGCCCTCCTAAAATCCGTGGTCAAAAATCCTATTTTTAGGACTAACTAATTCACATTCACTCATGGACAAAAAAGGAACTGAGTAGATTCTAAAATAAGCTATATTTTATTTATCAACATATTCAAACTATGTTACTTGATTAAGCTATAATTATAGTAAAATATGTTGTATAATTTAAGCAAAAATTCATCTGAAGTTAATTTGTGATACCTGAGAAATCTGCAAACATAAAACATGTAGTAAGGAATTTAAGTGCAGGGGAATTGTACTACAGGGATAGTGAATATACATTCTTTTTAGGGAGGAGAATTGGGCCTAACTCAGTGCCGAAATAGCTTGAATAATAGTATTAATGATAATGATGATGATGATGATTTTGGTGATGGTGATAATAATAATGAAAATAATAATGATAGTGACTTTATTTAATGAGACAATTCAGTTGTACAAGTCCAGTCTTCACGCCTAGCTTCCGCAATATTTACAGTGAAATACATGCACATTATGTAAAAAACCACAGGTTCTATACCATCAGGTGATCACTGTATAAGTATAGTATATAAGATAGGAAGATATGTTGTGTTATTTAACCTATGTATGTAAACAAGTTGTTAACATAGAGATATAATGATATAAGTATTGTTTGTTTTGTTGTAAATATTGTCTAAACATGACTGGAATCTTTACTGAGAGTATAACACTTACACTATGCTAGAAGATATACTGTCAGACAAAAGTTCCATCATAGATTCACTATTCATTTTGTACTTAACTATTATGTTGTTCTATGTCACATGGACAGCTTAGGTCATTAATAGCCTACATTACATTGTGCAAAATAGAATGTCGCAACACTTTATTGTTAAAATTTATTCAACTGTCATTGGTGCATACTTTAAACCCGCTGATTTAAATACTTAATATTTGCTCAATATTCCCCATACATAAATACAGTTTTCTTTATTGTTTGATTGTAAATGAACCCGGGTCAATAGCGCAGTTAGTAGCCCGCCGGGATTTCTCATGTCCCGAAGGGGGTATGGGTTCCCGCCTTGTGGAAGGGTATGTGAGTACGGGTGCAGACAAGGGTCCTGGAAAGTTAGGTTAGGTGCGCTGGATGATGTAAAATGACCTTAATTGTGTTAAACCCAGAAAAAAAAAATGATTGTGAATACTGAAGTATTGTTGTGAGTATTTAAAACAGCAGGGTTTATGTTTGCATCTTTGACAGAGTAGTAAACTGTACTGTTATGTAACTTTTGTAGGGCAGTATACAAACTTGACTAGTAGGATGTAAACATATTGTTTTATTGTAATGTTGTACAGTACTAGTACTTGTAAAGTGTGAATATTCTCTTTTATACTGATATCACTGTGGTAACGATAATTGGATGTCAATAAAAATAGTACCAACTAATGTAATAGTTTAGTTATTACGTCATCAATTGTTTTGTACTTTTGGAAATATACCTGATCATGCCATTAGCTATTATCATCTGAATCCACTAGTCCAAAGCACAGAACTAGTGAAAAATGATTCCTATAGCCTGAATCCACGGACTGGTAAAAATTGAATCCACTAGCCTGGAACCCAGGACAATTAAAATTGATTTAAGCTGGTAAAAATTAACGATTTCATATATTTAGCAGGGTTTTTATTATTTATCTGCTGAGGACATCCCACTAACTAGGGTAGGCTGCAGGCAGTAGGCAGCTTGATTGTCTGACATTTGGTCACAATGTGACCCTGGTAAAGAGAATCCTAGTCTGAGAGGTTGTATTCTTTTAAATCGGCTTTTACACCCTCTGACCATATTTTCATGTGTTAATTATTCTTTGAAAACTTATGATATATTAAGTGTTTGTAGATTTCTGCCATTGATAACAAAACAACATGGGTTTTCTAAAGTTACTTGGTTCCTGGTTTTCTAAAGGTTCATGGTTCTTGGTTTTCCGAGGTACTTGGTTCCAGATTTTCTAAAGGTACAGTTTCTGGTTTTCTAAAGGTACATGGTTTCCGGTTTCGAAAGGTACACAGTTCCTGGTTTTTTAAAGGTTCATGGTTCCAGGTTTTCCAAGGTACACGGTTCCCGGTTTTCTAAAGGTGCAGGGTTCCAGGTTTTCTAAAAGTAAATGGTTCCTGGCTTCTAAAGGTATATGGTTCCAGGTCATGTTTATCTGATACTTCAAGAACACAGCAGACAGACCTAGGTGTTTAATAAGCTAAAAGATACTGGTGTATACCTTGATGAAATCTCTCAGTGTATATACACTGTGTATAGGTAGGTGCTCTCTGTGTGCTAGTGGAGAAAAAAAAGATTCCAGGAAAAACATGCAGAATACAGTTTATTACCTATAGAATATATTACTTGGTTTATACATAGAAACATTCTGGACTAAGTTAGCTGTGTTGTAAATTTTTTGTTTAACTGATGTTTTTTTCTTGTATTGATGCTTAGATTTCCTGATTTATACAGAATATTTTTGAAATTTCATATTTTTTTGTGAGTGAGTTTTGTGTATGTACATATTGGTGTAATTTTGTGGATTTTGTGCAAAGTTTGAAGGTTTATGAAGTGTTCCTGTTTGATATTTTGTGTGTTAGGACTTAGAGTTTAGTTCACGAGAACTCACAGTTCAGTCTTATATGAAGAAAATAGTGATAGTTATACAATGTAATTTATAGTTGGATGTTTTCTGGATAAATTGTGAAGTTGATTAAACCTTAGAAATTTATTGAGTGAACATAGCGGGTATGAATTACTTTCATAGCTTGTGATTGATAACAAAAATCATAAACTTCTCAGCGGTTGGTGCGTAAAGTTCATATAGAATTGTGGTCTAGTTCTGGCACAGTTGTGTTTTTTGTGTTCTATATTCTAATGTTGGATTTGTGACAAAAATCTTGTAATTGTGGATTCTGTTAGTAGAGTCTTCAAGACTTGGGGAATTTTGTAACAAGAATGTGACTTGATATTACATTATGTAATGTATAAACTATCAATATTTATAATATTATTTGATTATATAACTCTTCAATGGCTAAACAAGAAGGTATGTATAGTAGTGTAAAGAAATATTCTACTGTCGGCCATCATCTCAACTTTTTGAGAAATTGCCCAAATTATTATGTTAATTAGTGTTTGTTGAGCTCTAACCCAATTAATTGTTACATTTTTTAATGTTTCTTGATTTCTTATCTAATTTACTACGTTATTGAGTGAAGGGCTAAATTATCAATAAGCCCAACTATTTAAATTTTGTAGTTATCATTAGTTTGTATCAATTTACACTTGTCTTTGGCTTCAGAATGAAAGGTTAAGACAGGCTTGAATAGGCTACAATTAATTAAATTTAAAGTCTTCAGGGGATGTACATGGCCTTTTTCAGTATTCAAAGAATTGGCCAGGGATACACTTTCAAGAAATTTCCATGCATGTGAAAACATTGATGATGTATCTGATAATTTCATCTTGAAAGTTGTTAATATGATAGTAAAAAGGATAATTGGGCTAATTCCACACACAAGGGTATTAATTCAGTTTTAGACCCAAACCAGATCAACCCTTAATAATATGGTCCTGGGAATAAGGGGAAATGGCTGTGAGTATGAGCTAACATGGCCAATAATTAAATGTTTCTTTATGATAATGAGCAAATCATTGACTAATTTTCAGTTTCAAGTTATGAAACTGTAATCATGACCACCCTCAGTCACCCTAAAACTTCACAGTTTATTACTGGACTGTAGGTTCTGTGATGAACAAAATTATGCTAGGCCAAACCAATTTTTACAAGACTGAAGACATTTTACATACTTTGATAAATTGTAAAGTGTGTGAGGGGGATAAAATTCTTTGCCAGACAGTCGGTCCTGTAAACTTGCAGATATAGTCGGACCTTCAAATTCTTTACAGGATATGTCTGTTGGTCCGGCGATGACAGACTGCCCTATTAAAAATTGTTTAAAAAAAAACCATAAAAAGTTCTGAAACTTAAAACCATGAATGTTCTTGGATAGTTCATGTGTTGTATATAAATAAAAGTTCTGAAACTGAAACCATGAATGTTCTTGGATAGTTCATGTGTTGTATATAAATAAAAGTTCTGAAACTTAAAACCATGAATGTTCTTGGATAGTTCATGTGTTGTATATAAATAAAAGTTCTGAAACTTAAAACCATGAATGTTCTTGGATAGTTCATGTGTTGTATATAAATAAAAGTTCTGAAACTGAAACCATGAACGTTCTTGGATAGTTCATGTGTTGTATATAAATAAAAGTTCTGAAACTTAAAACCATGAATGTTCTTGGATAGTTCATGTGTTGTATATAAATAAAAGTTCTGAAACTTAAAACCATGAATGTTCTTGGATAGTTCATGTGTTGTATATAAATAAAAGTTCTGAAACTTAAAACCATGAATGTTCTTGGATAGTTCATGTAAAGTATATAAATAAAAGTTCTCAAACTGAAACCATGAATGTTCTTGGATAGTTCATGTAAAGTATATAAATAAAAGTTCTGAAACTTAAAACCATGAATGTTCTTGGATAGTTCATGTGTTGTATATAAATAAAAGTTCTGAAACTTAAAACCATGAATGTTCTTGGATAGTTCATGTGTTGTATATAAATAAAAGTTCTGAAACTTAAAACCATGAATGTTCTTGGATAGTTCATGTGTTGTATATAAATAAAAGTTCTCAAACTGAAAGCATGAACGTTCTTGGATAGTTCATGTAAAGTATATAAATAAAAGTTCTCAAACTGAAACCATGAACGTTCTTGGATAGTTCATGTAAAGTATATAAATAAAAGTTCTCAAACTGAAACCATAAATGTTCTTGGATAGTTCATGTAAAGTATATAAATAAAAGTTCTCAAACTGAAACCATAAATGTTCTTGGATAGTTCATGTAAAGTATAGAAATAAAAGTTCTGAAACTTAAAACCATGAATGTTCTTGGATAGTTCATGTAAAGTATATAAATAAAAGTTCTCAAACTGAAACCATGAATGTTCTTGGATAGTTCATGTAAAGTATATAAATAAAAGTTCTCAAACTGAAACCATGAATGTTCTTGGATAGTTCATGTAAAGTATATAAATAAAAGTTCTCAAACTGAAACCATAAATGTTCTTGGATAGTTCATGTAAAGTATATAAATAAAAGTTCTCAAACTGAAACCATAAATGTTCTTGGATAGTTCATGTAAAGTATATAAATAAAAGTTCTCAAACTGAAACCATGAATGTTCTTGGATAGTTCATGTAAAGTATATAAATAAAAGTTCTCAAACTGAAACCATAAATGTTCTTGGATAGTTCATGTAAAGTATATAAATAAAAGTTCTCAAACTGAAACCATAAATGTTCTTGGATAGTTCATGTAAAGTATATAAATAAAAGTTCTCAAACTGAAACCATGAATGTTCTTGGATAGTTCACATGTAGTATATAAATAAAGATTGAAGGGTTAATATAATATATTTATCTCTATATATTAACTTAGATAGATAAGGTAGTGTTGAGATATTATCTTATACACTCTGGCTGGAGTCCATCTTGGCAAATATATTACACTTTAAGTTATTCTAGTCTTGTTCCTCAATCATGTTCCTAGTTCTGGTCTTGTACCACAATCATGTACAAGATTGTTAGAAAAAATTTGTGTGTTTAAAATGATGGCTTGGGATCTCATGTTGAAACTAAGTTGGTCCTCCTGTGAAATAAGAGAATTTTAACATGCTGGCTTTTAATTGGCTTCTTTGCCCCCTTCTTGTTGTTAGTGTGATCCTTAATTTCATTTAATACAACAATTTTATTAAAACCTTGTCTAAAATTCTGGGCACTTATACTTGCTTAAATTTACATTTGACAAGTTGGCAATTTTAAAGTTGCATTCAGCTGACATTTGCTTTTATAATGTTCATAATGCAAATTATTATCATTTTACTGCAGCAAGCTTAGCTTATCATAGTCCATTGTTAGTTAAACCAGTACTAACATACCATTTCAGGAGCGTTTCTTTATGTCTTATTAAGGGGGGAAATTGACATTATTGTTGAAATTTCATTGAAGGATATAATCCAGCCTGCATTAGGCTCAAACTTAATTGACCCAATCAGGATACTAGATTCAAAATCATGTGCATAACATATGGAGCCAGTTATGTTAAGTGTATTGCTTTTTAGCTCTACTTAGTGCTACTCTTATGCTATTTCTTATGCAACATTGAACTTTTGGGACACTGTCATTTTTGAGGCCCTGAATCTTAGTTTTGTTAATTTGACCTATGCCAAGTACTTTGTTATCGCAAAAAGGCTTTCTAAAAGTACAATGTATTGACATCCTTATGCAACTGTCTCATGAATGATTTAAAGTTACCAACTCACAGAAAACAGTACACTATGATCAGGTTAGCTAACTATTAATAAAAACAATCATAATAATTTTGATAAAACAAATATTTAAATAGTTTAAAGTTGTATATATTGTATACAAATGTTAAACACCGCCCACTGATATAATTTACTATCAATCTATTATTTATAAACATTCTTTTAACATTCTCACATTTGTCTTCAAATTTAACTACACAATGACATCTTTATGATAAACATTGAACAAACCCAACTTTCTGAATATTGTTGATTGTTCACCTTTCATTTGGTAAATTTTATGCAACTGTCAGTGGTGCATCAGTAACCTTGCTGATTAGAATACCCAGTATTTGTTCGATAATCCAGGGCTCGAATTTAAGCTCGCATACTCGCAAAATACGAGTGGAATTTGAAAATAGTGAGTAACTTTTATTTTAACACGCAAATTTTTGCGAGTTGAAATCACCACCTAATTTTAATGTCTAAACTAATGAGACTCAAAAAAGCACTAAAGCGGCCAGATAAATCGATAGTATTAACTAAAGATTAACATTTAAAGCATGTTCGATTCTCTTAGTATATCTATAGTTAAATATAGTACCATGTAATTATGTTGTTATTGCTTATATGCTTATTAACTATGTAAGCTATTAATTTTGAAGAAAAATGCGAGTGATTTTTTCATTTTGTATAATAACAAAATAAAATTAACTCGCAAAAATTTGCAAGTTATATCTTTTGTTAAATTCGAGCCCTGGATAATCCCTCACATAAATAAAGATATCTTTTTATTGATATTTTTTATTGATAGCTAGTATTTAAATCAGTGGAATTCATATATGTGCCACTGATAGTTGTATAAAATTAACCAATACAATGGTAACATACTGGCTTACATCTCTTCAAGTACATTTTTCTAGATTTACTCTATTAATGACTACAACATACATTGAGTCCAGGTAAAAACTCATTATTTATAAACTTGATATTGTTGTAATAATGAGTTGACCTAAACAGAACAGACTTGTATTATCTACACTGATATCAAGTTTGCAGACTAAGTCCTATTGTTTTGTTGGATTCCTTGGTTGGGTTTAACACCATAGCAACACATTGTATAGAACATTTTACAGCATCAGACAACTTGCTGACCATTACTGGAATGGTTAAATCTCTGGATTTAAGCATTAACCAGTTACTAGGCACATACTTTCCCCAATGTCTGACAATTATTGCAGATTTAGAATTAGCAGTAGGAGGGAGAATGTTCATAGAATTTTTTTTCATTACCAAGCTCCATGAAATATGACCCAACTTACAACCCCTCGATTGATAGATTTGTGTGTTCCACCTGAACTTGCCCTGCCCTGATATCAGGTTAGCAGACTTGGTCTTCTTGTTTTCTTGGTGTTTAAATGTTTACAAACCTTTTACTTTTCCTGTATAAATTTAAAATTTTACTTTTATTTTTCCTTTATCTTTTACACAGTAATGTTTTCTGTATTGTTCAGTTTTCAACATTTTGTGTTAATTAAATGAAAAATGATGAAAATAGGTTTTGGTTTTGAGGAGATAAATACAGGAATACACTGTATTTTCTGTCTTATGTTTTTTCCATTGAGCTAGTAGGGATGTAAACACATTGATGGGTTTAACAGCTGCTAGTTTGAACAGTTTTTTCACCTAAAATTAGTGATGAGCAGAAAAGCAATTTCTGGTGAGATGTTATGATGATTCTACCATCTGAATGGACTGATCATTCTGTATACTTGTCTAAGTTTCACAAAATATAAGGTGGAGAGAAACTTGCGGCTTTTTTTGTTTCATGGTTTTGTGGTTAGAATATGAAGATTTTTTTGGTTGGTTATTTTTAACTGATGATTTCTCTTTGTTATAGAATATTAATTATTATACATTTATGGTTTTGAACAGATTTTGATAGGTACAAAATATAAGGTTTTAATCCTTAGACTTGTTATAGGGCATCATTATTATCATCATCATCATTATCTGGTTAGTTTGGTACAGGCTATTGATAATTCCTTAGGCAAGGATGAGGCCAGCTGTGGCTGTCTCGTCTGGAACAAAGTCTGGCAGTCCTTAGGGCTGGTGTCATTCATTTTAACTTCCAGTTGATCATGCTTGACCAGGTGATCCCATGTTAACTTAAGTCTGTCTTGGCCACTGTGCACTGTGATGTTGAAGTTTCTGACTTTGGACTGCTGGGATCAAATTCTCAAAGGTTTACTAAGTCATTTTTAAAGGTATTTGTCTATATCTCAAGAAAATAAACATTTTCCTTTCAATATTTTACTTGGTGGCTTAGATACATTAACCCCACTGATTTGAATACTCACTGCAGTACTTCTGTACTCACAATTGATAAAAATAGGTATCAATATTTATACACAGAAATTAAACATGTATCAAGAAATCAGCAGGTATAATAAATGTGCTACTGACATTTGAACAAAATTTAACCATTTTCATGTGGCTGGAGGTTGGAAGCAAGAATTCCCATCTAGTGTACTTTGATTGTTGTGTAATTGCTTCTGACACTCCTTGAGAATTCTTATTTAAGTTGAAGCCTAGGGTCATTAATGATTAAAACATTGGATATCATGTAACTTAGTGTATAATGTTTGTATATAAATAGTTTCATCTTCCATCTACAGCTAGTTACTTATATATTTATATGATACATGTCTTAGTTACATCTATATGTTAGGTAGCTTAAGTTTACTATTGTAACATTCTACCAGTAGCCTGTTCAGTTACCTTAAACGTTCCAAAACGTTCCATAACAATACATTAGGAACTCCTTGGCCATTGGCTGCAAATAATCTAATCTAATAAACAAATATATGATTGTTAAGGCAATGAGTGATGTTTCACAATTTATGGACTAAAAACGAAACATCACTCATTGCCTAAACGATCGTATATATTTGTTTACTTCAGCACTGCTAGTTTCAAAATAGTGTCTAAATATGTCCCAGATTATTTGCAGCGAATGGCCGAGGTTTCTGAATGTATCGTTAAGGAACGTTTTGGAAAATTTGGGGTAATTGAACAGGCTACTGATCTCTTGAAATCTCAAATTTAGCTGATGGTATGTGAAACTAGACCTCCAAAGTCACCTTTGGTCTGGTGGCAATTGCTTGTCCAGACTATAACTCAACAAGGACTGTACCTAGGTTCACCAAATTTTATATGCGGATAGCTCTTGGATATGACCCATTGATTCTTAGGCACACGGGCTAATGATGCCCTGCCCAGCGGAGCTCTCGACACTTTTTCTTAAAAGTTCACCACAATCACAAGTGCTGTATCCCACACAGTATTGCATACTGTAGCCTGACACATATCATATCATAATTCTTTTGATGATGTAAGCCCTTACAATAAGTGCAAGATAAAATGTCCCATTACATTTTAAAGTACCCACCAATATATATATATATATGTATGACAAGATATCCCAGAGTCACTAGTGTCTAATCACAGGTGAGATATCATAAGATATCTTATGTATAAGGATAATGACTTTTCTGTTTCATATATGATAATATTTTTATATCTCTCCTAAGACCACCTGTTGACAATTTGTGAATTGGATTTCACTTGTTTATAATTTATCATATGAATTTCAAAAGGATTTGATTTAGTGGAGCTACATACATGGTGTTATGTGACCTGACTTTTTACAAAATTTGTATATTACGTGTTCGGAGATGTTTATAAAATTTTGAATATTTGTACATGTTGGTGTTGTTCAAAGGAAATTTTATTGAGGAAAATATTGTTTTCAATATTTTGGATTAAGTTTTTGTATTGTTTGGATATTTCAGTGTGAGGTAAGTGATAAAACAATGTTTTTTACCAAGTTTACTTTGGTTTCCATAAAAGTTATTCACTTTTCAGTCAATTTGAGGGCTGAATGTAACACTATTGTAACTCCGTTTCAAAGTGGAGGGAGTTACAATAGTGTTTCATTCAGCCCTTGAATTCATGTTGAGGTTTAGCTTATACTTAACCAGCCATTTATGAGTGAAGCTGCAATGATGACCTGTGTTATATCAAGTTTACTTGTGTTTGTATCCAGTTTACTTGTGTTTCTATCAAGTTTACTTTTGTTTCTTCCTTGTGTTTCTATCAAGTTTACTTGTGTTTCCAGCAAGTTTACCTTTGGTTTTTTTAATCCAGTTTACTTGTGTTTCTATCAAGTTTACTTGTGTTTCTATCACATTTGCTCGTGTTTCTATCACATTTACTTGTGTTTCTATCAAGTTTACTTGTGTTTTCATCAATTTTACTTGTGTTTCTATCACATTTACTTGTGTTTCTATCACATTTACTTGTGTTTCTATCAAGTTTACTTGTGTTTCTATCAAATTTACTTATGTTTATATCAAGTTTACTTGTGTTTCTATCACATTTACTTGTGTCTATATCAAGTAACTTGTGTTTATATCAAGTTTACTTGTGTTTTTATCAAGTTTACTTGTGTTTCTATCAAGTTCACTTGTGTTTTCATCAAGTTTACTTGTGTTTTCATCAAGTTTACTTGTGTTTCTATCAAGTTTACTTGTGTTTCTATCAAGTTTACTAGTGTTTCTATCACATTTACTTGTGTTTCTATCAAGTTTACTTGTGTTTCTATCAAATTTACTTGTGTTTCTATCAAGTTTACTTGTGTTTTTAACAAGTTTACTTGTGTTTCTATTACATTTACTTGTGTTTCTATCAAGTTTACTTGTGTTTCTATCAAGTTTACTTGTGTTTCTATCCAGTTTTCTTGTGCTTCTATTAAGTTTACTTAAATTTCTATCAACTTTTCCAGTGCTTCCATTAAGTTTACTTGTGTTTCGATCAAGTTTCCTTTAAGTTTCTATCTAGTTTACTTGTGTTTCAATCAAGTTTACTTGTGTTTCTATCACATTTACTTGTGTTTCCATCAAGTTTACCTAAGTTTCTATCAAGTTTACTTGTGTTTCTTTCAATTTTTTTGTATTTCTATGAAGTTTGTTCAATGTGATGTTTTAGTTCTGTTTAATTTGTTTTTCAAGTACTTGTGTTTCAATGGTGTTCACCCCTATTTCAGGCAAATTCCTTGGTATTTTTATTTTGTCCACAGTTAAGTTTGCTGCTGTGCTGGTTAAATTTGATGTGTTTTTATGTTTCAAGTCTAGTTTAAAGTTGATTCTTGATAAAATCAATTACAAAATCAGTTTTTAAATGTGGTCTTGCTAGGTTTTTTGCCTATAGTGTATACAGAGTATATGTAGGTAATTTGGTTTCTGTGTTAAAATATAACAGTCTGTTTAGTTGTTTCTTATAAATTACCTCACTGTTTTTCATCCTTCATCACTCAGTTACATGTTCTCTCATCTTGGAATGTAAATAATTGCACCAGAAAAAGTATTCTTCAAATCTTAGAATACTCTGTGCTAATTAATTTTGAATGGTTTTTAATCACATGCTCATTAATTATCTGATGTTTAT
The DNA here is from genome assembly GCA_025267735.1 of Mactra quadrangularis. Taxonomy (NCBI): domain Eukaryota; kingdom Metazoa; phylum Mollusca; class Bivalvia; order Venerida; family Mactridae; genus Mactra; species Mactra quadrangularis. The sequence goes on from CM046299.1 coordinate 2,579,952, forward strand.
TTTTCTTTGTTTATACCAGACTTTTTAGGCTGTGAAACATTGGGTGTTAAAGTATTTGAATACATTTGCCTACAGTTCAGGAGATATAGAAACAATGCTTTAGTTTGTCTGTATTGTGGTCAAGTGACATTCTATTATTAAATTTAGGTACAGTAAAGATCTGCTTTAAAGGCCACTTTGATTATTGCATTGATGTTTTGGTGATTTTTAAGTCCAAAATGCTAAATTTGAGAAAAAATGTCATTATTATTATTATTTTAAGACATTTCCACTTTTCAAAGTAGGAAGTCATAAATATTCCTTTAAAAATTGTTTGATGTTACTCTGTTACTTGATATTCTCAAGGATTTTTCCTAATTTCTTTTTCTGTCAGTATTTCTCCGAAAAGGACCCTGCCACATTTTCCTTAAAAGTGAAAATAAACAATGACCATGTAATATATAATAGATTTTGTTCATAATATTTGCTTGACCATAAATAATAAATACTCTTAATGTTTTAGTATCTTTTGTTTATTCATACTTGTAAGTTTTCTATGAAATTTTGTGATAGTCTGTTTTGTGCATATTATTTTAGATTAGAATTTTTTTGTGTTGGTAGTGGGTGGGAAATGTTCTAAACTTTGGCAACTTGACAGGGTATAGTGTAGATCTCATTTAATGCTAGACTGGATACAAGTTCTTGTAGTAACAGATTGTATTCCTTATATCTCTATAGGGTGAGAATTTAACCAAATTATTACTTTAAGGATAGCTGACTAAGATAGCGCGCTAGGAGCAATGATCTAGTAGTTGAATAATCACTCATGGATATAGAGTTCTGAGTATGAACACCACTTGGCAATGCCAATAGACTTAATTTGGAACTCCCAATTTATGGGTTTTCCCATCCCTATACAAGCGCTACAAACAAAGTTGGCTGAAAATCACAAAACTTAAGATTAAATCCTATTGTTCTTTGTATACATATTGTCATTAAAATTGTGAAAGTTTTTTGTACAGCAGTGGTAGACGCAACTATAGTTTTCATTAAGCATGAAGTTTACAAGACATCCCTGTTTAGGGTATGGCCTTGATTGTCAATATTGCTCAAGATCTTGATGTTTAGAGGAATAGCCTGCATTTCCAATATTGCTGAAGTCGTTCATGTCAAGAGTATGGCCTGGACAGTACCTATGCATTTTAGTTTAATAATAGACTTACTACCACTAAGTTTACATATAATGATAACTTAAAACAGAGCCTTTCTCAAACTTTGAGTTAAGAAAAGTTTGTGGATAAAGTCTGAAATTTTAATGTCAATGATACTTAATGTAGATATGAGATTAAATTCTAATTATCTATGTAAATATTTAAATATATTCACCTGGTTTTATTATGCAGTAAGTTAATCTATCAATGTTTGATTTGATGGTGAAATTTTTAATACTATTATATGCTGACTATAGTCCAGGGTCAATGACATCCTTACATTGGCTGTCATGTTGTAGGTACTATATTTACACTACTTCAAAGTATTTATATACCTATGTTTGCATTATAGGCTTACTGAGGGCTGACAAGTCACTGGATGTCAGTAACAGGGAAAGTTTAATACACTAGCTCTGTGTTTCTTGTTAATACTTTAACTTAACCTGTTTTAAATAATTTCGACATTATACTTGTCAAACCACGATGGTGATCTGTTTGACTGAGTTTTCACTGTTGTAATACTGTTTTGTATAATTACTTAGTAAATCAGTTCGTAAAGTTTTCTATGAAAGTTAAACTTGTCATTTACGCTGTCATTTTTGTGTTGCACAAGATCAACGTTGCGTGACTTCACGTTCAGACTATGTATGTATTAGTTTTTACCTTATACAGTCTGGATTACAAATCTTAATGGTCTAATATGTGTTTTATATGTTATAATGGAGTTATAGATGAATATATGTTATCCGATGTGATTTTAAACTAAACTTGTTGCAGTAGTTCAGGTAAAGTTTTGTTGATTTGCAGCATTTTGTGATTTTCTAGTTTTGCTGTGATTGATATAGGCATACTGAAGGTTTATAAGAAATGTATTTTTGTTGTATGAAAACAGTTTATTTATGGTCAAGGTCGTTGTCTTGTCTTACTTTGTGGAGTGTTCTGGTTTACATGCTGTGTAGGAATGACCTGCTTCATCTTGATTTTTGTGGTAAGACTGATAGGACAGGACAGGGAAGAGGGGGTTAGAGGGGAAAAGGGGGAGTGGTTTATGAAGTAAAATAAGATAGATCAAGGTTTTATACATTCTGTGTTGTTGGTGTAAGTGATGTCACATTCTTTTGCATTTTTTTGTCTGTATGTCTGTTTCTCCCCTGTGCCAAGTGATGTTAATGAAATCATGAACTACTCAAGCCATTTATGAACTGTTTATGAACAATACTTAAATAGATCTTAATCAACGTTCATAAACTGAAATCCATGAACAGTTCTTAAAACCTGTTCATGAAACATTCATGAATTAAGCAAGAACATTCTTATTTTTTACAAGCTCATGAACATAAATTAATTACGAACCATGAACTATTTTAGAACAAAGAACTGTCCTTAAACCAAATTTTCAATGAATATTTGATGAATTTGTGCCATTTTATCTTCATGAACATCCCATGAACTGTTCATGAGCTTGATTCATGAATCTGAATGAATAGTTCATGAACTATACATGTACTGGAAGTGATGATTTAGTAGGGGCTGTCTGTCTATCTCTGTCACTCTGTTGCTCTTTTTTTTCTCTCCCCCTCTCTCTCTGTCTCTCTTGCACCCTCTGTCTCTTTTTCTATCTATTCCTCTCTTCCTCGCTATAAATTTTGATTCATTGGATTCAATGTTATGTTGTTGAATGTAAGTGGAAATTGATAGAGACTATCACAGAAATCAATATGTAAGAGATGAATGGATGAGTTAATCATGGCTGGATATTAACTAGGAAATAGTGGAGGGGGTCAACTTAAGAATTATGATTTATTTGGAAAGATAGGTGATTGGAAATTTACCTGATGCATATTGTGTTGTTTTGAATAAACAATCTTGGATAATATGTTATATTTTGGCTGTAACCAGTGATTATTTCATAGAATACTTCAGATTTCAATTCCTTAGCTTGTTGTTATGGTGTTTTAAAGGTTTCTCTTTTTTACAAATGTTTAGTCATACTGCCATGGTCTGAGTTGTCCAATTCACTGTCCATGGGTAGATTTTCTATGCCTCTAATCTGAGATAGTGACTCCTCAGAATTGCCGATAAGAGGTTAAAGATGGCCCCAGAATGTATTTCTGACTAAATTCCACGCAGGTATGTAGGTTTCTGTCTAGGAATCAAACTCACAAAGCTTTAGACTGAACTATCGTCTGTGTGGGTTTCAAATCTTTCCTTAAAATCATCATAGCTCTTTGTATTTTAGCACTATCTTCAATTTTCTTATATTTTTATTTGTAATAAGAAAACATGATCGTTAATAAAGTTAATAAACTAAACGCAGGAGATTCTGAGACAAAAAATATTAAATAAACCCCACAGTTAAACGTATAAAGATAAGTTACAAATTGTTTGTTGTTTTTGAAGAATTTAGATGTATATTAATATCTCGATTGGAAATCTACTCTTTAGTTTTGGAGATAATAAACTCAACAAATTTCTGATGAAAATTACTTGAAGGCAGGTGAGAGATGTTTTAAACAGGCAGCTGAAGTTTTATAACTTTATACTGCTGTTAGATTTCTGTTCCACATGAAAGTATTAGAGTATTTTCTTCTACTTGGTCCATATTTTACCTATCCCTGCTAGTAGAAGCAATTTACATGTATATAATATAACACACTTTGCCTGCTTAATTGTTATTTGTAAGCTTATTTAACCTACTTTATGGAAGCTGGTGTGTTTATACTGAGAGGGTGGCCTGGAGATCTGATAAAATATGAATGAATGAAAATCTCTGATATGTTGGAGTATTGGTTATATGTCTTATAGTGTATTTTTGACCAATTGTAGTTTGGCTCAGATTTTATGAAAAATGTTTTTATGTTTTGTGGTGTAATTCAGGTTAGGTTCTCGTAATATGTGTATGGGGAGAGAAGGCTGAATCGAGGCTGAGCACAATTTTGTCACTTTGAATGGCATATTTTTTTTTCGTGATTTTCAAAATTTCAGGGTGTGGGGAGGTTGTATGCATGGTAACTTGTAAGAATGATTACCTTGCGTGGTTAGTATAAAAATGTGGCTTGAATGTAATAATGTTTACCAATAAGACCATCAATTTAAATGGTCCTAGTAGTGTAACTTTACCAGAGCTGGATATTTAAGGACGTACAATTGTCCCTGACCACTTATATGTGGGTTTGAGCGACTTGTAACTGCTAGTAAACATTTGGTTCATGTAAATAAAATATATAGCTGGTTGTCCAACCAGGCAACTTACTTCAAAGCATTAAAGTCAAGCCTTGTTTACTGTACTATGTTTATGGTTGCTATATTTAGTTGGGTTATAAAAAGCTCAGTGTTATAACATGTAAACATGAACGTTAGAAAATACAATTTATTGTTTCATTTCTTGATGTAATTATTTTAGGAGAAAACTCATGGAAACTTGCCACAATGTTAGATGTTTTTCCTATTTACCAATGTTTTGTCGTGGGTTTACTTTCACTGTTGCCGTAGAGATTTTATGTCTGTCAATCATAGTGACAGTGTCAATCAAATTATTTTGTCAGCTTAGTTATGAAAAAATACTAAGTTCTTGATTTGCTATTGTGTTCTGTTCTGTCCTGACAGTTTTTTAGTTCTGTGACACTTACATATGTGTTAAGTTTTCTGACTGTATATATTTAACAAATGGCATTTTCTCGAACCATTAAAGATGTTGTATGAAATATTTTAGGTCAATGGGGATGTTCAGTGCACAGGTCACCTCTGACCTTTAGTTGATGTATATTATATTGATGTATATATTTGAATCCTAATGTTTCCACTAATGTTTTCAATAATATTAGCTTGACAATTCAGAGAAAAGTGAGGCTATCTAACTCTACTGTGGACGAGCACTTCAATGTAAAACACGTTCTCCTTGACTGTCAGGATCTAAAATACATTCGTGACAAACATTTTAAAGTAAACTCACTTAAAGAACTTTTTGAATCTGTACCATCATTTGCTATACTTAACTTTTTGAAAGAAATAAATGTTTATAATAAGATATAGAGTTGTACATCATTAATATAGTTTGAATTATTAGTATCATTGATAGCTGTCGGCGCGATATGACCTTTTTGTGTTGGTGCGCCGTAAAACCCAAACAAAACAAATAACTCTACTGTGCTTAGATATTCGGCTTAGGCATCGGCATAACACGTCTCTGTATAGTTTCTGAATTTTGAATATTTTTACAGGCTGTCATGGACTGCTTGTGGTGTTTATAAATGATGAAGATGTTTGTGTGAAGATCATTAATTTCCTTTATTGTATAGATTTTAATCTTTGATGTGTATAGTCAGTTGATTTCTATAAGTTGTGGATTTATAAGTACATGGTAGTAGATTAATTGTCTGCATAGCGGTCAGTTGGTTGGCTAGACTTTTTTGCTGGTAATGTTGAAGATTCAAAGCTAATATCACTTGGCTTACTAAGCTAAGATTTATAATTAGTCAGGTTATAAAGGTCAGAGTTAATATAGTGTTGATATAAATTATGATAAAACCTCATATCTTTAAAGTATTCCTGTATTGAACTACTTACCTTGTTATTTCTCTTTAATAATACTGTTGAACCTTTTATAACAGCCTTCACCTAATCGTGGTCAATTTTCAACCACAGCTTCACCAAAGTTACCATTGACATGTTATTTCTCAACCTTAATTTTCGCTTTAAGGAAAATGTGGCTGGGCCCTATAGTGAAAATAACAGCAAAGTTTAAGATAGCAGATGTTTTTTCTTCATAATTGATACTTCAAATAGCATCCATCAATAGATAAAATATTTTAAAGGGATATTTGTATCTTCCTGCTTGAACATTTTATCTATTTAAGTGATATTATATTCACCTAATTAATGACTCTTTCAAAATCAACAAAATATTTAATGACAGGTAGAAGAGTTTTGCTTCAGTGAAGGGGAAATTTATACATTTTTGGGGAGAGAAATTGACCCCTAAATGGTTGGAAAACCCCCACTTTCATTGAAAATGTTCTTTACCATTTTAATATTATGGACATTTCTTGAACACGGTCTGAGTCAATTTCTATAAACTACGCAAGGTTCTGTCAGGGGGTGTTATATAGAGGTTCGACTGTACATACTATCAGTATATTGTTATACCACCGCTTTGAAGAAGAGGGGGGTATACTGTTTTACCCTTGTCCGTGCGTGTGTGCGTCCGTCCGTCCGTTCGTCCGTCCGTCCGTTACAAACTTTCCGTCACAGTTTTCTCAGCAACTATACCATGCAGCAGCCTGAAACTTTGCATATTGCTTCATCCTATAGTCCCATGTGGTGTAAAGCGATTTCATGCTCCTCGCTCATCTACTTCCTATTTGTCGCATATTTTTAGATTTTGGCGGGGGTATCACTAGTGAGCATTAGCTCACAGATTTACTTGTTTATCCTAGTGTCAAGATGTTCTACCAGTGGTTGTTATATAGAGGTTTGACTGTACATACTATCAATATTTTGTTTATCCTAGTGTCAAGATGTTCTATCAGTGGTTGTTATATAGAGGTTTGACTGTACACACTATCAGTATATTGTTTATCCTTGTGTCAAGATGTTCTATCAGTGGTTGTTATATAGAGGTTTGACTGTACATACTATCAGTATATTGTTTATCCTAGTGTCAAGATGTTCTACCAGTGGTTGTTATATAGAGGTTTGACTGTACACACTATGAGTATATTGTTTATCCTTGTGTCAAGATGTTCTACCGGTGGTTGTTATATAGAGGTTTGACTGTACACACTATCAGTATATTGTTTATCCTAGTGTCAAGATGTTCTATCAGTGGTTGTTATATAGAGGTTTGACTGTACATACTATCAGTATATTGTTTATCCTAGTGTCAAGATGTCCTACCTGTGGTTGTTATATAGAGGTTTGACTGTACACACTATCAGTATATTGTTTATCCTAGTGTCAAGATGTTCTATCAGTGGTTGTTATATAGAGGTTTGACTGTACATACTATCAATATTTTGTTTATCCTAGTGTCAAGATGTTCTATCAGTGGTTGTTATATAGAGGTTTGACTGTACACACTATCAGTATATTGTTTATCCTTGTGTCAAGATGTTCTATCAGTGGTTGTTATATAGAGGTTTGACTGTACATACTATCAGTATATTGTTTATCCTAGTGTCAAGATGTCCTACCTGTGGTTGTTATATAGAGGTTTGACTGTACACACTATCAGTATATTGTTTATCCTAGTGTCAAGATGATCTATCAGTGGTTGTTATATAGAGGTTTGACTGTACACACTATCAGTATATTGTTTATCCTAGTGTCAAGATGTCCTACCTGTGGTTGTTATATAGAGGTTTGACTGTACACACTATCAGTATATTGTTTATCCTAGTGTCAAGATGTTCTATCAGGGGGTGTTATATAGAGGTTTGACTGTACACACTATCAGTATATTGTTTATCCTAGTGTCAAGATGTAAAGTAATATATGAAAGTTATACCTTATATTTTATTGATGATAAAAGATAAGATTTTTTGTACAATAATTGTTTATATCTTTATACATCTGGTTTGATCTTGTCTTGGTCTAGAATGGTGAATGTGAGGTTAAAGATGTACTGGACGTTGTATACATGTAGGACTTTGATCTCCCTCATTGTCTGTATGAGCATAACAATGCTGAAGGGTTTTTTATGATAAATCGTTAAAAACTGGGCCACTATAACCCCATGATCATAATTCATTACATAATCTTCATTCATGAATTGTTCATTCAGATGAGCTTTTTTCAAACAAATATTTGAACTTGTTTATGAATATGTTTATAAATAACTAATAATATTCTGCATGAAATTCTCAGGGGGGGGGGGGGGGAATTACAGCCCAAGATCCACTATTATAATTAACATGAAATGCCTGGAGGTGGCTTTAGCTAGGTAGCAAGAATGTAGTCAAATACCAAAAAGGGCAGAAATTATTTTTACAATGGAAATCGTCAAATAGTTAGAACTTTGGCCAATTGATTTACACAATAACATTAAGGGAATAACCATGCCTTACATGCCTTAGGTGTGGAATCAAGACCAAAGGGCATGAGTACAAATGTGTAGCATCATGCTCAGCTCTTTTACAAATTTGGTTGCTCTGTTCCATAAGTACTATCAGTACTTTGATTTTTGTTATTGCTGTAAGCTCTACATGTTTTTTGTTTCTAAGTCTTGATGTTATATTTCCCTGGTAATGGTTTCATTGTTATATTGATATAGGTGGAATGATAATCTATAATAACAGCAAATACCTGCCTAGAATTGTTTAAATATCTCCTTTAAATCATAAAATATATTAATAACTTAGTTAAGTAGTATGTTTTTATCTTTCCTGCCTTTAAGCTATATATTCTCTCATGTACAGTCTTAAAAACTTTGAGATTCTTAGTAATGTGTACATGTTAGTGTGGAACCTTTTTAGTGGGATTTTTCAACAAAAAAATTTGGCTTATAGTTTGGCAAAACCCCGGGCAGGCATCTGTTGCGTTAACAATTGCGTTAAAGTTTTTTCTTTACCATATATTTCTGCCATTTATTATCAGATCTTTATGAAACTTCATACAATGATGACCTACTATACCTGCTTTATTATGGATTATTTCCCTTGGTAATTTTTGCATTAAAGTTTTTTATATGTTGGATATCTCTGTCAATTATGGTCAGATCTTGATGAAAATCTAGCTTAAATGTGGTTTCCACATTACATTTCTTGTTTGTTCTTAATTTGATTCTTTGTCAATAAATGTCCACAGTAGTATGTCAGGTGTAATTGCTTACTCTGAATCTTCTGCACAAATATTTTTGCAAATGACCTACTTTACAGTTCAATGTTATTTGTAGCAAACCAACAGTTCTCACTAGATCAATTGAGTTGTTTTTCAGGGATTCAAAAGTAGTAGTTACTTTATGCCCTTTTTGATGTGATTCATATATTTGTCGTCGGGGGGGGGGGGGGGGGGGGTGGGAGACACATTTCATGTTTACCTTATTAGTTGTTAGGGTAGAACCTGTGACTATAGACGATGATATTTTATGAATTCATGTTTTAAATGAGGGACTTCCTTTCCATTGATAACATTACATAGAATCTTTTATAGAAGCAATCTTCTAGATAAAGTACAATTGTAAACAATGAACATTTCTTAACATATGAAAATGTTGTATGGAATATTTATCTGCCTGATAAGACGGTTTTATCAATAAAAAAACCTTACAGACTACATAGAAATATGTGATTATAATGTTATATTTTTTGTTGAACTATAAACTTCCTGGTTTCGATATAATAGAATACATTATACTTCTTATAGTTGTAATCTAATACTTTTGAGTTTCGATATTAAAGTTTCTGAATTTATATAATAAAGAAACTATTGGAGCTCACCTGAGCATGTAGTTTACTACCTGGCATTATGGGACTTTTAGAATGATTGGTAAAACCGGGGTGTTGAAGTAGTAAAAAAGCATGCAGTTACACTAAGCCTTAAAAGTTTTGATATTTTCTTACTTAAGGTATCACACTTAATGTTATCTCATAAAAGTAGTGAATGATGTTATTAAAAGGTCCTTTTTCTAAAATTAAGCAGTTGAGATGTAAAATTGTCATAAATCACATGATTTTGCGATAACTAAGGTTGTCCTTGTAGCAAAAGATAAATGTTTTAGAAATGTTATGGATGAAAAACCTACCTTGATGGTCTTTTGCTATTTTGTCCCAAACTGATCATAGAAAGTCACATGTTATAGGTACAGTACCACTTAGGTAAATCACTCATACAAGCTAAGCCAGTCTACAAAATTAGTGGGTGTCTGGTTTTACGGGACAACCAATGTCTTGATCGGGCAACTAAAAATTTCTTTTGGGCTACCAAATTTCTACAAACAAGATATAATGTTAGCTCCTACATGGGCAACCACTTTCATATCATAATGTCATAAACTGCTCTCAGCATATTAATTACAATAACCATATTATATTATAAATTTTGTCTACACTCAAAATCTGTATGTATCCTATATAAATTACTATAACCATATTATATTATATATTTTGTCTACTTTCAGCTGGATCCTATGTGGCATTATCACTTCTTGGTAAACCAACCAGCTCTCATAATACAAATAGGGAGTCACTTATAGAAAGGGATCTACCATCTTCATTTAGGGAGTCACAGGGGTCATTCAGGGATTCAATATTAGATAAAATAACTGGACCACAACCTGTTGATGTAAGTATTTGTTTTTTATATTTTTGTTTTTGTCACACCCTCTGTGGTGTGGTTGGCCTTGTTTCAGCATTTGACCGGTTACCATTTTGGTACTGTTGATTTTGTCTAGGTTGATCATTCTGGTACCTTGGTCTAGGTGTACAAGTCTGTGTTTGGGGTTTGCGGTTCCATTAAGTCTTTGGTATCTTCAGAATCCTGGTACCATGTTTGTGTCAAACCCTAGTTTTACCCTACTACCCTTCAAACTGGCTGCCATTTGTGACTTTGACTTGGTTTCGTAATTTCACTGAAAGAAAGTTGCCTTAAAATGGCTTTTTGCATGCCTTCCCCACCAAATGATGCCTCGCGGTTCAATACATGTAGGTCCCTGATGAAAATAAAAACAAAAAAACAACAGAACTGCTTGCTTACTCTCCGATTAAATAGATTCACATTGGCCATAATTATGCATTGATTTGAATACATTACACGCTTCAATGATTACTAGTATACTTATAATAATGATATAATGTATGCAAACAATATTCAAATAGTATGTAGTGTCCTACATTTATCATATGAACAAATAATACTTCAACTTGTTATGGATTTTTATGTTATGTGACTTAAAATAAGAGTTTACTGAAAAAACACAGTCTTGGCTTCTTTTTCTTTAGAATGAAGATATTTAAGGATATAATGATATTGTTATGTCAGGCTTGTGGCAGTAAGTGTCATTGGTTAAGACCGCAATATACTTTAGTCTTTGCATTTATGTGCTTAAGTACTAGCCTGTGGTACTTTTCATAAAAATTCTTACGAAAAAAATCTTCGTAAGTCAAAAGCAAGACACATTAATAATACGCTCATTTTTTGGCTTATCAATTCTAAATATTATACAAATTGTGTAGAATTGTGTATACCTTTTGAATATCATATCATAGTCATGCTTATTAACCGTCTGACTTTGAAGTGCTAATTACATATAATGTTTCATAGTAATAGACCAAGTTTTCAACTAGCTCAAATATAATGATTAAGTTTTTTACTAGCCCCAATGAATTTAGTTGTGAATAAAAAATGAATATACTTAGATGAAAAAATATGTGCAAAAATGTTACATATGTAGTCAATGAAAAGAGCACATGATTATGTTTGTTGGCCAATGTTTCTGTATTTAATTAAAATCTCACATAGGAGTGGTCAACAGAGTTATAAATTTTGATAAACAAAATACTAAAAATATGTATAAACAAAACAGTATAAGTCTGTTGTATTGTTGACCCAAAAATAGATGCAAATTATTTTCCAAGGTAAAAAAATCCACTTTTTGATTCATGTGATTTTAATTTACAAAGTTTTTAGTTAGATAGAATTAATGATTGCTAAATCTTAACAGAATTCTAAAATGTTTAACAATTTCCTCATTTTTTGTGTTAATTTATTTCTCATCAATTTTTTGTTTACCTGTACAAAATTCTGCATAAAAAACTTTAAATACTTGAAACAAGGCTGTTCACTGACTGTTATAGTTTAAAGAAACACTTGATATTTCAATAGCTAGAATTTTGTTTCTTTTTTTCTTGCACTGTTGTTATTTTACTATCCACAATTGGCATCAGTCTGAAGATTTCATGGTTTTATGGATTTAAATTCAAATGTCATGAATGATTTAATTGGCCATTAAGAATTATTAAAGATTTGGAATATTTTGAATGTACATGATTCGTTTGAAGAGCTTTGCCAACCATTAAACTTGAGTTAATAGGATTTTCTGTTTTAAGAAAAGACTGTACTGTTTTGTTACTGCAGGTAAAAACCTATAGAGTGTTGGTTAAATTAAGAACTGTGTATATTCAGCTAAGTTGTTCTACTTGTAGAGTCTGGCATCATTCCAGGATGTTATATTTAACAGTACATGAAACATGTATTACCCAAGTAGTCAGTACTTTGTGTCTGTGAAGCATCCTTGTTGTCATTGATTTCAAATAGAACTTGGTATATTGTGATGTTTAATAGACTTGGTACATGAAATCTGATGTTAAATGTACATATTGTTGGCCTCATGTGCAGATTTTTACCTATCATGTGACTTTTATACAGTAAAGTTCTACTATCAGGACAATGAAAATTGATGGTCTTGTACCATGAATGGTCCTAATAAGGGGACCTTTTTCTTCTCAAATAAAGCATACAGAATTTAGTCTTAAAAATAGTCAACAATTGCATAGTTTTGCATTAACCAAGGTGGTATTCATTGCTTCATTTTAGGATCGATTCCTAGGCAGGGCATAATTTTGTGGTGCTTTGTCATTAAATAATTTCTATGACCATTCTCCCATTCTCAGTTGACTGACTGTCATTAATAGAACCTATACAGTCAGTTACTACTAGGGCTTTAAACCCAACCAAATGAACTGATATTAGAATCATTTGTCGTAAAAGCAGAATACGGCAATAGCAATAACTCTGCAGAGTGGCTCTCTACCGAACAAATACTCTGCATAACACCAGCTTTTAAAATTTCCCTTAAATCTTAAAATGTAATTTTAAGCAAATTTGACCACTGCAGTGCAACAACCTCTGAACAGCAACACATTTTAGTCCTTCCCAGTAGGCGTTGTTCAATAGAGGTTTTACTGTATAGGAAACTTTTTCTACTCAAATTTAGCTTTTGTCAAACATTGTCAAAAATCGGATGTTTTTGCATTTACCTATGTGGTCTGTATAGCAGAACTTCACTGTATGTTTATCATTGAAATATGTCCCTTCTCTCAGAGTCTGGTATGTTTTGATTGGACATAAAACTGTACTTGAACTGCATCATTCTGGAGAAGTTTTAACCTTGCATTATTTTTTATATTTTTGTTGATGCAGGGATTGTCTGACTCTATTGTTCTACAGTATATGTTGGCAATGAATATCACAGTGATTGTCAATCTGACACAATGTATGGTTTCTGTCAGCCTTCCCTCTATGTACCTTAGTTTTAGATATACAACAAAACCTGGGATAATGTCTCTCCAGGCTAGGGAATTGTAGCCAATGTATAATACAGCCATCGTTAATTTTACAATTTAATAATAATTTCATAAAAAAAAACAAAAAACAACAGCAAAACAATGAATTTGTCTTCATTTGCCATACTATTTCCTTTACTGAGCCAAAATACTGATTTGTGTGACGAGTTGTGCATCTAGCTTCTAAGTATAGAGATGTTAACATCATCTTTGTATAGAATGTTTGTTTTAATTTTGAGGGAAGTCTAGTGTCCAGCACCTTCTGACTGTGTTCTTGTTACAAGTGATGCTTTAGAATCAGAAAAAATTGAAGACTTGGTTTTACGGCTTTACCGTGTTTCTAGTTATTTCTAATAAAACACAGGTCTGTAGCATGCTGGTAGAGTGCCGAGATATCCCATCTAGTGTCCCGAAGGGGGTAGTTCAATTTCCACCAGGGCAGTTAAACCCTTCCATGAAAAAAATTCCACCACGGCAGTTATACCCTCCCATGAACATTTGACAATAATGTCAGTTTACCTCTATACATAATAGGGGTGTAACGGTTAACCAATATACCGGTTAATATTGCAATACGACTTCTGACGGTTTTTAACCGGTTCGTTTTTCTCTGAACCGGTTTTTCTAGTTATGTTTCATACTGATTGTTTTTATCAGAGTCTGAAATTTAAATGTTTGAATTAATGTTAAAATGTGTTCGGAAACTTAAAATATTTTTCGTAAAGTGAGAGAATAAATATCTTTGAAAGTCCACTCAAAACCTTTTTTCTAACTTATTCAAACATTTGAGTAATACGTTTAGATCATTTGAAAATACAAATATCTATGTACAATGTTGATAAAATGAAGACGATGCACGTGCATTAATTTATGCTATGCATGTTTGCGCAAAGAACAATATGTATTGCAATATATTACAATATATTGCAATTTATTGCAATACGGGTATCGTGTATTGCAATATATTGCAATACGGTTTTTACCGTATTGTTACACCCCTAATACATAAGGTATATGGAGAAGTTGTCAGCCTTGAGGAAGGGTAGTTAAGCTCTAGTTTTAGTCTAGGACACTTAGTTTAGGTGTGCTGGACACCATAAAATAATCTAAACCCAGTATGAAATTAAATATTTCTTATAATGTTTTTTATCAAATATACATTATTTCAGGCCCAAGCTGTAAGTTCAATGTTTTAATATAATTAATACAATATTCTGTTTGCTGTGACAGCATAGTTTATGTATATATTATATATTTTGATGTACCATGCTAAAAATGCTTGTACAATGTACATGTGTAGTATATATTTCTGTTTTTGAATGTTTCTATTATTTCTTGCTAGGTTATTATTTCTTACTTATGATGTACCTCTGATTGTTTGACTCAAAAAAAAATTTGGCATATATTATTTTTGATTGGATTCATGAAAAATTAAGTTAAAGTTATGATGTTGCCAACTTAAGCAATTGCAATCTTAGTTTTATTCAAAAGCCAAATAGAAGAACGCTGCTCCCCGCTCTTTTTCTCTATACCTTGCCCTTGTTTGCTTGTTATGCTGAAATGGTAACTTTGAAACACCAACCTTTAATGTGCTCTGTCCCCTTTTTCTGTCTGACTCTGCTTTTGTCTTAGTTTTAGAATATATCAGTAATATATCAGTACCGTCTGATATGCTTTTTATTGGCACAGTGTGTCGGGCTATTCCATACCTAAGTTCCGATGGGGAAAAACTGGTTTGAATTTGTTTAATTATCTTAATTTAAATATTATATTTGTTCCAGCAATTTTTTATTTTAAATATTGAATCAATTAAGTTGTATTATTTGTTAAAACTAACAACATTAACTATGTTTTTGATGTTGTTTAGGTCCCCCTACCCTTTCTTAAATTGATTTATTTTGTGTTTTAACGTAATATTTGTTAAATACAACCATAGATAAAAGATTCTATGCTGATATTCTGGTCAATAATGATACTTTAGTATAAAACAATAACATCCTTTAAGATATATGTGCGATAGTAGTAAGGACTTGTACTGAAGTTAAGGATTATATTTGGGACCTGACAAAAAGTTATTTTCCTTTATTGATATCTACTGTTATTATAAAGTTCTGGAATTTCATGATTTTAAAACATTTTACATTCACTTGGCCTAATCCAGGAATTTCCAGGAATGATGAGTAGGTTTACTGACCGCTGTCATCAATACGACCTATACTATGACCTATACAACCAAAAAAGCAAATAATTAAAATCTGGAATGTGTGTAAGATTTTTAACTTCCATCCAGTCCAAAATGAATACTTTAATTACATAAAGTTCATAATAAACTTGAGAATAGTCTGTAATGCTGTCACAGAAATCAAACAATATATAATAAAGACTTCTATTTCTACAGCTCATCAACTGATCATTGTACTTACATCTTCTCTTAGATCAATATTCTAACACAGTGTCACTGTAAAGTTGTGTAACTCTTATCTGACTTGTCACATTATAACTATGAAGTTGTCCCCCTTTGTCAAACATTTCAATTTTGTTGCTTTACTCTGACTTCCAAATTTCTGTGCTTGTAATATTTACTTTCACTTGTACTGACGACTGCAAGTCTTAATTTACTCTGCATTTTTAATCTATTATTGATTGGTTGGTACATAGTAGTTTAACTACATGTAAATGGAAAGAAGGAAGCCTAGTTTTGTGCTAAACCATCAATGTGTAAACATTCATAATTTATCTATTACAAATGTTTGCCCTTGCTAGAATCTACTGCTTCATCTCCTTACTTAACCCATTCCCCCAGAGTAGGTAGTTTGGATTAGTGGTACGTTGTATTTTCAAAGCCTAAATATATAATAATTATTCAGTGCTTGTCTTTGCCATAAATTTTCTCAAAGACTAGCTTAATTTATTATATTGTAAAAAAATAATTTGTCCAAGTTTGAACTAGCCTGATTATACAAAATAAGTAATTTTCAATAGCCAGAATCTAATTTCACCAGCCCAAAGCTTTTGGCTTGTTTGGGATAGCCAAGCTAAATCATATGGTGCATAGTGGTGTTGGATGTTAAGTAAAGTATGGTAGAAAGTTTTCTGAACTGGTCCTGAGGCCACTACAAGTTGATCATGTGTTCTACAGACTTTTCTGGAAAAAAAATGGGGCGAGCGAGCGAAGAAAAAAAAGTAAAATCTTAATTCAGTTGCTTTATATAGCTGTTTGACCAAATTTTTATGAGCGAGTGAGGAAATAAAATTTTTTTTTGTAAAAACAGTCAAAATTAAGGTGCGAGCGAATCCATAGAACATATGATCAACTTGTTGTGGCCTGAAATTTAGATTTTTTGGAACATGGAAAATAGTTAATTTCCTATGTAAAAGCCATGTGAAATCTTGATACGTGAGATTTAAAAAATAGAAATACACCAATGATGCTGTTATTGAAAATTTCATATAAATGACTGTTGACTGTGTATTTAATATTTTAATATTTTTGTTTGATTTAAGGCTGAGAAAGAGAGAGACTTTCGTCAACAAAAATTAAACACTATACGTGTTATGTACGATGCTGCACAGGAGGAATGCGAGGTACAGTTTTATTTTTTTTAACTCCTATTTTAGGGCTCAACATTAACTTTAAAAGGAGGTTGTCAGGTTGGATAACAGCTATATATTTTGCTTGCCAGAACCAAATGTTTACTAGCAACAACAAGTTGCTTGAACCAAAATATATGGCAACAAGAAAACCTTTTATTGCAAGCCCTGCATTAAGATCATTCTAACTAGGAGAGCTTTAAACATGTAGAAACAGTTGTCCAATTGTATGAGGCAGGCTAAGGGATCAAGGGGTCCTGGGTTTGAATCCCACTAATAAAATATGTACAGTACTGCTTCATGCCTAGTTCACACTGTCTTGGTGTATGGGTTTGTGCATTCTGTTAATTTGCAGCCAGAAGTCAGGGATGCACAGGTAAGATTAGTGAAGAATATTGAGTGGCAAAACCATGATTCACCATGCCTCCACCTTAGACACAGGCCATGGTGGTTTACTACTGTTTCATTCAATGGTATTAAGGTTGAGAGACAGGTCATGCCAGTAATATGCTAGCACTGGTTCAGTCTTCGAAATTGACATTTTGAATTTACTCGCCATTCGGGCCAGTAACTTTGCAAAAGTAGGTGGCCCGGATTAATTTTTACTCGCCCGAATAACAAATCTAAAGTTGATAGGTTTTGGCATAATTCATGAATAAAAGACAAGAATTTAAGAGCTTTTGACATAATTATATATACATGTATGTATACTAATTAAATTATTAATAATAACACTATTTATTTGTAAAAAGATGACAATACAGTTCGTTCTGTTGATTATTTTTATGGAATTTTATAGTTTTGTTTATGATTGATAAGTTATAGAGAGGAATTTTCACACGTATGTGCCGAAAATTGCGCAATTACAGGACTGAGCCTGGGTTCCAAAGTTAGGGAGAAGTGACTTCTCCCTCCCAGTAATTCAGGGAGAAGTGCAGTGATGTGAGGGAGAAGTTGGGAGGATAGATAAGCGGGAAAAGTTCGATGAGCCGAATGGAATATTTTGAACAGTATTCACAAACTTCTCAAATGCAAACTTTTCTAGAACTTCTATCCTTTAAATAATGTAATTACAAATTTTCAATATTTTAAACATTTAATAAATAATATGTCTGCTGTAACTCACAAGTAGTGTGAGTATTAAATACTCCCTGGATGTTTGGTTACTGAGTTATATGTTCTATGTTTTACACAAAATTCTCAGAACACATTTATTTTGCAGCTACCGAATTGTAAACTTAAAATAATTATCTAATTTTCATTTCAATGAAAAATTATTTTTTGGTTTAGCATTTTTACTTGGTAGTGTATGTTTATCAAAAGAGATTAAAAATGGATAAAATGTCATTTTTGGAAAATACGTTATCAGTGTCCTCGTTTTTGACCCTTCTTTGTTTAAATATTCATTATTCAATTAGTTCTGCTGTAAATAACATACCTTTTTTAAAATATAACATATTATGTAGCAATATATGCTTATTATTTAAAGTCTGCAACACGACTTTAGCTGGTAGATTATGACACAAATACTTTGACAATTTTCATAAATTCAATTGAACCAACTGGTGTTTATTCTTGAATTCGAAAAATTAAGGGAATTTCCCCGTTACTTTTTCCCCGTTTGCTTAATTAGGAACAGCTAATTATCAAAATACTAAGATTAATAAATTACTAACGTAGATTTAACATTGTTTCATTTGATTGGCGATAGCGTAGGTCACGAAAACATATGACATCTCGCTTAAAAAACAAATAATTGCAATCATTGACAAACTGTTAATTACGTCTATTCTAACTGCCTCACAACATGCTCATAATTTAATACAATTATCAATTTAACGGCAAACATTAAAAAAGCTTTATCTACTTTTATTATTGTAGTATCATAGTTTGACACGTGTTTGTTAATTGCAACCGTTTTAACACGATATCAATCTTATCGGGCCGACATATAGCACTATTGATTTTTAAGTGGACGCTGGTTGGTCTGAAAGTCGACAATATACACAGGCGCCATCAATAAACAAACGAGACACTAATTATCGGCTTTTGAAGCGTGTATACTAACAGCACACCTCCCGCGAAGTTGATGGTAGATTACATAAGAAATGCGGATGTAACATTCGCTCCATCCGTCGTTAAATCGAGTGCTCGAGGACTCATAACGGGAGTCATAGTAAAATATTTGATTTCTAGCGATCGCCGATATCGTGTATTTTCAAAACCGGCCATTATTTAAGTCAACAATTAAAAAACTAGGTCACGCTTGTTCTAAGAATTTGTTTTTAATAACAATTTAATAAGACTCTGTGATTACACAACGAGACATTGCAATTATAACTTGTTACAAACATCAACAGAGTGTGAAAAAATGACGACACACATATTATCTTAAATTGATTACACCAATTTTCGTTAACAATTGCAAACACATGTTTGTCATCAAACAAAGGATAAATACTGATTTTAATTGCTGCAAACAAATTATAGACTCCCAGTGTACATGCCGATTTAATACGTAATAAGTCAAGATAACAACTTGAAATTAATATGTTATTCACAATTTATGCACGGCAACAGATTACACGTCGTGAAATACGTCGTTAAACGCCACTAAATTTTTAGCTCGACTTTACGTAGTAATGTAGAGCTCTCCTACTCGCCCCAGCGTCGGCGTCCGCGTCCGCGTCCACCTTTCTGATTAAAGTTTTTGTGCAGTAAAATACTTTCTTCTATATCTTTGTTATTTCTTAAGATATTAACTTCAAACTTTAAATATATGTTCCTTACTATCAACCACATCTCATGTGACAAGGTATATAACTCCAAAAACATTTCTTTCAGAATTATCTCCCCTTGAACTGATTAAAGTTTTTGTGCACAGATTAAAGTTTTTGTGCAGTAAAATACTTTCTCCTATATCTTTGTTATTTCTTAAGATATTAACTTCAAACTTTAAATATATGCTTCTTATTATGAACCACATCTCATGTGACAAGGTTCATAACTCTAAATATATTTTTTTCAGAATTATCTCCCCTTGAACTTAGAGTTTTCTTTCAAAAATGTTTGTTTTTACTGCAACTGTTTTATTCCTTTAGGTATTGACTTTAAACTTTAAATGTACATTCCTTATTATCAACCACATCTCATGTGACAAGGTGTATAACTCCAAATATATTTTTTCAGAATTATC
This sequence comes from Mactra quadrangularis, assembly GCA_025267735.1. NCBI lineage: Eukaryota > Metazoa > Mollusca > Bivalvia > Venerida > Mactridae > Mactra > Mactra quadrangularis. The sequence goes on from CM046299.1 coordinate 2,600,207, forward strand.
TCCCCTTGAACTTAGAGTTTTCTTTAAAAAGTGTTTGTTTTTACTGCAACTGTTTTATTTCTTAAGGTATTGACTTCAAACTTTAAATGTACATTCCTTATTATCAACCACATCTCATGTGACAAGGTGTATAACTCCAAATAAATTTTTTTCAGAATTATCTCCCCTTGAACTTAGAGTTTTCTTTAAAAAATGTTTGTTTTTACTGCAACTGTTTTATTTCTTAAGGTATTGACTTCAAACTTTAAATATATGTTTCTTATTATCAACCACATCTCATGTGACTAGGTTTATAACTCCTTATACATATTTTTTACTCCTGTGACAAACACTAACTAAGTCGAGCATGCTGTCTCCTCTGACAGCTCTTGTTTACTCGCCCGTCGGGCGATCAGAAAATGATTTTTTTGTCGCCCGAATTTAATTTTACTCGCCTGGGCGAACGGGCGAGTGCTAATTTCGAAGACTGCTGGTTTTGCTCCTCGGTGAATTGTACTTAAACTTTAAACACCTTTCCAGTGATTGCCAATTCAACACTATTTATCCAAGTGAAATGCCGTTTTCATGGCATCACTTCGGTTCTCGTCCCAGCGTCCCAAACTAGGACGTTCCGGGACTGTACACCAGGACAGAGTAAACTGGGTATTACGCATGAATGAAGGAATGATAAATATTCAGGTTAGATTATATTAATATTGAACACACCTGTTGTAAGCATGATTTATAAAATCTTTCATTTCATTCTGTTTCTCATTACATTGATAATTAAATCTGAAAATGTAATGTCTTATTGATGTTATCCTCAAAATTCTTGATAATTATTGCATATATCCGGCTTTTTTTTACATATTTTTCAGAAATTACGTAAAGAATTCAAACTTAACCAATCAGATATTAAGTTACAGAATCTGATCACTGAGAAGGAGAAAACGTTGCGAATATTAGAAGCCCAATTAAATTCATTTCAAGGATACGTACCTAGCACACAGGTAAACATGCTGTAGATTATTGAAAACTACATTGTATATTACATAGATTGTGTATTGGAAGTTAATTTTGAACCTGAACCCTTAAATATGAAATATCTAAATTTGTAGTGATCTATAGGTTTAAGATTCATAGCCCACCAGTGAGCAAGAAATTTTCTTGCCATTGCATTCTCCACTCAGGTGTACATGGGTACATTAGAGGGTAGGTATTCATACTCACTAGAACAGTAGCTAGGGATAGGAAGTGTGGTTAGGGATCAAAATGTCCCAAGTTTGAACCCCATCAGAGGCATTGCTAATTTCCTTGAGCAAGGAATTAACCAGTGATTGCTTCACCCCACTTAGGTGTAAATGGGTGCCTGCAAAGGAGATATTAATGATATAATTATGTCAATATATTAGCTACCCATAAGCTGCATAGGGCTCGGTTACACACAGGGATCGGTGATAGATCAGTTGTTAATTTTTTCCAGTTAAGAATGAAACCAACCAACAATGATCTAACACAGATATCTCCAATTAGCCACAGATTTATCACTTATCACAAGCTACGGGGAAAAGAAGAGTTTCATCGGTGAAAAAAAAAACTGATCAGGAGTTTTAAAATGTTATATTACTTATTTTGTAGCCAGTGGTCTTGATTGCGGTATTTTTAAGTACATTTATACTATTTGCTGGTATTCTCACGTTAATTTTAATGTCGCGGTAAATCAGTTTCTGGGCAGCAACAACTTGCAGTGTCTGCTTTAAAATTGAAAATATGACCTGGTTTAACTGCAAGTGATTGTATCAAAGTAAAATAGACGTAAATATTAATGACAAATATGGTAATGAATCGACAAGCCCAGTTTATTTATAGTGATCATGTGACCTGTTAGTAACGCGAAAGTTGAAACAAACAGTATACTTCTTATTATATATTTATAATAAAATAATTCTATATATTTTGTAGCCTCCATCAATTAATGTTGATAGTGAAGAGAATTCATCACGTTCTTCTCTGGTATGTATTTTATATATAATATACATGTACTTTATATAATAATGATAGATCACTTAAATCCTAACTTGTATATTCAGATATCAGACATTTAACTCCGCCTACCAACCACCCACACGCATACATACAAACATATGTACACCGCCTCTTCACACCTGCTGTATATTTACTGAATATTAATCTCTTATATGTTTTTATGTTTATGTATTTTTAACTCATCATTTTTTTAGTCTTTGTATTGTCCCTCTTTTCTTACCGCTTGAAATTCAATTATTTCTTATTGTTGTTTTTTTTTCATTTAAAAAGCCTTGATCAAATTTTTTATTAAAGGAAATTAAACATAAGTGAAAATCTTTACTGTATAAAGTGCTATTGTCTTATAATTATTATGTGTCTATAATCAGGTAAAATACTATCTGCTTCTGAAATATTTCTTTCCTGTCTCCTCTATTCATTTTCAATTCTGTATTACCTCCCCTTTTAAATATATGTTTTTATAGCATAATTACCTCCCTTTGACAGTTTTTTTTTGCATTTTTTATTTCCCAAAGTTATCTCCCTTTGAAATAATTAACTTTATTAACTATTGATTATTAGTTTATAACCAAAAAAAAAAAAATCTTCATAACTTTGAATGTACTTATTTAAATCTTGCCATATTTTATCATGTTATTAAGTAAAAGTTACAAGATTTTGAAATGAAAGGCTTACTCAATGAATTCACATAATCCAGATCTCAAATTATTCAGTTTTTCCCTCCTACACTGGCAATGGTTTGTTGGACAATTGGTTCTGTCAAATTGAGATGGGATCAGTTGTCCAGCCTGACAAAACCAGATGGGAATCAATTGTTCACCCCTGTCAAAAATGGCATGAGATCAGACCAATTGTCTGGCTCTCCTGGCAATGTACTGTAAATATAAAAAAAATTGCCCTTGTTTCTTGTGTTACAAAATTAAGTTATTTCTTCTCTGTACACTACTTCCCATGATATCAGTACATGTTTTATAGTACTGCATGTCAAATCCCAAAACTTTAAATATCTGAATGTAATCTATTTGACTTTTATGTCCAAATTCGTTATTATAAAGAAACAAACACCACCCTCTAGTTCTTCTAAAGGGCTAAAGTGGAAGTGTGGTACTGTTCTCAGCTTTATGCTAGAAGTACAATGCTGACCTTCTATTGTCCTTAAGTGTCTGGAGGCAGTCAGTAAGAAAAAGTATAACAAACTCTGATTATCTCGAATGAATTAAGTGTTTAAGATATAAATATAACCATTATATAATACATTTTTGTGTAGTTTTTGCTTTGTGTGTGTTTTGTTGATTGCCTATGTATCATAAATTTAGCTTTCAGAGTTGAGATTTTTGTTTGTCTTGTTTTATTGTGCTATATTCTTTACTAAAGATTTTTTATGTTTTATTGGTGACTCTTAAATCAAAATATGAATTTGCTTAATATGCAATGTATTTTTTTTTTCTGTCAAAATATGAATATGCTGAAAATATTATGATTTAAAAAATATTTTCAATGTATAAATCAAGATAAATGCTCAAACAATATTTTTAATTTATAAAATCTTTCACAGTCAATAAAAGTTAATATCTTAAACTTAAATTATGCTAGCTCTTGTCCAAATCTGTCTTTAAACCTTTCTGTCTTTTGTTTCTATCAAAGCTTGGATTGTCCATACACTGGGTGTAACTATTGAGCAGTATATATTATATGTTGAATATGCATTGAAAACTTGTGAGTTTTGTTCTTGTATTTCTGTTCTCAAATGTGTATGATCAAATAAGTTATTGTTATCTGTTATTTTAGAAAGTGAATAGTATGTTTTGAAATGAATGTTAAATTTAAGAATCAATTTGGAGTCATTGGCAGGATTGTTCAGAAGACATTCCTACTATGGCAATTTTTTTTTGAAAATCCCCGTTATAGAAAAATGCTTGCTTTAACCTCAAACTGCCATGTCATTATGAGTATGGTGTGTACTTCATAGTAGTGAAGATTTTAGCTTCCCATAGGTCCGAGTTTCAAAAAATCTAGCTCTTATATGAGCGTTCAAGGGTCCTTGGGACACTCTAGTTGAATGAAAACAAATATAAGTTGCCAACTCTTATCAGATCCAAATATTGATCTTGAAAGTTAGAAAATAATGTTATCATTATTTGTCTATATAATTGTATTATATTACTGATTAAGTTGCTTTAATACAGAGCTTTATTTATTGCTTTACTATAACTTCTTACTAATAATTTTGTTTTCATTGTAAAATGCCTCATTGCATTGTTAAAGTTTATTCAACTGTCAGTGGGCCTATACATTAACCCTGTACATTTACTCTTATACTGATAAATATTTTATCAATTGTGAGCAGGGACCAGGAAATCGCCGGTTTTTCGGTTTTCGGACCGATTTTTTCAGTTTGGACCGATTGAGATTTCAAAATCCTTAAAAAAAGACGGTCCGGGAAAAATTCGCTAATTTTGACCTCAAACCATTAATTTCCATAATATTCAAGAAAACGTATCGATAAAATATTATCAAACAACTATCAGTTGCTAAAACCCACTGTTTACTGATGTAATATCCTGCTTAATTGTCCACAGGTTACACATCAAGGACCCTGTATAACGTATCCATGGTTACATGTATCATGTGGGGTTGAGGCAGTGATATTTTTTTTGATCGAGCACAGCAAGGTACGCTTGATTTGCACTCGATTAATTTGAAGAACAGCAGAAGAATATGTTCTTACTTAATCGTGTCCATCCAACCGATTACGTTTTTCAATCGGTCTGTTTGAAACCTGTAAACTTGTAAAAAACAATAATCTTTTATAAAGAATGTTTTGTGAATAATTAAAGAAAACAATTTAACTGCTTTTGTTGTCAATTCCTGATTGATGTATTCGTTTAATCTTTAATTTGTTTGACTTGATTCATAATTTATTTTTACGTCTTAAATTGAGGTGTGAATAATAAGAAATTATCTTAGGACATGTATCTACGCAAATTCTTATTAATCGAAGGTACAGTTGTTGATGATCAAAATTCAACCCTCTCTTCTCCCTTCTTTGGTGAACAAAATAATGATAACTATTAAATTCCAAATTCAACGAAAATAATTTTCAAAACGAACAGTTTTGTCATTAAACTATAAATGGTGTACTATGCACGATTTGATAATCTTTTGTGTTAAACGAAACCGCTTGAACCATTGTGATGAGATGTCATACATTTTCGAGACCCACGCTAGATCGTCACTTCGTATGAGAAACGTTTTAATCTACGTGTGTAATTAAAAAAGCTTATCATTATTTTACGTTTTCTTTCTTAATTTAGCGAACGACGCTTAAATGCGAGACATTTACTTTGGACCCGTTTTTCTGCGCATGCGCAGTTAAAATAATTTCCCCACATGACGGAGTTTTCCAACAACATTAGAACTAGATGAAACAGCCTTTTTCAAGTTCTGTTTATTGAACGACCGACGATTGCGGGGAGTAATTTCGGAAACCACGCTTTTATGCTAGATAGAAGTTAAATTTTGTAAAAAATTAAACAAACAATGCCATTGTATCGTATGCCTTCCTAATAAAAGGGAGCAAAAAATAAGTACTAACATGGTCGTGAATAAAGTACAGTAAACGGTCGGGTCCGTACGGTACACGTTAAAACCCGTATCCGGTACTCGGACGGCTTGGACCGATTGACTTCGGCGAATTTCCTGGTCCCTGATTGTGAGTACCATAGTACTGTTGTAAGTATTTAAATCCACTGGGTTAATGTATACACAACTAATAGTTGAATAAAATTTAACAATTTTCAATAATTGAAAAATTGTTTTGTTATAAATGTGTTTGTTTTATGTGTGATCATCATTTAATCATTTTTTTGTACATGGAACATTCATTCCAGAAAAAAAAAATAATTATTATTAAACTGAAAATCATCCTCTTATATTGATGTACATAATGTCAAATTTTAGTTGCAGAGAAGGAAGGAGACATGTTGTTATAAAGCATGTATAAAGATATATCAAATTTTAATATTTTCACCTGTTATTATCCATAGCATTCAAAGAAGGAACGCAAACACACCAAACACAGTTCATCACCAGGAGCAATGTATCGCTCCCCGGATCAACAACAACAGAAAACTGTCAACGTATCTAGGTCCAAATCAGATGTATCCACACGCAAAAACGCCCTATCAGAATATTCATTTGGCCATCCTGGGTATAAAAGAACCGAGTCGAGTCCCGAGGTAGTAGCTCTTCCGTTTATTTGGCGTTTACATCCACTAATTGTTTATATAATCCTTTTGCCTGATTTGAATAAAACCCTAAGTATATTTTTTTTATTTTTTTATTTGTACCTAAAATTTAATCACTTATTTACAAAAATTGCATTGTGACTTTTTTTCTTTTTTGGTTTTTTTTATGTAAATATTTTGCTTCGGATTTGAACGTTGCCTGTCAGGTTTATATGTGTCTTTTATGTCATTTGAATCTTCTTGTTCATTTTAATGTAATGTAAATGAATATTGTGTGTGCATTTAGCTTTCTTAATAATCAGCAAAATTTATTCTCTAAAAAGCAGAATCAGCTAGACTTATTCTCTAATCAGTAAAATCAGCTAAATTTATTCTCAATTCAGCAGAATCAGCTAAATTTATTCTCAATTTAGCAAAATCAGCTAAATTTATTCTCTATTCAGCAAAATCAGCTAAATCTTTTCCTCATTAAGTCTAGTTTCCTTCAAAATCGTCATTCAAATATTTTCTACTACGGGGTATTGAAATTTTCCTTAATTTAAAGTATGCACCTCTCATAGTTGGCTGCAATATCTATGGTATGGAAATGTTGCCTTTAATCTATTGATACCGGTACTTATTTCTGTATAACCTCGATGCTTTGACCTTAACCTTGGCTGTCCTAGCAATGATTACATGATATGTCCTTCACCTTGAACCACAGCATGACCTTGACCTATATATGATTATATTCTCTAAGGTCAAAGGTTGCTTTGCTCTGAAATGAGCTATACCTTGCATCAAATATTTTACTATAATCTTATATTACTGTCATGTCGCCTGACGAATATGTTTATACTTGCATTATGGGTGGAGGTCTCATAATAGTCTCTCAGTTCTTTTTGATGAAGCGTCAGATATGATGTTGACACCTTTTGAAAGTTATTCCCTTTGTCTATTATTTTTCTAGAAGTTATTCAGAACAAATTTAGTATTCGGAATGACCCTTATAATTATAATATCATTTGAATCAATAATAGTGATACATTCTTTGAAAATTTGTTGCTTTGTCAATTTTCGCAGAAATTTATTCAGTCCAACTTTCATTATTGGTATGACCCCCCTTTAATTATAATATTTGAATTATTAATTTTAATTCATCTTATTTTGATGGAATTTTAAGAAATACATGTACTTACTAAATATTTTTGAAAACAAAATTAATATGTTGTAAAAGTTGTTATTTCTAAAGCATGCCAATGTTGTAACATGGTAAATTTGGATTTTTCTCTCTATGTTGTAATTAAACCATAATTATGTCTTTTAGATTTTATGTGTTGTAATATTATTTATAATAAAATGCAGGTTTCAAAGTCTGTACAACTAAACACTGGCAAGAAAGTTAAAAAAAGCTCCAGTTTCAAAGGGTTTCGTAAGGCGTACACACGTAGATTAAAGTCGAATGTAAGAATACACATTATATTTTGTAATTGGTTTATTAACTTAGTTTTTCATATTTACAGGAAAATATTTTTTTCTTGGTCTGATGAATGTGTGATGTTCTATGTTAAGATAGGGGCTGTTAAAAAAAGTTATAAAATATGATTACAACTGCGGGCCATTCAAAATGTTTCCAAAAAATATGAAGTGTGTTTTTTATAACAATTTCACAGCAAGGGCTGGTCAAAATTTAACATAAAGTGTGATTGTTTTGTATTTTTAAGTCAAGGGCTGGTCAAAATTTAACCAACTATGTAGGATGTGTTTGTTTTTAATGTGTTTTGATAATATCATAATTTTAACAAATTTTGTTCGATGTATTAGATAGTGTCTTTAAGTGTAAGATTCTATCCTTTAACGTCATATATGTCATCAGTTCAAAGTATTTTCCTGTGGTTGGGATTGTTTGTTTTACTCCTCAATGTTTTCATATTTAAAATGTTGCTTGGTAGTGGGGACAGCTAGTTTTACATGTTGAAATCATCATCACCATTAGTTTTATGTCATGTTAATTTTTTGACAAGGTCTTCTATTATATTATTGTCTATAATATTATCTTAGTTTATAGTCTAACAACATTTTTGTTCCTACTGTTCAATCTAATTACAATTTGAAACAGTCATGTCAAAAAATTCCCTTTGTGTTACATAACTGCACCATTCAGAACATCTTGACTATTTATTGAATTAAAAATCACAGAAGGATATGTTGGGGTCTTTCAAGAATATTGGATATTTGCTGCATTCACAAGGTGTAGTGAAGGGCTGAGGATTTTTGAATGGATATTGCACTGGAAAGCAGAGACTGTTTTAAAAGCGTATTGCGTGTGATATAAATTGCTTCATTTTATTTGGAATCTGCTGGATTGTCCATCTCTATACATTCTACCTCTTATTAGTTTAATCATATTGATCAATCAAATAGATGACGTTGGATGATGTTATTTCTGCTTGATCAAATGTATATTCCAATATATTTGCCAAACTGTTTGCCAGTTTTCAAGCTATTCATCAAATTTGATGCTCAAAATTTCAACTCAAATTTCAAACCCACTGATTTTATTGACCATGCATCCTTAAATCTCCTGTAGGTAAAGAGAAGTGTAAAATTGTGATTAAAGAAGACCTTGTCAAATCATAACATGATGTTTTCATCACTGTTAACTTGATAATATAGATGATCAGTTAGATGGTCAATTTTAGTTTATATGTACACAGAGTTTGTAACCACTGATATAACTAGGATTTATGTTCTACTGTCATATTGTTATAACTTTATTAGATATTTAAAGTCTTTCTTTTGCAGGTACTTTGTGGAACTAATTCTTATATAGAAAAATTCTTTCAGTGATCTATGTCTTTGCTGCATTATGGAGACTCGTTTTTACAGCATTTACCGTAAATTCTCTATTGATTGCCCCTCTCCCAATAAACGCCCCATTTCCTATCCTCATTAAAAGTGGAATACTATTTACATATTCCACGTTGAAATTTACCATTGTTTGTTTGATGCTATCAATAATATAATGCCGCCCCCCCGTTTGGAATATGTGAAGCCCCTAGGAGCTTGGGATAGAGAATTTACAGTATTCATCAATAAGTGTTATCTATTTATTTTGTTCGTTCAAAGGCTTTGAATACTTTATAATCATCCACATCTACTTCTGTAAAAATACACTTGCTATATAATGACTATATGTCCCTGAAGGTTTATATTTATCATTTACACTGTGCATCAGTTCATGTGTCAGTCTGTTTATAGTGGAACTTGATTTGCAAACTGTGTATGCCCAAGTTTTGTAAATTATGTAATCAGAGCAACATTTCATTGCACTAGTGTTGATCCAGATTGCGTCAGTCATGACTTGAATTGAATTTCAGAATTTTCTAAACCTATAGGTGTTTTTTTTCCTATGTAAAAGCTGCTGAAATGCAGAAATTCCAAACTATGAACTTTCACCTTCGTAGATTTATGTATACAGCCTTGTTTTAGTTTACTTTCAATTTTTTTCAGCTTGATTCTCTGTAACACAAGTTTATGCCATTTTGTTTAAATCCTAGGTTTCCAGAAACCTCACACAGTGTGCTGTAATATAAGCTTTTTAGTCTCTATATTTTTCTTGTACAAATGAACATTTCCCATCTAAAACACAGTATGTCCAGGACAAGACCCATACTGTTAAAGAAGAGACATAGACATTCTTGTTAATTTTAGATATACTTAATAATTTTTTGTTTCGTATTTAGCGTACAGAATCATTTAGACGAAAGTTCAGTAAGCCAAAAATGACAATAAGGAAGGTAAAATTTATATTAAGGGCTTGCTTGAATCAAATTCTGTTGAATCCCCATATAAAATTATGGCATTTGAATTTGCTTGATCCAAAATTGCTATTACCTTTACCCTTTGCATCATAGGCAGCCTGCATAGTTTTGAAACATAAAACAATGCACATAAAAGGTATATTACTATACTAATATATATTTATCCAAGTTTTACATAATTAACTGTCAGAGTTTCCATAATAAATGAATGTTAATTTTGTTGACCCTTTATCAGGGTATATTGATATCGTGACTTTGTTGACCCCTGAGGGTTGGTGTTGCCTATTTGACATTCTAGCCGACCACACTTGACCAGGTCATCCCTGGTTAATTTTTGTCTCCCTAGGCCACAGTGTGCGGTGTCTGTTCAAATTTCAGACTTGGGAGGTCCAACTTGTGCTGGATTCTACGTGACCAAGCCATCTCTGTCTGCTTCTGCATGCATGTATAAACTTGTGAATTAAAAAATATAATGGGAAACTGGCCATTAATTAAACTTGGGTAAAAAGCTCATCATTTTTAAGTAATATACTTTGTATGTATGTATGTATACTGTTTTTGACTCAGAACCATGCAGACTGTCTATGTTTTGCTCTGTAACGCATACAGTCTGAAGACAGGTACTCAAAATTTAGTAACAGTAAGCAGTGCTGGAACTGTTAGCATTTCAGGATTACTGCAAATAGTAATAAATTTAATTTGTAGATTAACAAAGTTATCAATATTTTATAGGAAAATAACTTTTATTGCACACAAACATGTATTTAATGCACTGTTGTAAACCTATACAGTTAATTATAGTTTTATATAAGTTTTGTACTTTAGTAGATATAGTTATATTGTTATATAAAGTATAGTTATGACATTTATGTTGTTTTGTGAAAACTTTGAAGAATGTATTATATATTTTATCCATTTATTATGTTGTTAGTTTCTCCCAAACATTTATTTTTTAGTTGTAGTGATTTGATGATAATACAATGTAATATTATTAAAAAAACATTATTTATGAAAGATATAAAGTAAGGCAAAGTCTTAAGTTGTGTGAGCTTCTGCTTTTGTTTCTGGGCAGTAGCCCTTTACTTGTCAATCTTACGTCTTTAAGGGTTTTCCCCCTCCCTTCAAAATGGCCACCAAAGGACTTAAAATTGAGTGTTTTTTTTACTGAGTTTATTATACCTAAACAGATTTTGTTTTTGCATGTGCCTTTTCTATCAAATTTTACCTTAGGGTTCTAGAAAAAGCATTTGCTCCCTCCGTTCCTGGGGTTTGAGGTGGGCAGAAAAGTCTTCATGGCCAGAAAGAAATTTGAGATATTTTGTGCTTTAAATCCTGTTTGTCTAGGCCATACATGTAACAAATGGCATCTAAACTTGCTAAGCAGCACATCAATGCAGAGATTTTAGTTTTTATGAACATGTGACTTGTTTTGAATCAGACAGTTAATCCTGTGGGAGAGGGGTATCAAGGTAGCTAAAACAATGACATTCAGGAACATCAAGATTTCACAAATGTTGACCTTTCACCCATTGCATTGTTGCTCTAGAAGTAAAGGCAGTGTAATCAGAGGGAATATTTTATGAAAGATTGTTTGAAAGTGAGAATATTATTCCGTCAATTGCTGTGATATAATGTATCATTTACATATTAGTATAACATAGGTGAAAGTTTTCAGTGCTAGTTCTGACTGATTTACCTTGATTAACCTTGATCTGTGTTGGCCTTTTGTGAGCATTGCTCATGTTGGCCCAATTAAATCCTGATTTCTCATAATAAATAAAACTGTATACATGTGCACTGCACTATGTACTATGGTCCACTGAAGTTCAGAAATATTGGAACCATAGAATGGGTTATGTCCATGTACAAGCAAATCTTTATAAATCACATAATTTTTGGAATTTGATTTTTTTTAACTTTCACCTATGGTTGTATATTTTTTATGATGATGATGATTGTGGTGATTGCATGATTTATTATGAATTGAATATATATGTATTGGAGAAAATATATCAGACTTGTAGTTTCAGAAAATATCTTGTTTCAAAAAATCGTAAATCAGTTATTATTTTGTATTTAAGGACTGACTTATTGTTTTGTATTTAATGACTAACTTAAAACACTGATTTTGTCTATTAAGGTATTACACTCGAGGACTGTTTAAAAAGTCACTAGTTGTTGCTGATAGTTTTAATATATTCTTAGATTTTTTTTATATGTTGAGTATATTTTAAGAATTAGTTATTATGTTATGTTGCCACATTTGAAATTTGTAGTTGGAATTCAGTTGCACTACTGTGGACTTCAATTACTTCAGTAGAGAGATAAAGACCCTTCTATGATAATATGAACCCTTATTTTTCTTAGATGTTACAATCTAACAGTGTTTTCAGTATTAACATGAACTTAACTCACACCCAGTTTGCATGTTTTCATATAATGTTTACCTGTATTTTATATGCATTTTATTGTATGGTATTTTTATCAAGATTGGTTCAATATAAGGCTGAATGCATGTTTTTATATCACGGTATTAGTTTTATAGGATGATTTATTTAATGTTTTCATAATTGGTATATTTAAAATTTTATGAGTATTAAATACATAATAAAATATGTAATGAATAAATATTTTATTAACAAAAACTGTAATTTTATGATTTTATTTTAATTGTTATTTGTTGTGTTGCCATGGTAACAAAATGTATGTTCTATTAATTGTATGCCTGTTGTTTCCCAGAAAAATCGGTCAATTTGTTTGATGCTAGCTCTAAGGCTGGCAGACATTAGTTTTTGATCTCTGAGTGTAAAGTATATGGGTTTTAAAGCCAGAAATATACCTTTTCCTTGACCATAGGTTACCATGTGACCTAAACCATAGGTTACAATGTGACCTTGATTGATTACAATGTGACCTTGACTATTTGTTACAATGTGACCTTGACCATTGGTTACCATGTGACCTTAACCATATGTTACCATGTGACCTTAACCATAGGTTACCATGTGACCTTGACAATTTGAAAACCTATGACCTTGACGTTTGGTTACCTCATGACCTTGACCATTGGTTACAATGTGACCTGGTTACAATGTGACATTGGCCAATGGTTACAATGTGACCTTAACCATAGGTAACAATGTAACCTTGGCCATTTGTTACCATGTGACCAGGACAGTTTTATGTTTATTATTCAGTCAGTAGGAATAACCATTTTAACAAATTATGTTTTACTTTAGGTCTTATTTCATTTAAGTATTGTTGGTTTTTCTATTGGTAGTAATAAACTTAATTGAGAGTAGAGAAACAAACCCTGTAACCTTGTTATAATTTAATGGATCATTGTAAAACTAGTCAACAATTCATCGTAATTTACATGCAGTAAGACTATTTTAGTGCTGCCCATCAAATTGCTTTATTTGTTACACTAGCTTTGAAATGATGGTGTATTTATCCACATTGTAGACTTTTCTGTAGTTTACTTATGTACCTGTAAAAAAATGCACTACCTGTAAATAACTTATTTTTTCCATTATATAATAAATACAATATGAAGTTAATAGAATTGGCTAAAACAAATCCTATTCATAATATATCCGAAGTTATGGTAATTGAAATATTAACTTTGAAAGTCTTGTATTTTACTTTGTCATGTATATTTAAAATGATATTGAACTAATTACTAGGAACTCCAAATCAAGGTCTGATTATGAAGGATCTGTAGTGAAAACTGCAGAAATTATGAAATTCCTGATTTTTTGTTATTATATCTTTTTATTTTTTTTATTTTTTTTATATTTTTTATTTTTCCTCCATGCAAATCTTATTATGACTATATCTAACATGTCAAACATGATATCAAGTGAAACAAATTTTAAGAAAATCTATCTTAGAAATAATAATACAGACTGTATTTAACGAGGCTACATATTTGGATAAATCCAATCTTCCTTGTGAAAATTGGTTTTGTAGATCGGTTAATGTACAATGCTTTCCAAAATGTTCTTGGACTAATGATAGTTTGAAAAAAACTGATCACACCACTAGTAATTACAGCAGTTTAAGGATTTTCATGTTATCATATATCCATGGATTAACTATTTTATGCCAATTTTGGAATTTACTGATTTGAATCAATGTTTTTTTATCAGTAAAATACTTAAATATAGAGGCATCAAAGTTAAGCCAGAGCCCAATCTTCAATGTGAGCCTCTTAACAACTGTATCTATAAAATATCATAATGAATCAGTTAATCCAAGGACATCTGGAGGTCACAGTATATAGTATGGTAATGTTGCTATGATGTGATAAAGTGTTGCTATGACTACATGTATATTTTATTATATATTACAGACAGCATCAGTACCAGCTACAGTCTCAGATCTAGGTTCAGATTCACCCTGTACAAGTCCGAGTACGTCACCTACACCATTACAAAACCTTGATATAGATACAGTCACTGGGGACTCTGGTATTGAGGTAAGTACGTCATCTACACCATTACAAAACCTAGATATAGATACAGTCACTGGGGACTCTGGTATTGAGGTAAGTACGTCACCTACACCATTACAAAATCTTGATATAGATACAGTCACTGGAGACTCTGGTATTGAGGTAAGTAGATCACCTACACCATTACAAAACCTTGATATAGATACAGTCACTGGGGACTCTGGTATTGAGGTAAGTACATCATCTACACCATTACAAAATCTTGATATAGATACAGTCACTGGGGACTCTGGTATTGAGGTAAGTACGTCACCTACACCATTACAAAATCTTGATATAGATACAGTCACTGGGGACTCTGGTATTGAGGTAAGTAGATCACCTACACCATTACAAAACCTTGATATAGATACAGTCACCGGGACTCTGGTATTGAGGTAAGTACATCACCTACACCATTACAAAACCTTGATATAGATACAGTCACTGGGGACTCTGGTATTGAGGTAAGTACATCACCTACACCATTACAAAACCTTGATATAGATACAGTCACTGGGGACTCTGGTATTGAGGTAAGTACATCATCTACACCATTACAAAACCTTGATATAGATACAGTCACTGGGGACTCTGGTATTGAGGTAAGTACATCACCTACACCATTACAAAACCTTGATATAGATACAGTCACTGGGGACTCCGGTATTGAGGTAATTACATTTTATATACCCCACGGCTTGACACACTTTTAGCTAGGTTGCCTTCTTGGACAACCATCTATATACTTAACTTGCCCAAACCAAATGTTTACTAGCAGCAAAAGTTTCTGAATAGAGTTTTGAGTTTCCCTAGGATTCAAATGTTTTGATGAAATGTTGTAACTTAGGTATTTTGAACTTCTGTATCTTTAGTAATTGTTGTAGCCAAAAGAGGTAATAACATTTTATGTTTGGTTCAATGCCATAGCTAAATAATAATAATTTATTATCATGTCATAAGTTACATAAGACAGCCTGACTGGTTGGTTGGGTATCTGACACTCACAGTTTATAACTCTCTGATAAAGATATTAATAAAGATATTAACAGAAGTGATGAAATTTAGATAGTCTTTACACTAAAAGTACTTAGATTGAATTTCAAACAAATTAAATGATTTACAAAAAAGTTATTAAAGATTAATTTTGGCAAATTAACATGGAAAAGTAAGGGTAAAATCTGAGTAATCCAACCAATTGGACCTACCTGTTTGAAGAGTATACAAGGGGAAATAACTAACTAAAGTCCCTTATAGAATGATAGTATTCTTCAAGATGATAAAATAGTTAATTGTTTATATATTGTATTATTTTAGGACGGTAGTCAGAACTCTATTGTGATGTCTAAACAAGCTTCAATGATAATAGGTCAGGATGATGATGAATTTGCCTCAGATGATGATACTGTAAGTATTAATGGTGATGTTGACGACGATGATGATGATTATGATTTATGATATTTGATGTGTTCTGATTATTCAGGTTTACTTGATCCATTCTGTCTTTTCTTACTTAACAAGATGAACTTAATTAAAAGAATTTCATTCAACTGTCTGGGATGCATACATTGACCCCACTGATTTGAATACTCCCTACCCGGGTTGATAGCGCAGTTGGTAGCATGCCGGGATTTGGAATCCCGTGCCCGAGGGGGTGCGGGTTCGAATCCCATCCAGGGAGGTTATACCCTTTCATGAAAATTTGACAATAATGTCGATTTTCCTCCATTGATTAGATAATATGGAGAAGTTTCCAACCTTGTGGAAGGGTAGCTGAGTACTGGTTATAGACAAGGGTCCAGGAAAGCCAGGTTAGGTGTGCTGGAGGCCGTTAAATGACCTAAATTGTGTTGACACGGCGTTAAATCTAGTAAAAAATAAAAAATGAATACTCCATATTGGTTTGATTATCCCTGTATATACTAGTCATGGCAGTACCTATGTAATAATATCAATAAAATTGATATCTTTTATTTATCAAACTTGTATCAAGTATTTAAATCAGCAGGGTTGATGTATGCGCCACTGACAGTTGAATTATAATTTAACTTTACCAGGGAGTTATCCTTATTGTATGGCAAGTTATAGGTGAATATCAGAATATACGTTTATTGGCTGTACACTCTTTTTTTAATGACTTCAAATAGTTAAAATATAATTAATGGTTAATCTTATTTTATGCCAGAATTCTGTTCTGTTAAGTTCTATATTAGAAGAAGAAAAAAATCAATTATTAACAATTATCATCAAGTTATTAACCACAATATTAGAAATAACTCAAAAAGCCTGACAATTTTAACCAATACATGATATTTGAGTGTGGACAAGGGCATGTATGTGTGCATCACACGTTACTTATATTGTGTCTCCTGGATAAGAAATTATTTGAACTAATTGATTATTATGATGATTTTACTATTGTGGTTTGAAATGGATTTGTTTGAGTACAGGAATTATAATTTAAGTGTTGCTTGCCATTGTAGTCGGACACATTTATTTTTGCAGTATAAGTTGTGTTGTCACATATCAAGCCATTCACTGTCTTTTCCATCTTTCTTTCCTCTGTGTACAAATAAATGACTTGAATCATTTCAAACATTAATGATCTATGTGAGATCTTTTGATTGAAATGATTTACAATTATTTATTTGTTTGTATTTATTTTGTTATTTTATTACCTCTCGATTGACCCTAACCATGCTTAAGCGAAAAAACTTAAAAAAGTTTTATCCAAGTTTTTATGGAGTTAATCAAAATGCAAGAATACCAGCTGTTTAATTCAATCACAATACGCAGTACATTACCCATCAATTGCTACTATACTAGCTGTACACCTATTTTCAATCATACAACTGGGCTAGCTCAGATGGTAGCACACAAGTCTTCTAATCGAGGGGGTCATAGGTTTGATTCCTAAGCAGGGCATAGTATGTGCCTAGATACTGGTTTATTATAAGCTAAATCCAGAGATTGAGTCTCTCCAGGAACGGTGAATAGGCTGTCTGACCGCTGTGATATGACTTAAAAAATGTGTTGCTACAGTGTTATACCCAACCAAAAAGTCATTTTTGATAGTTGAACTGTGATAAAGGGTTAATCTTGTTTATGAAAAGAATTCTTTCTATCTAGTGTAGAACAAGACCTGTTGTCTTCTCTAGACTCTATACTTGTGGCTGACTGCTCAATTATATATTTTAAGTTTAGACTGCTCCAAATTTAGGACAAATACTAGTCCATTACTTAAACTCAGCAGGTTTAGGGTCAATCTTTCACTTTTTACTCATTTCTGCCTCTTGGCTTACACTTGACACTTACTTTTAATTTGGATTACCAAAATAATCAAATTGATTTCTGATAAAATATTTCCTTCCTAAGGATAAATAAACAGTTCTCTATAAATTTCTGTCGTCTCATTTGGATTTCAAAATGATCAAAATGATTTAAGAGAAAAACTTGCTAAGAATAGATAAACAGTGCTATAAATTTTCAGTTTTAACTTAACGCCTCAGTTATTACGTGATATTAGATACATTCTTGTGGTTTTATAAGATGCATTTTATTTAGATAAATTAGTGATACAACATGTATAAGTGTGAACTGTTGATGCATAAATATGTTAGTTGACAAACAATCTGTATACTACGTTTATTTTATCATGTGAAGTGAATCACAGTGTATATTTATAAACTATTTATAATTGGTTTTTTGTGAAAATTGAGAATCTGTCTAACCTTCAATATGATTTGTGGATTTATTCGATGATGACACTTTTGGATTTGGATTTTATTACAAAAATGGCCTGTGTAATTTTCATTTTTTATACATTTTCTACTTTTAATATGTGTATTTTGTAAGGCTTTTTTTGTGCGATTTTAGTTTGTATCCACACCTTGTTTTTTTGTTGGCTGTGATTCACCCTTGCTATGTATTTTATTATATTTATTTACCTATGTTTACGACATACATATTTTGTTGTATTCGTGTATATTATTTTTAGACTAGTCACATGATTTCGTTATTATATATTTATTTCAGTATCCCTACGATCGAAGATCTAAACCTGTCTCATCATTTTTGTCTAAGCTTCAAAACTTTGAGGTTATTTCATCCCCTTTTGCTCCTTTTTTCCTCACTTTGGGTTCTTTTACAACTCTTTCTTTTTGTCTGGTTCCTTAACTTCAAGCAGACTTCAAGTATGTGACACAGTCTTCTTTGATTTTACAGTCATTAGCTTGGAATTTTCTGCATTAAAATTTATTGCTAAAATTTGACTGAAGTAGTTAATTTCAGTATAAAGTTTGCTTGAAGTTTGAGGACAGCTTTTCTCTGGGTTCACCAAGAAACAACTTGTATCAATGTAGCTACTTTGAAAGTTATTGGCAAGTTATAATTAATATCATAATGAACTTTTTCTACTTATGTGCTACTGATTTATAGAAGCAAGCGCTAATTGTTACCTCACAGAAAAGGTAAAAGATTGAAAACAAATCTACCTTCGCTGCTGTTAAAATAAAGTATGTTTGCCCATTACTGACTGACCCAAAACAATGCTGCCAACTCAAAAAAAATTATTTGAAAAATATATGTGGTGTATTTTTATTGGTCACTACCGTTCATCCTATTACTTTCTGGTAATTTCTTTACTCTAATAATTCTGCTTTAGGAGAAAAATAAAATAGATTTCCTTCCTACCGACCCAACCCAAACAAAGAGTTTTTTAGTTTAGGCCTAGTTTTGATATTATGACTAATTCTGAACACAGAAAGTCTGTTATGTAAACATGGCCTTTTTTGGTATCTTTAATTTTGGACTCATCTTTTTATAGGGGAAAGACATACAGAAAGTCAGAAGAATTATGGTACAGTCTTAAAATATTTAATTCTTATGAAAAAAATGATGACTACTATTCATTGCTGTAGTACATCTAATTTCACGAAAAACTTGTTTTTAAATTGACAATAATTGAAAATTTCCGAGTATATTCATTTATTGATTTGACAGACTCATCTTTGTTAGATTTAAGCACCAAGTTAAAGAATGCACCTATATAAGCAATATTTTCTAGATAACTATCAATATAGCTATGACTATATAAGTTGTTACAAAGTGAACACAGAGATTTCATCTATTTATCAGGAAATGTGTGATTTTCTATCTAGAGATATTTTCTACTATAATCTAGCTTCCTAGCTTCTATCACCAATACAACATCATCTATCACATAATATATGCTTTATCTTGCTTTCAGTTTAATATCACGTTATTATATATTATACCCTGCACACCAAAAGTTTGGAGACAAAAGAAATTACAAAAATTCTGTGATTTTTTTTGCAAAACTATTATTTTTGAAAAATTTCAAATAGTTTGTAAGGAAGGAAAACACATTTTATGAATGCACGACATTAATAAAATCTAGCACCTGACATAGTTACTAAAGCTGCCAAAACCATGGTCAGAGCAATGGTCCAGTGATAGGACACGCACTTAGAGATCCCTACTAGGGGCACTTCTAATACTCTTATGCAAGAAATTAACCTACAATTGTTCCACTCCACACAGGTAAAAATGGATACTGGGAAGGATCGCTTAATAGTTGTCAATTTTTCAATAAAAGTTATTTACTAGACCTTCAAAGTGAAATGTCTCCATACTTTTGGTGGGCAGTATATACACATACATTGTATAGCCATTGTATCATAATCATAATATGAATTTGGTTTTATTTTAATCATTTGTTTACTAATTTATACCTTTGCCATTGGTGCTTAAAAAATATCGAATGCGCATGAGCACACTTGAAATAGGCTGTGTGGCGCAAGAGGTTGAATCGAGAATCTTGATAACCTTGGGGTAGGAGAATAGTTGTTTCTCCGATAGCCAAACAACGCTAACATGAACTCTGTAGCGTGTTCAATTACACAAAACGTTACAGAACATTACATAACGATACATTCAGAACTCCTCAGCCATTCGCTGCGAATAACCTAATATAATACACAAATATGAGATCGTTAAAGCAATGAGTGATGTTTCAAAATTTACAGACTAAAAACGAAACATCACTCAATGCCTAAATGATCATATATTTGTTTACTTTAACACCAGTAGTTTCAAAATAGCGTCAAAATATGTCTGAGATTATTAGCAGAGAATGGCGGAGGAGTTCCAAATGTATCGTTATGGAAAGTTTTGTAACGTTCGCGGTAACTGAACGCTGGTTATTGACAATCATATTCTAATGGAAGCTCAAACATCCTGAAGACCTCATTTCAAACCTTGTCCTACCTGTAGCTTGCTACAGCCTACCATTGAACCATAACCATAGCCCATCTCACAACATGACAATGTTCACAGATATATACAAACTTTAGAAACATCACATTTGTATTGGCTAGTTTAGTTGTTTCTTAATTTATTCTTTATTTTTGCTCTATTCTGTTATTTCCAAAGTAGAAAAATTGTGGAGTAGATATTTGTGTTAAGTGTTGTATAGCTTAGTCACTCTACAGGTTGTTTACAGTCCAAACTCTATTCAGAGACCACCCTATTAGGACTGACAAGAAGCAGTTGATTAAAGTCTCAAAATGGAGGTGACCACTCTAAGACTGTATATTAACAAAACATATACTGCTGAAATTTAGCAGATAGAATGTTGCACCTATTGCAAAATTAGCAATTTATTCTTTTAACTGTTATTCGTCTTCCTCTGCCACTGTCTGTGATGCAGTATTCTACACACAGGATTTCTTATCTTGTGTACCATAGGGGCTGCTTTCCTAGAGCTTCTTTTGGGCTGGCTATATCCTTTCATGAAAATTCAACAACAATGTTGATTTTTCTGCATTGATAAGGTTTATTGAGAAGTTATCGGCTTTTTGAAAGTGTAGGTGAGTTCTGATTATAGACAAGAGTCCAGGAAAACTAGGTTAGGTGAGCTGGTTACTGTAAAATGACAATAATTTGTTATGACACTGTGGTAACCCAAGCAAATAAGACAATAGTTCAAATAAACTGCTTAATAAAAACTGTTTGCTGTAAATAATAGAAGGAAGTAGACCATTGGGCTTCCAAGTAAACAATTATCATTTGATGTAGTGTGCCTCAGTAAAACTATTTGTAGCTAGTTAGATGTTTCTATGTTTTAATTGTTTTATAATTGTCTGTAATGTACATCAATCGTTTGTTTTAGATTTTCTGTAGAAAATGTTTATTTTATATAGAGAAATATAGAGTACTTTATGTAGACATTTCTAGGAGGTTATTGGTTCTTGGAACTCCACATTAATTTTTAAAGTAGGTTTCTGTGCTGGACAAATGGCTTTAATTTAACTTGCTCCAACCAAACGTTAGCTTGCTGTAACAAGTTGCTCTAACTCAAATATAGCTTGTGAGGGGCTATCAGACATTATCTTTAATATGGAGCCCTTAGTTCTTTGATATAGAGAGGTTGGTATTTTGGTTCAAGGGGTCTCACTTTAAGTTTGAATGAAACTAAGTCATGCATTTCCATATCTAGCAAAAAGAAACAACCTTTATTATTATGTTGTTTTTATTCTCAGCTGTCAAAACTTGAATAATTTCATGTAGGCTTCTTGTGTTGAAATGTTTGTTCAGCAATCATGAGATTCCAATTGCATGTATTTAAAATTGGGTAGATTAGACAAACAGCTTGGTTGTATAATGCCTACTTGCGGATCAATGTTCCCTTCCTTTTTATATAAAATAATGTATTCAGTCACTGTGAAATTATTCAAACAGACGAAAAAATGACTGCCATAATAATTATATATGGTGCGAGTGCAAATGTTTTCCTATTACCTATGTTCACATTATTTCCAGCCATCAAATATTATATTAATTATTAGCATGTTGTATTATACATCAAAATTTATTACTTTTGTATTCTCCTTTTTCTTGATGTCTGGTCTTCACTCCTTCAATGGCAAATAAAAATGTTGCAACTATGACAGCTTTTATGCTTCTTTTAAGAAAAGGGTATATGTCCATATATTTTTTATTGTTTGATTCTAGTAACTGTTATAGTGTTAACAGGGCTCAACATTGATTTTAAAGTAGAATGCCCGGCTGGACAACCGGCTATGTATTCACTTGCCCAAACCAAATGCTTACTATCTGTAACAAGCTGCCCAAATCCAAATATAGGTTATCAGGGGCAATAAGATGACTTTCTATGTCAAGCCTTGTTTATGTGTATCAAGTTTAGTATGGATCATGCTGACCATAATTGGAAGAAATGACATAAATTCTCTAAATTTGACATAAAAGATATTCTGTGTCATACAATTATATTTATAAGTAAATTTGAAATAGAAATTGTCATATGGCCACAAAGATTGTTGGAATAAGTTGAGTACAAGTAAATCTTCCATTTGCTTCAGCATCTGGAGTTAAAGTTTGTCAAAACAGCTCAGGAAATTAAAAAAACATTCAATTGGCTTATCATTTATATGGATATGATGATCAAATATTTGTGTTAATTTACAAACATGTGTTTAACTAATTACCATTGGTTGTTGTTGTTTTGATGCATAGCCAGTAAATAATTTTTCTTTTTCGAAATTTGTGTGCCTTAATTTGTGAGCTATAGACCTATACCCTTATATACAATGATATTTATATATTTGGAAATCTTTAATGGCCAGAATACTACAAGCTTTGGGACTTGTGATTGTTGCTTATTTTATATTTATATATTGATTTATCAATCTGCTGGAGGCTCTGGCTTTCTTGTATATGTAACTATGGGTGAATGTTTTCTCAACTGATCATGAATTTCTAGAATTTTAGGACTTGAGAAAGGAAATTTTAAAATTGCTTTGGTCATGAATTTTCAGGAATTTTGAAAATTTTAAACTTTCACCCATTTATATTGGTTGCATTTTGTTTCTCTCAATTCTATTTGGAAAAATAGATATGATTTTATTGTTTAAAGTTTATTTTTTAACCACAGCATTGACATCACTGAGATTTTTTCTCAGATTTTGTCCACGATTTTTGTATTTGAAGTTTTATTATTTTGTTTTGTAAATCATTTTACACCTTTAAGTTACTGTCACCAAATAACTGCATGTTGTCTTAACTTTGAAAGTATGATTTTTATCTCTTAATATTTTACAGTCATTGCCTTAACCCTTTAGCGCAAACCCTAATACTAGCAAAAATGATTTGGACTTACATAAATAGCAATAACGTATTTCACTTAATCGATCAGAGCTAGTTGATAATTTTGCCCTTTACTATTTAACATTGGGCTTGTGCTCTAGCAAATTTATGGCAATGACTGATGTTGTCAGATTTTTAACAATAAAATGCAAATTATAAGCAGTAAGAAGGACATTAAATATCTACGTATGTTTTTTGTATTGCAGACTGGGGAAAGCAAGGTATTTAGTGACCTCAAAGTATTGGAGACAAAACCAGCTCATATGGCAATATTTCTACACTATGTCTTAAACCAGAGAGATCCAGCATCTTTATTGTTCTATCAACTTAGCCATTTATATAGCACCGCTCAGGGCAACACTAAAGATTTGAAGAAATGGGCGTTTGAAATATATTCAACATTTATTGTTGACACTGCGGTAAGTTTTATTATATTAAAAGTTTAAATCATGTAAGAAAACTAAAGGGAGTTTAATTAAGCTGCAGTCCCATAAACATAAAAATAGCCATGAGGGCACCGTATGGCGCCGTGCGATCAAGCTCCACAAGGACCTGTATGAACTTTTGCATACCCGTACGGACTGTTATGTTTTTCCAGGGTCTGTGAGATGAGCTGTGGATACATGTATCAGTTTCAAAGTCAATTCTTGAACACAAACTTGGCCGAGTATGGAATAAACTTGCATATTTTCCAGCTATGGCTCCGTATAGATGTCTTGTTTTGTGCCATGTGTGAACCGTTACCTTAATACGGAAGGCTTCCCACGGCCTACAGCTGTCTGCACGTATGGGTCCGCAACAAGCCATGATTTTATGGGACTGAGGCATTAGGTAGTGTTTATCCCAAAGCAGAACAGCAGGGTGCTGCACCCTCCCCCTTTCCTCTCCTTTCTGCCTTTTTTGGCTCCTCCAAATAGAGACATAATTACTTTAAACATCAACCCTCTTACAACCTGCCCCTTTTTTCTTCCTCTCTGCCCTTTTTGAGTACTAGAAAAATCACTGATTAGGGTATATTTAATAGACATGTGATCTTAATAAATGTCAACAAACACTTGTGTATTATAACATTATTGTACCAGCCATAAATAGGAAAGATTTAGCTCTGAATCATCTGCACAAAATGTTTTTGCAAATTGCTTGGTTCCTTGCTCAATTCAATTTTTGTGTGGAGGATTTGGAGCTTACAATTAAAACTCACTAGATTAGTCGGGATGTTTGGGGAAAAAAGGGTATTCATATTTACACTTGATAAAAGAAACAATTGGTCATCTTAGCAAGATCCATAATCAGCATTTATTAATGTGTAATCAAATGATTTAAGTCAGTTGTATATTATTCTTGTGGTCAAATGTTTGCCAGACAGTCACTGGTTTTAAACTCAATCATTATTGTTTCCTGTGAGTCAACAACACTTTAGATGCTATCTCTCTATATATTTATAACATTGTATTGCTAATATGTTCAGGAAAAGAAACTTAAGTTTTTTGTTATAGTATTTGTAAGTGTTTTGTGTCATAATATCAGCAATCATTGAAGTGTGTTACATAATGTTGGTTTACAAATGACAAGCGATATTGCCTGTGACTGTCATACTAGCAATTCTGTGGGCAATCTGCTACTTACTTACAATTAGTTTTATGCACCAATCATTTGCAACATACACCTCTCATACGTGTGGCATTTAGCACGTGGTAAATAGCTGGGAAAAGGATCGTGTTTTTATCTTCTAGTTTCCCCAGCATTGCTGTGTGAGTTGACAGAAAATTGTTAAGTGTGGGTTATGAAACTTATGACTGGTACATTACATTGACCATTATCTTGCAAGCAAATCTATGTGCCATTTGTTTTTGCATGCATGTATATTATAATAATAATAATAATAATAACGACTTTATTTAAACAGGCTGCACATTTGGACAAGTCCAATCTTCCATGTGGGCCTCAATATACAAGTATATACATTTAAACAATTAAATAGGTTTAAGCAAACATAGTTTCAAAAATACAATTATATACATATAAACAAAAACACATAGATCAAAAGTACAACTGTCATGACGTAATATAAAGTTTCAATTTTCAAATTTACTAAAGAATACAAGTTAAATGGAACCAGAGTACTTCCACTGTATATAGGCCCTCTTGAATTGATCTATATTTTCTGAAAGACGTATGTTAAGAGGTATAACATTCCAAATCATGGGACTGGAATATGATAATGTTTTTCGAAAAAATTCTAGATTAGGCTTTGGAACATGTAAATGATGATTGTTGGAAGTTATTCCAAGTTAACTATACTCCAACATTACATAAAAAATTCAGAATATAGTCTGATTGCAGAATCTTATATATGTAAGACTAGTGTAAAATATTGAAGTAGAGCTGAGTATTTATTAGAGATCTTACTATTCCTATGTTCCAGATTTTTCGAGGGGTTGTGTTGTGGGCAAGATTTATTTCTGTACAAAAATACTAACTAACATACCAATCATCATATTGGTAACAAAATGAACATGAATAATAATGTTATGCCATCCATGTTATAAGGATGACACAAAAAAGAGAATAGATATCCCTTATTTGCATGACTAATGAATGTATAATGATAATTTGTTGTTTGTATATTTCAGCCATTAAGAGTAGCGTCAATAAAGCCATATATAGTACAAGAGATTGATGCTACGTTATCATTTAGATCTGAGAAAGAAGATCAATTACGATCTATATTTAATAATGCTAGAGAAGTAGCCACTGAAGATGTACAGAAATTACTTAATGATCTCAGAGTGAAAAAAGAAAAAGGTAGAACTTATCTATAGTTAATAATTGGAACTCGAATTTATGGATCTTTTAAGTTAAATAAGGTTGCAATACCCAGTCTATGAAATTAGTGGGTGTCCGGTTGGCTCGGACAATTACTTTTTCGTTTGGGCTACCCATTATTTCTTTTGGGCAACCAAAAATCTACTAACTTATTTATAGTTAATAATCAGAACTCAAATTAATGGAATTTTTAGCTTAATAAGGCTGCAATATCTGTATGAATATAAAGTCAACAGGGTTCATACTGTTCTTGAAAAATCTTTGAATTTTAGTTTCAACCTTGGGGTTAAAGTATTTAAATTGAATGTTTCCCTAAAAATGCCAAACCAAAATTGCCCTTGAATATAAAAAAACTGTCTTGCATTTTGACAAACAAGCTTGAAAACCAGTGAATGTAAATGAATGTTGTCAGAATTACTTTTTATTTGTGTAAAATCTGAGAGTTATAAAACTTGTCATCACAATCCTGTATTACAGTGTGAACAGTGCTGCTAGAATATGTTAAATTAAACACCGTTGTCAGCCCACCTCGCTAGCTCAGTTGGTTGAGCACAAGTCTACTGATCCAGGGGTTGTAGATTTGATTCCCTAGCGGAGTATACTTTCATAGAGCTTAGTCATGAAATAATTTCTACAGCCATTCTCCTTCCAATCACTGAATCTAAATCATGTAAGGCAGTAGTCAGTCACAGACAGAAGTATGTGCCTAGTAGTTGGTTAACTGCTTAATCCAGAGATTTAGCTTTTCCAGGAACAGTGAGTAGGTTGACTGACCACCATGATGTTACAAAGTGTTGCTACAGTGTTAAAAAAACTTGACCAATATGTCATATGCTTCATACCTGAGATGGGAGTTAACAAGTTTTATTTTTACCTATTATGTATAATAGATGCTTGATTATGCTTAAAATAAATATCTTGACCAATTTATCCTTGAAAAAATCCTTAAATGTTGATGAGAATTTTTTTACCAATGAGTAGACATAGACATGTAATATTTAATATTTGATTGTGTTTATTTCTACAGGTCTTATAGAGGGTTCTTGTGAACTACATGATAATATGGACAAAAATGCAGAATTAAGAATTGTTGAAAGATATTTATTACAAGATTTAGAAAATTGTAGCGCGTAAGTATAACTATATGTAACAAGTAGAATGAAATATTGGCCATTAGAAATTCAAATCAATATTAAGCTTTTAAGATGGGCTAGTAATTAATGAATTTTTAGAGCCCAAAAATATTTTTTTACTGGCCCTCAACATATTAAAGTTGCGCCACTATAACTTTCTTGTTAAGTTCCCTAACAACAAATGTGTTGGTAGGTGAAGTAAACAATGATACGGTAACCAGAGGACCTCTCTTAATTTCTATACAGTTATGGCATTATTGACAGTCAATTTATGGCACCTTATGCATGTGCAGAAAAGTCTAATGACATTAGGGGCCAGCTCAATAAATAAAGCTTGAAGATGTTTTGCAAACAAACTGTTTTAATCATCATCATCATCTTCGGATTTTTGATTAGAGTGCAGGTGTGGGGGCATTGTCCACGTCAGTGGGCCCCCTTCCAGGAAACTGGCTAGCTGCACGCCTGCGGTTTCTCACACCTGCTTTCCAAGCGTCTCTTTCTTGAGGGTTGATCGCAGAGAGGTTCCATTCTCTGCAATCCCTCTATGTTAACTGCTTCCATGTCAACTTGGGCCTTCCAGGTTTGCGTGTCCCTGTGACCTGCATTGTACTGGCTGCCTTGATGCCACCATTTGACCTTTCTACGTGGCCGTACCATTTTAGTCTCCTTTCCCTCCTTTCCCTCAATATGAGGTCCAGATCTTCTAGGCCGAGCTGTTTGAGGAGGTCTTGGGATCTGATGGTGGAAATGTCCTGTTGTTTTATTTTACAAATCGGCCTGACCATTGCTCGGTCGTTTCGCTTCAGGCGTTGCAGATTTGTTTTGGACGGGGCCAAGTCTCACTGGCGTAGAGCATCACACTTCTTACGCATGTGCTGTAGACTCTGCCACGTGTTTTGTATGAGTGGTGACGTGATGTGAGGATTGGTAGCAGCTCTCTGAATTTTTTCCACGCAGACTTGACTCTGGTTATGGCAGCCAGGTCACAGCCTCCTGCTGCAGAGAGCATATCACCAAGGTAACAGAAAGATGCTACCACCTCTAGTTTGTCCTGTCCCACCTGTATGTCAGTCTGAGGCCTGCCATCTAGTGGACGTGCTAAACCCGTGCAGCGTGCACACTTGTAGCTTGGGTCCTCTTTGATGTGTTTCAGTCCACTGCATTTCTTATGGACCCAGTTTCTACAGCAACTGCAGAGAATGCTGTTGCTGCCTACTCCTGTCTTGCACACTGCACATGGGAACTGTCCCGAACTCTCCAGGATGTCTAACCCAGTCCCGCAGATCATCACCTTTGTCTTCTTGGCATTGACTCTGAGGCCTTTCTTTTCCATTTCACCCTTCCAGGTCAGGAGCCTTGTGACGCACTCCTCCAGTGATGTTAAATGGTAAACAATGAGTTTTGGCAATATTGATGTGTACATGTATGTCAGGCTTAGCTAGTAAAAAAGGATGAAACCTTGGTTTGTGGCTAACGGTATCAGAAATTATTTTATTTATTTCAGACGTGGTGAAGAAGATGATAAGATGGCTGCCCAGAGTTGGGCCATAGCAACATTCCTTCGTAATGTTGGCCTAAATAAAACTTCGTCTCATAGCAACTTATTAGAACGAGTTCAAAGTTTTGTATCTAAGGACAAACAACAATCTAAATTTAAATTTAGTGCCAAGTCACGGTCAAAGGTGAGTCTTAAGATTTTGATATAATGTCACAATAATTTGCATTTCACATTTGGGACTAAGGATATGTAAGGGGCCAGAAAGCTCAGTATGGGGAGCACTTCCCTTGTATGTGACGGATTCAGAGTTCTTGTCAGGCTTCAATTTTTCTCACCCTGTGCCAATAAGTTGACTGATTAAGGCTGCTTTATAAAAGATAATTGTTCAAAGGTTTCAACTTTAATATCAACTATTCTATTATACTCTGAATTGTATAGAAATATTTTGGAAGCAGTTAAGGAATGCTCTGATTATGATCATTTCAATGCAAACAAACATACAACTGTAAAAGATGGGAGATTTAAGTATGTATTAAAGCTCCCCTTGTTCATAATAGTAGCAATGATTTGAAAGCATTTTTGTGACTTTTAGATAATAAATATCACTATCTATTTTGAAATCAACAAGAAAACTGGCTTTCCTACGACTACCAGTCCAATGTGGTGTCGCTTGAGCCTCGTGCTCTCCAGTCAGAGTATGTAATACTCTATACTCTAATAAAATATGTCATTTTTCCTGTAACCTATTTAGTGTGGAATGTTTGATCTATATTTTATACAATATCATTTTAGCTATTAACAAAACAGGTACAAATTATGTAACAACCTTTTCAATAAATATATCATTTCTACACACCTCAACATGTCACCTTATCTATCCCAGGTTCTTAACCAGTTCCTATCTTATCTTATATTTTTACAAGTGTCTGGTTGACTTGTTATTCAGATCAGTCATAGATTCCATCATCATATGTTAATAAATCCTTGTCACAGTATTTTATTATGGTATATAGGAAGCACATTTTCCCATTATACATGTAAACCCATGGGTGAAAGTTTTTTTGGCTAGTCCAGGACTTGACATAAAATTTTAAGTAGGTTGCACTGTTGGATAACCAGCTGTATATTTGGTTTGCCTAGACCAAATGTTTACTAGCAGTGACATGTTGCCTGAACCCAAATATAGGGTCAATAGGATACCCTTAAAAGTCAAGCCTTGTTAGTCCTTAATTTCAGAATTTTCTTGATTCGAGAAAGGTTTTTTTTCCTTTGTAATGGCTGTCGAAATCAAGAATTTAAGGAATTTTAAACTTTCACCTATTAAAACTTTATTAGATATATTTATACATTTAACTGATTAAATGCACTGTATGGGAAGCTATTGTGGGCAGGTTTGTTTTTCCAAGCTATCAAAACATACGTAGAGCCGCCCGGCTAGCTCAGTTGGTAGCACGGAAGTCTCCTGATTGAGGGGTCGTGGGTTGCATTCCCTAGGCAGGGCATACTTTTGTGGAGCTTGGTCATGAAATTATTTCTACGGCCCATACCAATGATTCCTAATTATGTTGGGCAGTTGTCAGTCACTGACGAAAGTATGTGCTTAGTAGTTGGTTAACAGCTAAATCCAGAGATTTAGCCTTTCCAGGAGGAGTGAGTAGGTTGACTGACCACCGTTATATGACCTATACAATGTGTTGCTACGGCGTTGAACCCCACAAAACAAACAAACAAAAACATGAATTATTTCATGGTAACTACATATGTTATATTTATTGTCATCTTATATTAATGTTTGCCTAAAAGCTTGTTCCATAATTGGGCTGGAACTCTTATATTACCCCTGTCCAAAAACCTACTACCATTGCTTGATTTAAAATATATATAACACATTTAATCATCAAGCTATTATTCAAGCTTTTGCAATTGAAAAAAACAAACTGACTATACATATATTTTAACTGTCATGTTATGAATATCCTTGTAAAAAGCACCCTGTATAAAATAGACTACAGTAGTTCATAACTGGGTTAAATGTATCTTTATACCCCCGCTTCGAAGAAGAGGGGGGTATACTGTTTTACCCTTGTTCGTCAGTGCATCCGTCCGTTACAAAATTTTCGTCGCAGTTTTCTCAGCAACTTTAACATGCAGCAGCCTAATACTTAGCATATTGCTTCATCCCATAGTCCCATGTGGTGTAAAGCGATTTCATGCTCCTTGCTCATCTACTTCCTGTTTGTCGCATATTTTTAGATTTTTTCGGGGGTATCACTATTGAGCATTAGCTCACAGATTTACTTGTTCCTAATTTATATACAGTCCCTTCTAAAAGTTTGAAGACAGCAGAAATTTAATTAAATTCTGACTGTTTTTGGTAGAACCATTTTTTTATGTATTTAATATTGTTGGTGATAAAATGAAAACAAATTTTCTTGAATTCATCACATTTATTAGATTCAGCATCTGATATCCAAGTTCAATGTTATTCTGTTCTATAACACTGATTCTAAGATACTAAGGTAGTCTCAACTAAAAAAAAAAAAAAAAAAAAATACCAAAACTAAAGCATTTCAAAATAAATTATAATCAAAGTTTCATAAAACCTATGTAGTAGGCTTACTGAGTGAAAATGTCTCCAAACTTTTGGTCGCCTCTGTATATTTCTTTATTTTATGGTACATAATTGAATGGTGAATGGAAATTCATATTTTGTTAATATTTAAAGAGTTAATGACCAAAAATATTTGAAAAATACATGACATTACATAATACTCTTACTGGATGTATTTACTTTTGTAGAGGTGTCTTTTATAAATAGTCATTGCCATAACCCACTTGTCCAAAGCTCTGGACTATTGAAAATTGATTTTAGCTTGAGATAACCACTTATTTCACATAGTCTGGCTAGGATTGATAATGTTGCCCTTCACTATACTGCAAAAATTGAAACTTAATGGGGGTTAGTGCAAAAGTGCAATGACTGTAAATACATGTATATGATGTACTAGGATGTTCTATCAAATAATTTTATTCTTTGTAAGATTCAAATCATCGCCCTCTTTTTATCTCTTATGGCTGTTTCCTGGATATCCCAAACTAGTTTATGTTTTCATTAGATTGCTCCCACATAGGGAAAACGAGATAACATGATTGAGGCCACTGGCCCAAAATAGAAACAGTACTACAAATTTATGATGATGTTTGATTTTAATTGTTAAATGAGACATTATACAAAATCAGAATCTTATAGGTAGTTTTTATTCAACTTTCACTGACATATTCATTAACCCCTCTGATTTAAATATTCCATATTTGTTGGATGATATATAATATGTGTGTAATATAACAAATATTGAGTATTTAAATCGGAATATAAAACAATATAAATCATGTTATTCCTTGTTAAAACCTAGACACGAATATTAGAAACAAGAGTTATTGACTGTTCCAATGTTAACTAATACATGATTATATTTTATTTTACAGAACCATAAAGGTCATCAATTTGTTTTAATACATTTATATAAACAAGAAGCATGTATACATTGTAATAAAGTGTTATGGGGTGTTGGTTTCCAAGGTTACCAGTGTCAAAGTAAGTTGTTGTTGTTGTTATCAATGATTCTTAATCATGTAGGACAGTCTTTGACGAAAGTATGCCCCAAGTAGTTGTTTAACAGCCAAATCCAGAGATATAGCCTCTCCTGGGAACAGTGAGTAGGTTAACTGACTGCTGTTATATATGACCTATACATTGTGTTGGTATGGCCATAAATTGAACAAAATAAAGCGATGTAATATTTTTGAGGACAGAAATATTTTCATTAACTCTCCATGTTAGAAATGAGAAAATCCTTAAGAAAGTTGTTTTGTGTCATATGAAATTGTTTGACATGTTTTTAAACTTTGAATGTCATTTCTGTAATTGTTGAAAGCATTAACCATTATAAAGTGAAGAATTTTCTCCTCTACACAATATCTGTTTGCAATGGTTTAAAGTAGGCAAACTGGTTACTTTTGCATATAAGTAAATATAAATATAAATATATATATAAAGTCATTGTAATAAGGATGTTTTAATGACAAAAATAACTATTACATTAGCATATAACATAAGTTGTATTCAAATAAACATTAACATATTTATATGAAGGTGGGGAGGGTGGGGAGAGAACTGTCATTGCAAAATGCAAATTTTACCCCTCCCCCCACCCAGTTGCCATGTTATATTTTGTTACAATATTTATGTTTATTTTACAGCCTGTGATCAATTTGTACATAGAACATGTATTGATTTATTAGAAGAAACTTGTAGTAAAAAGAAAAAACCAAAACCAGCTAAACCTAAGCCTACACCTCCAGGTAAATATATAATCTTTTATTGTAGTAGTTTGACCTTATCACTTAACACAGGTCATTGTAATAGACTTGATTTGGAACTCAACCTGGTGGGTTTTTTTCCAGCTGAAAAACTTTCTTTGTACTTGATGTACCCTTGCAGAACAATGTTGAAACACAAATGTGTGTATGCAGAACAATATAATATATGTTGCATGCTTTTCAGCTATAATATTTAAAATAATTTTGTTCTAATCGGATGTGTCTGATTCAAACAACACATTCAGCTGGAAAAAACATAAATTTGAGTTCTGAATTAGGAACTATTTTATGGCTCTCTGGATAATAGTGCGACTTAGTTCGTAGTACTTATGTTGTTGTTTTTTTAATTTGTTTTTGAGTTCTGTGCACAAGTTTTTAATTTAGTGCACATTTTAGTCATAATATTTTATTTTGACACTTTTATGTTTTTTATCATTTTAAATTAGTTTTTTTTATAAGTTAGATTGACAATGTATCTGTAACAACGCTAGTCATTTATCATTTCATAATTTATCATACTTTGTTGCAGTAGATAATTGTAATCAGAAATTAGTTTAAGCCCACTACTGGGCTCACTGGAGCTCTTGGAGTTTATTCCACTCCCACCTCTGGCCATAGACACGCTCTTAGTGTTTATTTGTTCCCACCTCTGGCCACAAACACATTGTTAGTGTTTATTTGTTCCAACCTCTGGCCTGAAAAAAACCTTTAAGTGTTTATTCTGCTCTCACCTCTGGCCACAAACACGCTCTAAGTGTTTATTTGTTCCAACCTCTGGACACAAACACATTGTTAGTGTTTATCTGTTTCAATCCCTGGCCACAAACACCCTCTTAGTGTTTATCTGTCCCAACAAATTTATGGTAATGAAAAAAATTCTACAATCATTCCCCCTCCTGTGTCTTTACTGCGTAAATCTCAACCAAAATGAAAAAAAATCAATGGTCACCATGGGGGCTCTTTGTGTTATTTCCACTCCCATCTCTTGCCACTAGGGGGCTCTTTGTGTTAATTCCACTCCCACCTCTGGTCACCAGGGGGCTCTTTGTGTAATTTCCACTCTCACCTCTGGCCACCAGGGGGCTCTGAGTTATTTCCACTCCCATTTTTGGCCACCAGGGGGCGCTTGTGTTTATACTTGGATATTAGTTTATTATGTTGCCTTTATTATATTGTTATACTAGGCACGGTTAGATCAGTGTTGTCTGAACTTATTCCTACAGGTAAATTATTCTCATATATAGTTTTTGTTATAGAAATATTCATTATACATGTTGCTTTATATACATTACATCACAGTTCAAACTTGCTTTTATAAACTGTCACATTGATGAGTCGGTGCGAAACTAGTCTTAACTACATTTTAAATTAACCCATAACTGGTCAATCCTGCAATTTTTACTTGTCTGGACCTCCACCCACCCCACCCCACTTCTAAATGGCTACCTCAGGCCATTGTGCATTTAACTGAATTCAGTGATTTTGACATAAGAAATTTACCTTTTTTCATGTGCATCCTGCATCAAAAAATGTCTTTGGGATCCAAAAGGGGGATATGCCCCTCTTTGTTGTTGGGGTTTGAAGGGGGAACACACAAGGAATAACCTGGCCAAGCTGCATATCTGTCTGTCAATTTAATTGTAATGAAATAAGAGCATCTTGAAACAGCCTTAGGAAGCTAAGGTGATAAAATGGCCACTTTTGGCCCATATTGCAATCATGTAAGGGTTTAAAAGAAGACTGTAGACTAGTTTTGCACTGACTCATTGACATGCTTTTACTAACTTATTGTTCATCATGATTGAGTGAGGTGATTTATCCTTACATGTTTTGGTTAGCTTCATCAGTCTTGCCAAACACATCAAAATCAGTCAGTCAGGACAGGAAACTTGTTTGGCAGAATGAAAAGCTGCTGGTCAAAATTTACATTAAGAAATTTGCAAAGTTACTCATAGGTGTTTAATATTTGCGCTGGAACAAATAGTTTACTTATTGATTTTATGGGTCATGGTAGTGTTGCTATTTTTGATAGTTTTGCTTGGGCTGGGTTGAAT
Source organism: Mactra quadrangularis (assembly GCA_025267735.1). Classification (NCBI taxonomy): domain Eukaryota; kingdom Metazoa; phylum Mollusca; class Bivalvia; order Venerida; family Mactridae; genus Mactra; species Mactra quadrangularis. The sequence goes on from CM046299.1 coordinate 2,635,854, forward strand.
TGTGCTAGTTTGAACCTGTTAGATATGCATTAGTGAATTGTTGTTTTATTGCAACTGGTAAAGTTGTGAGTTGACAGCTTACAAATTAAACTTGGATAAATGTATTTACACTGCTTGTTTCAAGATAAGTGAAAGGTTACACTGAGCTTAAAGTGATTGTCATACTAACAATGTATTTCCCTTGCTTTTTATGGAGACTGTCAAAGTGTTCCATTTGTTGCTTTGTTCAATTGATCAAGCATTTGACCATATGGAGTTGGCATCCTGCTTTCACTTCAACTTTTAATTGTAAAAAGATTACTTAGCCACCTGGCTATCTCAGTTAATGGCACACAAATCAACTGATTGACGGGTCATTGGTTCGGTTTAATGGGGGGCATACTTTTGAGGAGTTTTGGTCATGAAATGGTTTCTATGGCCATTCTCCTTCCTACCACTGACTCTAAATCATGAAGGGCAGTTGTCAGTCACTTACAAAATTATGTGCCTAGTAACTGATTTACATGACAATAGGTTGACTGAATACTGTTATATGACCTATACAATGTGTTGGTACAGCTAACCACAATTAATTCTTCGATTTAGTGAAAATTGGCTCTAAAGCACCTCTCTTTTGAAAATATGAAATTTTTAATAAAATTTTTGGTAAGCCTGCTCAGAGACCTGTGTAAAAGCTTTTAGGATCGTTGGTGTGATAGTCCCTGCTTTATATTGCTTGTTTACATGGGCAAGGGATTGCTATATTCTTAGCCAAGGAAATCATACCTAGTTAAATGTTAAAGCTTTCCCTCAGATTTAGACAAAGCTAGAAATAATGGTGATTTGGATATTATGATTATTATTGAAATTTATTTGTTACTTATGTCACAAGTATAAAGATATAAGTATTTAGATCTATGTTTTTATTATTTGTTACATTTTTTAACTGTCAGTGGAGCAATTATCAACCATGCTAATTTTAGTACTCTGCACTACTGTACTTTAATACAGTAGAACCTCCCCAAACTGATCCCTCTCTTAACCGGATCCTTTTTTGTCCGGTCCGCATGTCTTCCCTTTATATTTTACCCCTCTAAACTGGATACCTCTGAATTCCAGATATCGGACAACTTTTACAGAAATTTTCTTCAATTTCAATGTAAATCTACTATGTACTTATGAACAATAAAGATATTTATGTACATATATTATTGAATATTTAAATCAGTGGGGTGAATATATACCCCCCCCCTGACAGTTGAAAGCATTATGTCTCTACTAAATTTATCATAGTTATAGTCCGTTTTTTCTCAACTGTCAAAACTGGAATAATTTCCCGTTGACTGAATGCATTATATTTATATTCTAGGCTCATTGTTGTTGAAATATCTTAACTATAAGCCTATCATATGACATAAGCAGCTGTACTCAATCATTAAACACATTTTCTGAAAGTCATGAATGTAAGACGGCGATAATTTTTACATATGAATTGGCTGTGAAATTATTCATGGTTTGACAATTAAGAAAAAACGAACTATAACCAATTATATGACCTCCTAATACTTACAAACTTTATTGTTGTCTCTATAGTATATATCAAATGTCGACTAGAGGCAGGATTCTGTGTCTATGTATTGGTCACTGACGGTCAAACAAAATTTAACCATATATTACCTAGAATTATTGACCATATCTTCTTACTTCACTGTATTATATTTTGCCCTGTATTTCTATATCTTGAATACATTTCACATCTATTGTATTTATTATCAGAATTAACAGTTTATTTTATATATTTATTAATTTATGTCAATTTTTATACCACTTTGTGTGATGTGAATTGTTTTAGTTGGTCTGATTAGAAAGTGATAAACATGAAATTACCTGTGGCACTTTTCACAAACATTCTTACGGAAAAAATCTTCATAAGTCAAAAGCAAGAAACATTAATAATACGTTCATTCATTGGCTTATCAATAGACCTAATCTGGAATTCAAATTTTTGGGTTTTTCCATCCGTGCACGGCCGGTACAAACAAACTTTTCTGCACATTATTGCTAAATTGCACGAACTATGGATTAAATCCTATTGTTCTGTATACACATTTTTTCATTGTAACAGTGAAAGTTTGTTTGTACCGGAGGGGAAAACCCAAATATTTGAATTCTGGATATAGTCTATTCCAAATATTATAGAATTGTGTAGAATAGTTTATACCTTTTGAATATCATATCATAGTTGTGCTTATTATCCATCTGACTTTGAACTAATAATATGAAATTGACTTACGTTAAGAATTTTTGTGAAAGGAGCACCTGCTCTTTAAAATAAAAAAGAACTTAATGGGTCATTGCAAAACTAGACTACTTCTGTCATTATTAACCTGTAGTAAGGCTAGTTTTGCTATGATCCATCAAATGTTGTAATATGTGTTGTTTTTGACACAATTATAGAAAATTAATATTTTCATTAACATTTGCACACATTTGATCTCATGGCTTAAGTCGTTGAAAATTTGCTATTTCCTTTTGAATAGACATTATCTGGAATTTCAAATTTATTGGGGTTTTCCCTGGGATACAAACATGTACATGTACAGTTAAAATGTCAAGTTTTCTGGTGGAAAAATCCAATAATTTTAAATTCAGGATAACATTGATTGCAGTGATCTTAGATTTCCATTTACAATACTAATGTAATGACTAATACAACCTTTATAGATATTAAGTAAACTCGGCCAATAGCGCAGTTGGTAGCGCATCGGGATTCGGAATCTCAAGTCCCTAAAGGGTACGGGTTCGAATCCCACTTGGGGAGGTTATACCCTTCCATGAAAATTAGACTATAATGTCCATGAAAATTGGACCATAATGTCAATTTTTCTCCATTGATAAGATAATATGGAGAAGTTTCCGGCCTTGTGGAAGGGTAGGTGAGTACTGGTTATAGACAAGAGTTCAGGAAAGCTAGGTTAGTTGCACTGAGCGCCGTAAAATGACCTAAAATGTGTTAAAAGGGTGTTAAATCCAATAAAAAATTTTTATAGATATTAGGTGGATGTGTGATTTTGTTGAAATTGTTTTCAAAGGTTTTATATATTATTATCAGTGATTACAAAGTAATTTATGTTTAAAGATATTTGGAATATCTTGAAATTGACTTCATCATTATTTCTTATTTATTTTCTATTCCTATCTCTTTCACTCATTAATTTTCACTTATTTATGTTAAAACTTCAATAGTTTAGTTTAAAGATCAATTTACATTTAAGTTCCACTGTTAGGACGATCAAAATTGATGATCTTACTTGCCTTACTGTCATAATATGAGGGTCATTTTCTTTTTGAAATTAAGCATTTGGGACTTGACAGTTTATGATTTTGCTAAAAAGAAGATGGTCATTTTAGTGGAACCTTTCTTTATAATGCAATGACATGATGTATCAATTATATATGGAGTTTGGTCATGTAATTATTTTTCTCCTACCACTGATTATAAATTATGTAGGGCAGTTGTCAGTAACTTAGTAACTGGTTAACAGCTAAATCTAGACTTAAAGCCTTTCCAGGAATGGGGTGTAGGTTGACTGATCTTCATATTATGCTCTATACAATGCGTTGCTATGGCATTATACCCAACCACAATATATACTATTACATTTGTTTATACTATATTTATGTTTTATATTTTAGCAACACCGATGATCAATGATTCAGATAGGGAACAAATAGGAAGTCCTACCAACACAATACCAAGTGTATTTCCACAACCATTAAAAGATGCTGAAGATAAAGAAATTAGTAAGTATAATGATGATGATGATGATGACGTTAATGATGATGATGATGATGATGATGACAATGTTGATAATGTCATAAAAATAATTAATAATGATAATAATGACTTTATCTAATGAGGCTACACATTTGGATCAATCCAATACTTCATATGGAGCTTTGGTTTAACTTGTGCAAGTTATTTACAATATTTTAGTCAGTAATTATTTTTGAGTGTAGAACTCATTTTTGTAATGTAAAACTATACATGCAATTATATTTTAGCTGGATTATGAAACAAGTTTTCATTAATCAATCTTTAGTCTGCTTTCTGGTTCTCCCCAGTACTAAGCAAATAGGATAAATTCTCTTGCTCAAGGAAACCATGTGCTACAATGGTTCACACCAACACTGATCTTACTATCCAACGATTACAATTGCAGCCCCTTGTCCTTGTTTAATTGATGGATGTCTTTTCTTGATGGTTATGGCTTCTTTTACTCCTCTGTTAATGTGAAAATCTTATGAATTAATGATTTTTGTAATTTCCCTGAATGATGTGATGTTCAGTATGTAAGCAGTGTTCAATGAAGGCTGAACTGGCTCTTGTTATATTGTTAGTGAGTTTCTGTTTGAAATGTTAAAAACAATGTAAGTTTTCTTCTATATTATTGTATTTAACCCTTAAAATATTTGTTTATTTTAGATGCATTTCGTGATGGCGGTCACTCTGTTGGTAACTTGAGAAATAGATTTGAAAATATGAGTCCAGAAACTGAATCTCCAGGAAGGTAAGAGAGGCTGTTGTTTATAGGATCAAATAGTTATACATTGTGTTAGAAATTGTGAAAGCTAAATAGTTATAGGTATATTTTTGATCAAAATATCCTTGCTCGATTATCTGTCATGACAATGACATATACTTAGGGGTGCCTAACAACTGTGTATACCAATTTTTTATCATTTTTGATTTCTATTTCATGATTTATCTCAAATTTTTATCCTGTGAAAGAAGTTGAATCAATTTTGTAATTAATTTAGCCTTTATGCTGTGATATATTTAATGTGTATGGTATTTATTCAAGAAGGGTCAGAGACATGAAATTCCTAGTTCTTTCCACTTGTTCAAGGACAAATAAAAATTGTAAAATGTTTGATAAAAAATGTGTTTATAATTGTTTGGCTTTCACAATTCAGTTATGTTTATACCCTGTTAGTGAAATATGGCTTTTGTTAGTAAATCTATTGTAACAGGTTCTAAATTCTGTGTGTGTGGGGGGGTGGTCGTGTGGGTGTTTCTTGTATATTTCTAAAGGTGTTGGGTTTATTTTTTCTGTGTCATATAGTTAGTACTGTTTACAAGTTCATATGTTTTGTTTCTTGTAATTATTTTTTATTCAAAGGTGAGTTAAGGTATTTCAATTAATCTTGCCATAATTGAAATTATAAGTTCAAATGTTGTCATTTACTTAATCATAGTAGATGTAATTTAGTTTTCTTACAAAAAAAAATAATGACTTCTGTTTATCAAAATACTGTACTATTATTTCTTTAATATAGTCAAGTTTCACTATTAGGACAAACAAAGTTAATGGTCTTTGAAATGGAATGGTTTAAATATCGGGACCTTTTTCTTCTCTAATTCAGCATTTAGGTCTTTAAAATTGTTCGCTGTACTGTAAAATGATCATAATTGTATAAACTTAGCATTAAAACCCAATAAAAAACAACTCGTCTGTGCTTTAACCTTGTTATTTATAATGAGGTTGTAAGCCGCCCGGCTAGCTAGCACGCAAGTCTACTGATCGAGGGGTCATGGGCTAGATTCCCGAGCAGGGCATTCTTTCATGGAGCTTAGTCATGAAATTTTTTCTACGGCCATTCTACCTCCTACCAATGATTTTTATACGCCCGTTTTGAAAAAACGGTCGTATTATGTTATGCTGTTGTCCGTCTGTCCGTCCATCCGTCTGTCCGTCCGTGGACAATTGCTTATCCGGATGATAACTTAAGAAAGGATGTACCTAGGTTCGTTAAATTTTATGTGTAGATAGCCCTTGGGTGGAGGAGGTTCCCTATTGATTTTGAGACCCCAGGGTTAAAGGTCAAGGTCACTGGGACTTAAAATAGGTAAAACTTGTCCGGACCATAACTGAACCACCAATGTACCTAGGTTCATCAAATTTAATGTAAGAGTAGCCCATGTGTCAAAGATGTTCCCTATTGGTTTTGGGGCCCCTGGGTCAAAGGTCAAGGTCACAGTGGCATCATATGGGGAAAAAACTTGTCCTGACAATAACTTAACAACCAATCTACCTAGGTTCACCAAATTTTATGTGAGAGTAGCCCATGTGTCAAGGATGTCCCCAATCAGTTTTGGGGCCCCTGGGTCAAAGGTCAAGGTCACAAGGACATCATATTAAAAACCTTGTCCGGACCATAACTCAACAACGACTGTACCTAGGTTCACCAAATTTTATGTGAAGGTAGCCCATGTGTCAAGGATGTGCCCTATAGGTTTATGGGGCCCAAGGTTCAAAGGTCAAGGACACAGGGGCATAATATGGAAAAACTTTGTCCGGACAATAACTGAACCACCAATGTACCTAGGTTCACCAAATTTTATCTGAGAGTAGCCCATGTGTCAAGGATATGCCCTATTGATTTTGGGGCCCCAGGCCCAAAGGTCAAAGTCACGGAGGCATCATATGGGAAAACCTTGTCTAGACAATAACTGAACCACCAATGTACCTAGGTTCACTAAATTTTATTTGAGGGTAGCCCATGTGTCAAGGATATGCCCTATTGATTTTGGGGCCCCTGGGTCAAAGGTCAAGGTCACATAGGCATCATATTGAAAAACATTGTCCGGGTAATTACTCAACAATGAGTGTACCTAGGTTCACCAAATTTCATGTGAGAGTAGCCCATGTGTCAAGGATATACCTTATCAGTTTTGGGGAAACAGGTCAAGTTTAAACCTTCAACCAGAAGATATCAAATTACCAAGCTGTGACTTCAAATGTTCAATTAATATGTTAATAACGTCAAAATGGCAAACAATGAAACACTTGTCCAGGCAATAACTGAACCACCAATGTACCTAGGTTCACCAATTTTTATGTGAGGGTAGCCCTTGTGTTGAGGATATGCCCTATTGGTTTTGGGGCTCCTAGGTCAAAGGTCAAGGTCACAGGGGCATCATATTGAAAAACCTTGTTCGGATTATGACTCATCAACGACTGTACCTAGGTTCACTAAATTTATGTGAAGGTAGCCCTTGTGTCAAGGATGTTCCCAATAGGTTTTGGGGCCCCAGGCCCAAAGGTCAAAGTCACGGAGGCATCATATGGGAAAACCTTGTCTAGACAATAACTGAACCACCAATGTACCTAGGTTCACTAAATTTTATTTGAGGGTAGCCCGTGTGTCAAGGTTATGCCCTATTGGTTTTGGGACCCCTGTGTCAAAGGTCAAGGTCACAGGGGCATCATATTGAAAAACATTGTCCGGGTAATTACTCAACAATGACTGTACCTAGGTTCACCAAATTTCATGTGAGAGTAGCCCATGTGTCAAGGATGTGCCTTATCAGTTTTGGGGAAACAGGGTCAAGTTTAAACTTTCAACCAGAAGATATCAAATTACCAAGCAATGACTTCAAATGTTTAATTAATATGTTAATAAAGTCAAAATGGCAAACAATGAAACACTTGTCCAGACAATAACTGAACCACCAATGTACCTAGGTTCACCAATTTTTATGTGAGGGTAGCCCTTGTGTCAAGGATATGCCCTATTGGTTTTGGGGCTCCTGGGTCAAAGGTCAAGGTCACAGGGGCATCATATTGAAAAACCTTGTTCGGACAATAACTCATCAACGAATGTACCTAGGTTCACAAAATTTTATGTGAATGTAGCCCTTGTGTGAAGGATGTTCCCAATAGGTTTTGGTGCCCCAGGCCCAAAGGTCAAGGTCACAGAGGCATCATATCGAAAAACCTAGTCCAGACAATAACTGAACCACCAATGTACCTAGGTTCACAAATTTTTATGTGAGAGTAGCCCATGTGTCAAGGTTATCTCCTATTGGTTTTGGGGCCCCTGGGTCAAAGGTCAAGGTCACAGGGGCATCATATTGAAAAACATTGTCTGTGTAGTAACTCAACAATGACTGCACCTAGGTTCACCAAATTTCATGTGAGAGTAGCCCATGGGTCAAGGATGTTCCCTATTGGTTTTGGGGCCCCTGGGTCAAGTTTAAACCATCATCCAGAAGATATCAAATTACCAAGCATTGACTTCAAATGTTCAATAAATATGTTGATAAAGTCAAAATGGCAAACAATGGAAATAATGCTATATTTAATAAGTAACATGAATTTAGTTCACCAAATTTTATGTGAGGGTAGCCTATGTGTCAAGGATGTTCCCAATTGGTTTTGGGTCAAAACTGGGTCAAAGGTCAAGGTCACAGGGGCATCATATGGAAAACCCTTGTCCGGACAATAACTAAACAATGATTGTACCTAGGTTAACCAAATTTTATGTGAATCGGCCCATTTGTCAAGATGTATTGTGTTGATAGCCCTTTGGTATTTTTGGTTCTGAGGCCCCAGGGTCAAAGTCACTGGAAGTTTGTATGGGAAAACTTTGTGTCGGTGATAACTCAACCATGGCTGTACCTAGGTTTCAAAATCTTTGCTTTGGATAGCCTTCCAGTTAAGGATGGGACCTATTCTGAGATCCCGCGGTCATTGGTCAAGGTCACAGGGACTTCATATGAGATAGAACACAGCATGGACTGCACACGGGCGTATAATGCCCTGCCCAGCGGAGCTCTTGTTAATTATGTAGGGCAGTTGTCAGTCACTGATGAAAGTTTGTGCTCAGTAGTTTGTTAACAGCTAAATCCAGAGATTTAGCCTTTCCAGGAGGAGTGAGTAGGTTGACTGACCACCGTGATATAACCTATACAATGTGTTGCTATGGTGTAAAACCCAACAAACAAACAAATATAATGAGGTTGTATTAATGTATTGATATATAGACATAGGGTTGGGTCTCAGAGAAAATCCCAGGGAGATTTTTCTCCCAGGTAAGTTTGCTATGCCACGTCTCTCTGATCTAAAAGTTTTATGATCTGATTCTTTATATTTATGATAGAATGATCTAAAATCATATAACCTCTTCTTTGTTTTATAAGCATTTCCTTGTTAGCTGTGACCTTCCTTGTGGACCCTTGACTTTTGGGCAATTTATGTTTGATCTGCTCAATTAGTGGCCTGTTTTGCCATTATTAATCATTCTTTTTCAAAGATTTTGTCGCATATGTATATATATAGTGTTTTAGTGTTTTGACTCAGAACTATACTAGCCACTTAGTGTTTTGACTTGGACCTATACTGGCCAGTTAGTGTTTTGACTTGGACATATACTGGCCACTTAGTGTTTTGACTTGGACATATACTGGCCACTTAGTGTTTTGACTTGGACATATACTGGCCACTTAGTGTTTTGACTTGGACCTATACTGGCCACTTAGTGTTTTGATTTGGACATATACTGGCCACTTAGTGTTTTGACTCGGACCTATACTGGCCACTTAGTGTTTTGACTCGGACCTATACTGGTCACTTAGTGTTTTGACTTGGACATATACTGGCCACTTAGTGTTTTGACTTGGACATATACTGGCCACTTAGTGTTTTGACTCGGACCTATACTGGCCACTTAGTGTTTTGACTCGGACATATACTGGCCACTTAGTGTTTTGACTTGGACCTATACTGGCCACTTAGTGTTTTGACTCGGACCTATACTGGCCACTTAGTGTTTTGACTCGGACCTATACTGGTCACTTAGTGTTTTGACTTGGACATATACTGGCCACTTAGTGTTTTGACTCGGACCTATACTGGCCACTTAGTGTTTTGACTTGGACATATACTGGCCACTTAGTGTTTTGACTTGGACATATACTGGCCACTTAGTGTTTTGACTCGGACCTATACTGGCCACTTAGTGTTTTGACTCAGACCTATACTGGCCATTTAATGTTTTGACTTGGACCTATACTGGTCACTTAGTGTTTTGACTTGGACCTATACTGGCCACTTAGTGTTTTGACTCAGACCTATACTGGCCATTTAATGTTTTGACTTGGACCTATACTGGTCACTTAGTGTTTTGACTCAGACCTATACTGGCCATTTAATGTTTTGACTTGGAACTATACTGGCCACTTAGTGTTTTTGGTGGACCAGGACAGTGCAACCTTCCTTTGGATATAACTGATACATTTCTGAAAACAGCATGAAACACAATAAACAAGTAAACTTCTCTCTACTCTTTTAGATTACTGTATTTGACTCATTTGTTTATGTGGTTCTTTGTTCTAAAAAAGTTTTTATCTCAATCGATGTATCCTGTCAATGCAATATATGTTACACAACGGTTGTTTTTTGTCTTTTTCTTTCTTGTATAAACACCTACATATCTCAAAATTGGGAAATTCTAAACAAGAACAATTGATCTGTTCCATTTCTGTCAAATCATCATATTCAACTGCCTTATGTGGAAAATGTAGTCATATTGTCATGATGTTTTACTTGTAAACATTTGGAAGCCATGTACTTACATGGGTGAAAGATTACTTGACTCATCCTAAAGTTTAGGAATTTTAGGAGCTGTTTAAAATGTTCCTTCTCCACAAGGAGTGATTTCACCAGTCCATTGCTTATCAAAGAGTTTTTACTTCAATTCCTGACTTACTAAAGTGTGTTTTGTAGTTTCAAGATCTATAAACACATATCAATAGTTTCTTTTTTCTTCAATATCATTCAATATTCATGTGTAATCATCTATTTTGAAAAACAAAACTTAAACCATAAGCATGGCATGACATATAGAAACAAATATCATACCTATACACTGTATTTTTTAAATAAAGTAAGTTTTAATTTTCAATAGTTATTGACAAATAAATACAATAATTTTATCATATTTATCACAAAGCATACTTATTTAATTCTTTTTTATTAAACTTTATTTTGTCAATCAAATGTAGATTTTTTTAAATATTGTTTTCTGAAATTAAAGATTTGTCGTTTAATTGTCTGTCGGATTTCACTGCCTGTTGTCTTTGTTTTCAAGTTTACTAGTATGTGTTAAGCTTCCTTGTGATTGCTTGTTGAATTTTATGCTATAAAGTACTTAAAGCCCCTTTATCAAAAGTAACACTGTACATGGACTGCTAAGAAAATAGACATTTATCAGTTTCAAACACTTTAAATGAAAAAGATTCTTTTAATGTATGCAATGGCTTTGATTGAAGCTTGTTTAAGATAAAGTCTTGTTTCTTCCTAATTACAAAATTAAAGTCTAAAATGATTTGGATCATAATTCAATTGAATATAGTGTGCTCTAATAAAAGGGCCTCCCATTTTTAAGGAAAAGACACTTACCAGTAGTCAAACTAAACAAAAAAAACAAAATTGTTTAATATATTTATTGTGTCTCTAAGGCGTGTTATATTTTGATTTGGCTTATGGTTGTTAGCCAGTTGTCATGTCTGCTGTGAATGAATTTCATATAGTGGCTTTAAGTTTGGTCTCAGTTCATTGTGTTAGTCTTTGAGTATTGTTTTTTTCTATGTTGTTATTTCTGTTCTCTGTTTATTTTGTCCTTGATGTTGTTTACTGTGCTGTTGTAAAAATCTGTTTCTGTCTTAATTTCTAGACACCAGAGGAAAAATGCCATAGTTACAAGGTATGTTCTACTGTACAAACAAAACTTCCAACTTTTATATTTATCTGGAACAATTCCTTTAGTTTTATATATACATGTATATATAGATACTCAGAGTCATGATGAAGCTTGCCTCCATGCTTGCTCCAGTCTGTGCTTGCCAGTCTGTGCTTGCCAGTCTGTGCTTGCTACGGTATTGAATGCTTTTAGTTAGGTTCCAATTAGACTCCAGTAATTGGTTGTATTAATAATGAAAATAATAATATTATTAGTTTAAATTTTAAATATATTGAAATGTCATTAAAAAAAATTATTGCCATAGTTTTCGCCATTATTAGTTTTTTAGAGGGCACAGAATTTAACAATGTCTAGATTATGTTATATTAATGATACACAATGTAGTTTAGATGTGTGTAAATTAATAAAATTATAATTGTATAGATGGATCAGTGTAAAACTAGTCTACATCCTTCTTTATTTACTGGGGCTGTGTCAATATATCCATAAACCGATTGGTACCGGTATCTTGCAGTTCGATACGGTTTGGTTATCGGTCTTGCGGCATATTGATACAAAGGGAAGCAACTCAAACATAGAATTTGAAAAAAAAAGAGTTTTCTCCCGTTGCTGTAGTTGCTGCAGAGCCCCTCTTGCCACTGACAGAGCAGGTCAAGCGCGAAATTACGTCCTACAAGAACCTGGGCAAACTCCCAATGACCTCTAATCCATTAGAGTTTTGGAAAAGTCATGACGAGACGACCTACCTCTTTTGTCCCGCATGGCACAAACATACCTTTGTGTACAAGCAACGTCGGTTGCCACAGAATGTGTCTTTAGTACTTCTGGGGATATTGTGTCCGCAACTAGGTCATGCCTTAAATTCTCGATGACCCCAAATGTTTACCTATGTATTGTATCATCTAAACGTATTGTGTATTGCTTTGTGCGTATCGCAATACGTATCGTATCGGTTTTTTTCCGCATCGACCCAGCCCTAATATTTACATGTAGTTACACTAGTTTTGTCCTCATTCATCAATATGAAAAAAATGCAATTTTAAATGAATATTTTATAGTACAATATGTTTTCTTATATTTTATTTCTCGATTGAATTAAAATAGTTTTAACCATCTTATCGAGGGTTGCCCACAAGACTGTAGTAAAAGCATTGCATTAAAGAGCAAGTTACTGCAGTCTTGCAGGCAACCCTTGTTATGTATCTTAGTGAACTGTTTTTGTTTTAATTGGTGAAAATTTATCGAGAATGATCCTTAAGATCAGGATTTTAGGTTTAATTCCTGTTTAAACCGTGTTGAAATTTGATGTTTCAAGATACTGAAAATATTAAACTTTATCTCATGTGTTTTTGATGTTTATAATTGAAAAAAATTGATGTTGAATTAAAATTGAAAATTAATTTGTAATAATAATTATATGATAGGTTGTTTAGGCTAACTTGATACAAATCTAAACAATATGTGAACAATATCTCATGTTGTCCTAAACAAGCTATATATATGTTATGATGAAAACTAATATGTTATCTGTCGTATTTAGCCCACAAAATTTGCACATGTTGTTATATACCAGTAACCTTTTAAGGCACAATCGTCGCCAGAGTGGACAATCTGGTGGTATGTCTTTAACCTTGCCTCCAGGATTAGAGGTATCAAGGTAATATATATAATACTGCATCAACATTGTATGACAAATACACACACATCTCTCTCTCTACGTCTTAGATCTGTGTTTGTTTGGTATTGCTAAATTTTATTTCTACTGTCAGTGGCGCATACATATTTCCAACTGATTCAAATACTTAGGCCACAACAAGATCATATGTTCTATGGATTTTTCTGGGGAAAAAAATGGGGCGTGCGAGCGAAGAATTTTTTTTAAAAAAAGTCTTTATTCACTAGCTTTATATAGCGGTTTGACCAAATTTTTATGGGCGAGCGAGGAATTAAAAATAATTTTTTGTAAAAACCATCAAAATTAAGGTGCAAGCGAATCCATAGAACACATGATCAATTTGTTGTGGCCTTAGTGGTACTTACATTTACACCAGTGATGTAATTACTTCAGTACTTAAATCATGTTATAAAATGCCGAATCATAGATAGAAAATGATATCCATATTTAGGTATGGAGATTGTTGAACAAATTTCAAGTATCTAAATCAGCAGGGGACGTATTCACACTAAGTCTTAGAAGTCTAGAACTGGCACTCAGATAAAACAATCTTGTGTGCACACAATGAGCTGTTATGTTTTCTAGAAGAGTTAATTTATCAACTGTTTGATTTCATTAAGATCTTACACTTAAATTGTTAGTCTAGTTATATAGATTGAGATTCTAGCATGACACTTGAATATCGTTGACTCGTGACTCTGTTAATAATCTCTGTATGATAATATAAACTGTTTTACTCATCTTTCCCGGCAAAAGTGATCTGAAACAACTTGATTGCAGTAATTTGTTTAAGTATTTTTAACTGTTGAACCCCAGTATTTCTATACATAAATTTTAGCGCTTTATTCAGTGAGAATTTGTGAGATTATATGCAAAAGGTTTTAAGAATAATACTAATTTTCATGAAGCAATGCCTTTTAAACACTTAATCCTTTCAGAATTACTTGCACAAACACATTTATGTTACTGGACAGCTGAAAACACTATTAGACATTAAATGGTTGCTAACACATTTCACATTTTTGGCACGAAACAATGAAAGTTTGATCATTTGAATTTTTGTCTTTTCTCTATTGTATAAGGGCCTAATTTTTGGTCCCATTTTGAGGCAAAATCACTGGCTTGAATTAGATTGTTGAAGTATATCACTAGTTTCACTAGTTGTAGGGCAAGCTGACTTAGTATCGTATTAAAATACAAATGTACATTCATTTTTAAACAACAGAACCTTAATAAAAACTTGTATTTACTTTAAAGGCTTCTAGAATGCTTGATGATGTTTTTTATACACAATATCTTAAATGACTTTTAAAAATGAAGTGTTATACTTTATATAAGGATATCCTCTACGTTAAATATATTATATATTTTGAAGTGTTATGTCCTGTACAATGTTGATTATTTAACAATTATGATTACTAAGTTGTGTCTATATATCAAAGTTTCCTGGTTTCACGTCTAGTGCACACTGCTACATGCTACAATGTCTTGAATCTTGGTATTCCTTAGTAAACGTTTGAAATCATTGATCCAAGAACTTTACAAAGATCTGTAAATGGACTTGTTCATGGATTTTTTTTCTTTGAATTTTACTTCACAATATATTGACATAAACTAGTTTTAGATATATGTAATGTTGACTTAGTGCTGTTTATAAAAGGAAGTGTTTAGATTACTAGAGAACATTGTTGTTGATATTTGAAACATTCACACTGAATATGGCGTAAGATTTAACTGTAGTCTATTATGGACCAGTTTCTGCCGGGGTTTTCATTGTTCTGGTCTATATATAGGTCAAAACCTAACATTGATCTTTTTGACGTCGTGTCACATGGATTTCTTAGTGGTTAAAAATGTAGCATTGTTTATTTCTCATTGAGTGACTGGACTGTGAAATTTTGAATTTTAAATTTTAAGAGACTGGAAGATTATATTTGTTAAAGTTTTTAGCGTGGAATCATGTGACATTCATTTTATAAGAGATATCACTGATATCATTCTATAGTTTTAGTTATATATATTGACATTATGTTTGGATATAATTTAACTAAAATTATGACATTTTATGGTTTAAGCTATAAATAGTGACATTTTTGGAGATTATTTTACTATAGCTTAGACATTATTCTATGGTATAAGCTATATAAAGTGACATTCTGTTCGGAGATATTTTAACTATAATTATGACAAGCTATGCTATAAACTTTAAATAGTGACATTTTGGGGGGGATATATAACTTTAATTATGACATTCTATGGTATAAGCTTTAAGTAGTGACATTCTGTTAGGAGATATTTTAACTATAAATATGACATTCTATGATATAAGCTATAGATAGTGACATTTTGGGGGATATTTAACTATAATTATGACATTCTATAGTTTAAGCTATAAGTAGTGACATTCTGTTTGGAGATTTTTTAACTATAAATATGGCATTCTATGATATAAGCTCTAGATAGTGACATTTACTCTAGAAACATTTGAACTGTAACAATTTCTGGCGGTATATGCTATAAACAGTGATTTTGAAGATTTGTAATGATATTTTTTTACACTTATAGAATATTAATAATGTATTTTTTATAATTTATCTATAAAATCTGCTATAAAAAGGAAGATGAGCTTCAAGAAGAGGTCAGTCTGTTTAATAATACACAATTTATACTTTTTGTTTATTTTGTTGTATCATTTTTAAAATTTTCACTAATTTTATCAATTTTTTTTATACGCTTTTGCTGATTGTTGAAATTATTTTGCTGTACAGTAGAAAAATCAACTATTTGGAAGAATGGAGCATGTTATCCAATCAGTGAGTGGATGGGTGCTGCATTTTCTTTATGCAATAATTAGTAGCCTACGGCATTAATGTAGTAGCTATTTTAGTTTTTGCTGACAGAGATTTCATTCATTCATTGCTCCATATTGTTAGCTTTCAGATTATTTTGTCATGCTTCAATTAAGCAATAACATACTGTTGGCCATACTTAATTGTAGAATAAATCCTAGGTACAAGCTTTTATGTTCCAACATTAAATACCAACCGCTGCAGGACTAGGTATTCAATAAGTGCATCAACTGGAAAGCTTTTACTTTGACATAATATAGGAAAAAAAATTTGACCTTCAAGTTTTTAGCTGGATTTTTTGACGAAAAAATTCGGCTGATAGTTATGCAAAACACGGTCGGGCGTCCGGTGTCGTTTACAATTGCGTTTCAGTTTTCAATTTAGCATATATCTCTGCCATTTATTGTCAAATCTTTATGAAACTTCATACAATGATAACATACCATGTGATGAACGGAATAAGAAAGTAACCACAACTCTAACTAGCTTTATTATTGATTATATCCCTTTGCAATTTTTGCGTTAATGTATTTAAATCCGGCTTTAATGTGGTCTCCACATTACATTTCTTGTATAAACAATGGGATGAATTATTACAGCCTTGTATGTGTCCAATATATTAAAATGTGCCTTAGTTAGAATTATAGATTGATGATAATGTAATATTAGACTTCTCAGACAGTAGCTATTTTGGAGAATTTGGAGGTGGGGGAATTCCCTATATCTTTTTTTTTACAAGATTTTCTTACATAAGGAAGTTTATGTTACAATTAGTCAGGTTTTAAAGAATTATATTCAAATCAGGAAGTTAAAATTAAAATAAGTAGAAAGTAAAAACTTTTCATTGTAAACTAATTTACATATTCTGAGTAAATTTTTTCTTAATTTAGTTTCTGTTTTTATTGAAAATTTTAAAATCTTAAGAAAAAGTCATAAACAATCAGAAACTTGAAGTTATTCTGTAATGTTGTTATTAAGATTAGATTTTCAGTGCTTTCCATTTCAATTATTGATCTATTTCAAAGATATGAACTGAAATCTATATTCAATTTCCTAGAATTTATGTTGTTTAAGGTTATTAATGAATTTATTTAGCTGTCATGGTGCATTCATTAACCCTGCTGATTTAAATACTCTCTACCGTATTTCTGTACTCACTTTTAATTATCAAGTATTTAAATCAGTGGGTCATTGTAGATGCTACTGACATTTGAACAGAATTTACCTTTATAAACATTTTTGAAATTGTGTTGACAGTTTATTACACATACCAACCAGATACTTTTTCCTAACTATAGTACCGATTTTATGTCATTAGTTTTACAGTAATAGAACATAACTACATTCTATGACTTGAAATAAATTGAAATCTTTGACAATTTACTGTAATTTTCTCCAACACTAGCCCAAGTATCATCCTGGCATTTAGGCAAGTAGTTTCAGGGAATGACTTGAGTTGTGCTCAATCCTGGGACCTTAGTCTTGAGTTGTGATGAGGACCTTGTTCATCTATGATTCATTTCAGACTTTCTCATCTATGTACTAGCTATATTGAAACATTTATTTCCTTGTAGTCTATATGATTGTAGATGTTTATACAGTGCACTCCTAAAGTCATTGAACAAAATATTGTTTTAATATAAATTAATTCTCATTTACCCATAAACAAACAATGTGTCAGTCAAATTCTAAAACTATCATTGATTACTTAGTATTGTGCGTAAATATTGACCCCGACCTGACCTTGATGCAAGAATATTCATTACATTGAATACAAATGTAGTATTAATCCTCGATTACACCTTGACCGTGAGGATGATGAGTTAAAACTTAACACACAAACATACTTCTATAATTTTACACGTCGTAACTCAATTTTAAAAAAGAATGAGTTACGACCATTTTGCTTTAAGCATGCAATACATTAACAGAAAAAAAAAACCAGAAAAAAACGTACAAATTTTTTATCCTATAACTTTTGGAGTGCAGTGTGAATGTTGTGATGCACTAATTGTATGATAAGACTATGTATGACTGTATGACTAAGATAATGTTATATATATATAGATATAAGTAATGAAGTACTCTTATCTCTATGTCTCCATATACCTCTTCTATATCATATCCTTATGTCTGGGTATATCATATGTGTGTGAAAATATCTTAGTTCTCACATTTGTCAGATGTTCAAAATTAGACCTTATGTGGGATGTTCAAAATTATGTGACTTTTGATCTTTGTGACCTTTCCAAGAATTGATAGCAATTTTTTATTGAAATTGAATTGTTGTTGATTGTTAAGACAATCTAGACTTAAATGAGGTTTTGCTTCTATGCAGGGTTCGACTAAGGATCCTTGGGAGGAATCCCAGTGATGATACGCTAGGGATTCTGTGAGAACCCCTATAAATTGTCATGTTCTGACTCAAATGTGAGTTCCCATGTATTGTTTATCACAATTGGTGATTACAAATCTGTATCTAAAATTTTTGTCTTTTATTTGGAGGAATCTTTGAAAAACTGACGGGTTTCTCTGGATCCCTGGTAAATACAGTCGGTGTTGAACCCTGCTATAACCCGGGTCTGTGGGGCAGTTGGTAGCGCGCCAGGATTTGGAATCTCATGTCCTGAAGGGGGTACGGGTTTAAATCCCACCCGGGGAGGTTATACCCTTCCATGAACATTTGACTATAATAAATAATAATTTTTCGCCATTAATAAGATATATGGAGAAGTTTCCAGCCTTGTGGAAGGGTAGTTAAGTACTGGTTATAGACAAGGGTTCAGGAAAGCTATGTTAGGTGTGCTGGACACCGTAAAATGACCTAAATTGTGTTGTCATGGCATTTAACTAAATAAAAAAAAAAACACTGCTATGTCTTGTTTTCATTTCTTATTGACTATATTATATCATTGTAACCTTTTTCACATCTTACATTACTTCAGTCTATGTATGGTTGCATTTGCTTGATTGGTTAAACATATTATGGAAATATTTTTATTGTTAATTTTTATGACATTGGAGAGTGACTGATAAAGGTAAAATTCTTAAAAGGCATGACATTGCAACACGCTCGATATTGTTTTGATATTTTGTAGGCTTATTGCAACTCAGTTCTAACCACTTTTCTAAACAAGACTTCAGGAGGCCTCAAATGTTTCATTTAACAAAACACGTCTTTTTCATTAAGAGAAAAATGTCAGTTTTGTTTTGTTCCTTAATATTTTAAACCTATTTAATATTTTATTCCTTGATGAGATTATTTTTAAAAATGCAAAAAAGTGATTTTGGGAAAAATAATGTGTTAGAGCAGTGTTGCATTAAGCCAAAGATTTGCTAATTTGTGGGTTTAGTGCTAAATGGTCATAACTCAATATAAAAAAAGAGTTAGATCTTTTGCGCTAGGCTTGTGTATTGCCTTTGGTATACTATAGTGTAAATGTTTAGAAAGTTGTTGGTACTGTAAGGGCTGGTACTGTCAGGTTCATGTTTGGCTTTAATAAATGTCATGA
The DNA here is from genome assembly GCA_025267735.1 of Mactra quadrangularis. NCBI lineage: Eukaryota > Metazoa > Mollusca > Bivalvia > Venerida > Mactridae > Mactra > Mactra quadrangularis. The sequence goes on from CM046299.1 coordinate 2,655,416, forward strand.
TTTGAGAACTAGAGAGTTTTACAATAGTCTTGTGTTAGAATAGATTGTAATATTCTTATGTTTGTTTGTTTTTCAGGAAAAATTCAGATATTGGTCGATCAGAAAGTATGAAAGGTCGTGGAGATGTGGTAAGTTTATGATTTCATCTTCTTATCTTGTTGTTTGATGTAATGGTAACCCGGGTTGGTGGCGCAGTTGGTAGCCCGCCGGGATTTGAAATCTCATGTCAAGAAGGGGGTACAGGTTCCAATCCCACGAGGGAGGTTATACCCTTCCATGAAAATTTGACAATAATGTCAATTTTTCTCCATTAATAAGATACATCAAGAAGTTTCCGGCCTTATGGAAGGGTAGGTAAGCACTGGTTATAGACAAGGGTCGAGGAAAGCTAGGTTAGGTGTGCTAGATGCTGTAAAATGACCTAGAATTGTGTTGACACAGTGTTAAACCAAATAATAAAAAAAATCTACTGGTATTTGCGGCATTCAGATCTCCTCAGTGATTCACTATGAATAACCTCAGACGCATTAGATGTTCTTTTGAGACCACCTTTGCATCATATGCCCAAACAAACTGCCTTAACCAGTGTTTAACTAAACAAATCCACAATTGTTGTACATGCTATGGTTAATATCTGAATTTTTTGTCCATGAATTTAAAATACATATTTCAATGAAATGGCTTAACAATATTTAGTTATGTTTAACACACAAAATGTTTTTACAAAGTCTAGTGTGTTTACGACAAGGACTATTTTGTATAACAGTTACATACTTCACCTGTGCTTTGCCTTGCATATGCAGCAAAATCCAAATCTTTTGGTAGATCCCCCACATTGTTAGGTCAAATTGTCAATAAATTACTCTATGTAATTTTTTTGAAATCTGTCTATTTCATTATTTTCAAGGTAGTTTTTCAGTATTAACAAAACTTTCAACTTCCCCTCATGGATATAAGAATTAAAACCATTTTGCATATAGTATAAACTTGTTTTGTTTTACAGCGTGACAGACCAGCTAAAAGATCTAACAGTGATTTAGCAATGGATGAGAATACTTTTAGAGCTATACATGATAAAAGTTCATCAAATTCTAGTCTCAGGTTGGTACAAACATCAGTGGTAGTAATGCTACTGTCCCATAATCATAAAAGTAGCCATGAGGGCACCGTATGGGCGCCATGCGATCAAGCTCCGCAAGAGCTCGTTAGAACTCTTGTGTACCCGTACGTTTTGTTACGTTTTTACCAGGGTCCGTAAGATGAGCCCAGGATACACGTATCAGTTTTGAAGTCAAATCGTGAGCAAAATCGAGGCCAAGTATGAACTAAACTTGCATATCTTCCAGCTACAGCTCTGTACGTGTGTGTTGTTTTGTTCCATGTGCGTATCGTCACCTTAATACGCAAGGCTGCCTACGGCTGTCTGCACATACGGGTCAGCAACAAGCCACAATTTTAAGAGACCGAGGCATAAGATAGAGGCTTTTTTTTTAGTTCAGAAGTTAATGTTTAATCTCACCCTCTACAAAGTGACCCCTGTTGTCATATATGTAACTAACATTGTAAGTTACAAGTATCCCCTGTACTTATTTGTTCATTTTATATAAAGATTTGGGCTGCAATAACAATTTATTGTGATTTAAGTTTTGATTTCTGATTCATTTATTTTTGTATTATTGATAAGTATACTTTATTCAATATGTCCAAACATTTCAAATGTTTATAAGTCAGTATTTGATATAAAATCTTGGATAACAAATCTAAATCAAATTGGTGGAAAATCAAATCGTTGCCCTTGGCAATCAAGATATTATGAAGCCCTAATGAATACTTGTATATTTTCAGAACTGTTGAAAGTCCAATGGGATCTATGGATATATTACCAGCTGAAGTACAAAATGATTCAGATTTTGATGTGGAACCAGAATTACCTTCTTTGAAACAAGTACTTGGTGAAGAAACTGTTAGAAAGCTCAAGCCTAAAGAAAAGAAAAGACAAGATGTTATAAATGGTGCGTTTATTATCAAATAATCTTATAGTGATTGATAATGGTGAGGATTATGATGATGATGATGAAAATAATGATGATGATGTTAATGATTATAAAGATGATGATGATAATGATAATGATAATGATTATGATGATGATAATGATAATATTGAAAATAGAAATAATGAAAATAGAAATAATAGTAATATTATATACCATATTTGTATAGCATTCTTTTTTCATATTGTAAATATGTTTTAAAGGACTTCACAACCATATGCATAATTTATAAGTGATTGTAATAATAATAATAATAATCATAGTTACAATAATGATAGAAAATAATAACAATATTAAATGTGGATAACATTTTTTGTTAACAGTGAAAACTATCTAAAATTGTTTATTTGTGCAAGAACATGTAGATTTAGATTGGCAACTTCATTCTTATACTGTTACTCACAGGATAACTGATAACTATTCATTCTGGAACAAGTTATAGTGGGCGTGGCTGAGTGGTTATGATGTTTGACTGATAGTCATTGGATAGCGAGCTCTGCATTAGTTCAAATCCCATCCAAAACTTACCCTGTGGTTTCCTGTAGAAAAAAATCGTAATCCTACTAGCTCAATGGTGAGGGTCAGGGATGCTGGCTCAAAAGTGATAAATCTAAGTTGTAAGAACTTGTTTCACAATCTGGCTTAAATAGATTAGTATACCTAATCAAGTGATATAATGTCACCCTAACAATGCTATGTTTCTATATTTTGTAGAGTTATTTTACACAGAACAGTGCCATGTTAGAAATCTAAAGATTTTAGATACATTATTTTATCGACCAATGTTGAAGGAACAGGCCATATCTGCAGAGTTTACTAAAAGTTTATTTCCAAATCTTGAAACAATGATAGCTCTACATGGTAAGAATGTACTTCAAGTTATTTCTTCCAGGCATGTCAATTAGGAGTTGATTGCAGATCTTGTGTGACCTTGTGACAGAAATGGCAAACTAATAGACATGTGGTGTAAATCATTTTGGTGCAACAATATTACCCTGGCCGTGGCATAGTGTTTAGCATGTCTGACTTCGAATCATGAGATCGCGGGTTCGAATCCGGTCGCCGTAGGTCATACCCTATACATGAGTTGTCGGCCTTGTGGTAGGGTAAGTTAGTGCTGGTAATAGAAAAGTGACCAGGAAACCTATAATAGGAAGAGCTGGCCATAGTATATATAACCTAAATACATAATTATATGTTGAATACAACGTTAAAACCCAATTAAAAAAAAGTGTACCCACACTGTCATATTTCCTTTGCTTGATTTATTATATTTTATAATGTATCAGAGTATATATTTATAATGTATTTATAATGTATCGATTACCTCAACAATGTTCACCAGTCATGGACTTGAGGCTAGAGGGTTAAGTCTTGGACTGACCTTACTTTTGCAATTTTATCACATTTTCCAGTTTGGATTGTAATTGCAAGGTTGACTAAAACATTTTATAAATTGTATCATATTTGACTAGTCAGTGCAAAACTAGTCTTTAAACATTTAAATGAAGAAGGGTGAGAACTTGTTTTCTGTGACCCATTGATATATTTCTTGTTGTTGAATTGTTATTTTATAGTTATCAAAATATAAATAATGATTTTGTTACCATCATTAGAAACTATTTATATTTTTGGTATTTTCAGGGTCTTTAAATAATAATATGAAAAATAGACGTAAAGAAAAACCTGTGATAGCCAGTGTGGGTGATATTTTATTAGAAAGGGTAAGATTTATTTATGATTTCTTATATTTACAATATTGATCAAATTTACATATTGCCGCGTCCGTGGCGTAGCAGTTAGCATGTCTGACTTTGAATCCGGAGATCGCAGGTTCGAGCCCAGTCGCTGTAGGTCATACCCTATACATGAGTTGTCAGCCTCGTGGTAGGGTAATTTGGTACTGGTAAATGAAAGTGTCCAGGAAACCTAGAGTAGGAAGAGCTGGCCGCTGTATATATGACCTAAATATAAAATGAATACAACGTTTAAAAAAAATAAATAAATAAATTGTCTTATGAGCTCACCTGACGCATTGTGCTCCAATTTTCATCATCATGGATTACTTTTTTGTTACAAAATATATCTTTACTGTGGTCATTAGAATGTAAGTCTAATAATGGAGCAGACATGGCCGATCAGTTATATGACATTTCACTGGTTATCATTTGACAGACAGATCTCTGTTTGTTTGATGAATCACAGCCAAAACCCAGTTTGAGGTTTCCTTAAGCAAGAAATTTCTTATGTTGATATTTCACATGTGATCTAACAAATATGTCATTTCTATTTTATATTAATAATATGTGTTTATTGAGTTTATGTGTGTCTATTTATAGTTTGACGGAGAGGCTGGTGAGAACTTCCGTAACGGCTGTGCCATATTTTGTAGAAATCAGTCTCAGACTTTAGAAAATCTCAAAGCCAAATTTAAGAAAGATTTAAAATTGGCGCAATTACTTGCTGTAAGTATTTTCATTGAAGATAACTTCTTGTTCTCAAGCGTAAAAAATTCAACAACTGTTTCTTATGATCAGTACTAGGATGTGGTAAGGGGTAAAGAGGTCTGAGGTGGAATCCCACCAGGCACTGTGAATACCTATGAGCAAGAATTTAATCTGCTAAAGTTGCCTTATTGAAATTTCTTGGTGTGAATAGGACAGTTTTATTGTTTGTAATAGTTGCACAGATTAGCTAATATGAAATGACTGAAATATTTTAATTTTACATTGACTATGTACAGTTTAACCTCTGCAGAGGGCCCTCCACAAAACTAATTCTTAGCACAACTGTTTTGATATTTCCCAAGTGTAATTTTAATTGAATTCCACCTATACAGAGCAAAAACCTCTAAACAGCAACATACTTTAGTCTCTCCCAGTGAGTATTGTTCAAGAGAGGTTGTACTGTATTTTGAAATTTGTTCTGACTTTACATTTATTTTAAACATTCAAAGTTCAAAACTTATATCTGTTAGATTTTCTACTGTTTTTATATATTTCACTACTGTTATTTTATCAACATATTTTCATGTATTTCAGGATGCAGAACAAAATCCATTATGTCAAAGATTGGCATTGAAGGACATCATTCCTAAACAGTTTATGAGGCTCACTAAATATCCATTATTAATAGAAAATTTACTTAAATATACACAAAGTAAGTGGATGATGGGGCGTTGCAAAAATAGTCTTCATCCTTTTATATTAACCTGATGATAAACTAGTTTTCGTTGACCATTGGAAATAGTATTTTCTTATTTTTATACATCATTTTTTTTATCTTTGCATCTTCATATGGTTTTCACTTGAAACAACATACATGTTTATGAGACTACCATTGAAGATGAAATACCAAGTTGCATAACTCTAGCATGAATTTTGACCTAATTATGGCCATTTGTACTTTATTATTTCCTGGTTAACTTCTTTTGTCCAGCATTTTCTTGAAACTTCTCATATGTTTACTGTGTTTCCATTTGAGGTTATATACCAGGTTACATAACTGGAGCACCAATTTTGACTGAATTATGTCCCTTTTATACTTAGTAGTTAAAAGTTTTGCACTTACATGTAAATATTATAACTCCAACCAATGAAAGTTTCCATTTTGAATTTCACTCATCTCTATGGGATTGCGTATCAGTGATTTTTTTGCTAACAAGAGCATACAGAATAGTAAAGCATGCTCTCTGTGGACTGGTTTTATTAGCTGGATTTTTCAACGAGCCCCTGGCTTATAGTTTGGCGAAACCCGGGCGGGCTTGTGATCAGGGGGGCATCTGGTGTTGTAACAATTGTGTGAAAGTTTTTTTTCTATACCATATATATATTTATTGTCAGATCTTTATGAAACTTCATACAATGATAACATATCATGTAATCAATAGAATTAGAATGTAGCCACAACTCTACCTGGCTTTATTATGGATTATTTCCCTTTGTAATTTTTGTGTTAAAGTTTTTAATATGTTGGATATCTCTGTCATTTATGGTCAGATCGTAATGAAAATCCTTCTTTAATGTGGTTTCCTCATTACATTTCTTATATTATCTATGTTATGATTTTTCCAGCCAGTACAGAAGAACATGCTAATCTAGAGAGAGCATTAAAATGTAGTAAACATATATTAGAATATGTAAATCAAGCTGTTAAAGACTGTGAGAATCATCAACGTTTAATAGATTTACAACGTAAAATAGATAAAAAGAATATAGATAATACCCCAGATATGGATGAATTAAGAGTAAGATATATAAAATTGTTGTTTTTTGGGGGGGAGGGGGTTTATGACCTAGCAACTTGATGTATAGGTCATATCACTGCGGTCAGTCAACCTACTTGCCATTCCTTGAAAAGATAAATCTCTTGAATTAGATGTTAACCAGTTACTAGGTACATACTTTAGGCAGTGACTTACAACTGTCCTATGAGATGAAGAATTAATGGTAGGAGAAAGTATCATTTCATGACCAAGCTCCTCAAAAATAAGCCTTGCCTTGAATACAAACATACCACCCCAGGATCTGTAGACCTTTGTATGACTGGCTGAGCTAGCTTGGCATCTATATTTAATGTAAAATTGTAGTTAATTTTCTTTGACTTTTTGCAGAGTCAAGTCCCTTTGATGAAAAATCTTGTCTGCTCATTTTTTCAGCTCCTATTGTATAAATTTATTTTTGAACTTCTTGACTTGTTTGGAGAGTAGTTATCACATTCAGTGATAGGTCTAGATTTGTTTTTAAGTGTAGTCCTTGGTAAAAATAAGCATTGCATTTAGTGTAGTTTTTGTTAGAAAATGTTCCTAAGTTTAGTTTTTGTGAAAAACTAGCTGTATTGATGTGTTATTGAAGTGTTATTTTTGTGGTACTTTCAGGACTTAGATTTGTCACAACATAAGTTAATACATGATGGAACATTAACATGGATGCTAGGTAGAAAACAGATAGAATTACATGTTGTTTTGTTAGAACGTGCAATGGTTTTATTACAAAAACAAGATGATAGACTTGTACTAAAACTACAAAGTACACAGCTTGTTGTGGGAAAAACTGAAAGTAAAAAACATAGTCCATTACTCTGGTTGAATAACGTGCTAGCTAGGATTGATGCCACGGATAGGAAAGCATTCTTTGTTGTTAACACATCCAAATCTGGACCTCAGATCTATAAGTTAGTTGCTGGAACTGTTGAGGAACAAAAAAAGTAAGTGGTTTTATATATAAGTTTTTTTAGGACCATCAAAATTGATGGCGTTAATATTTGAACAACCATAATAAAAGGACCAATTAAGCATTTAAGATGTAAAAATTGTAAAAAAAAATGATTGACTGTGAGATAACCATAGTTGCCATCTTAGCAGAATTATACCAAGGTCTACAGCTTATTACCTTTCTTTTCTAAAAAAATGTTCATTGCTTTGTGATGTTGTTTATTAGTTTCATATCCTTCAAACAAAAATTGAATCAGGCAGTAAACTAGATCCTGTCCAAAACAAATTTGTGCAGAGGATTCAAAGTACACTATTGTAACCCGATTAAAATCTATGGTCTGAACTGAGATTTAAACCCACAACCTATTGAGTCATAAGCAGACACTGTACCATGTCACCATAAAACCTTAAAAGCTAGCTTGAAGGCAAGGAAGTACAAGTGCTGTATTATACCTCTGCTATTGTATTTTAACTCATAAGCTTATTTAAGCTTTTTGACAAAGAAATGTTATAGTTATTTTACCCCCGCTTCGAAGAAGAGGGGGGTATACTGTTTTACCCTTGTCCATCCGTGCGTCCGTCCGTTACAAAATTTCCGTCACAGTTTTCTCAGCAACTATATCATGCAGCAGCCTAATACTTTGCATATTGCTTCATCCCATAGTCCCATGTGGTGTAAAGCGATTTCATGCTCCTTGCTCATCTACTTCCTGTTTGTCGCATATTTTTAGATTTTTGCGGGGGTATCACTAGTGAGCATTAGCTCACAGATTTACTTGTTATTTTATGCACTTTTTTATTTTTTTCTGTGTTTTGGCTGCTGCAAAATTTGAGGAAAAACAAGAGTTTGCTCACATTCTGAACACATGACTACATACTCTGTCTACTGTATTGGTATAAAAGTTCATGTATAATTGTTTTTTATTTGTTTTCTTTAGTTGGACCAAGCATATCACACAAGCCTCAGATTTTATGAAAAAGAATGAAATAAACTTAAAGAAGAAACCAGTTATACAATCACATCAAAAAGAAATACCAACTGTAAATAACACATTACAATCAGGGTAGGTCATTATATCGATATATATATAGAAGTAGACTTAAACATACAGTACTAACCTCCGAGAGATCTTTGACAATTTTTTTATTGAGAAAAACTGGTCATGCTTGTAGCTACTAAATCTACTGTAATAAAAAGCTCTTTTTATGTAAATAAGTCAGAATCATACACATGTATTTATTAACCAATAAATGCTGTTTTTTGGTAAATTTGTTAAGATATTATCATAACCCTTAGGATTCTTATTCCATGGAAATTGGGTAAATGTTAAATGTTGTTGATCCTGTAAACAGGATATTGTTCATAGGCTTTTCAAGGTCTCCGTGATTGTAAATTTTAACTTTAATTAATGTGTAAAAAAATTACTTACCCTCCAAATGTTGAGAAGTTGTAGACTCTTTGTACAGGATAACTTTCTTGTGGCCCTGGGATCACAAAAGTACCTATTTTTAAAAGTGTGAATTTTCACATAATGTGTTTCCATCCAATTGCTTTTCACACAAAAATACTTGTTCTTCACTTTAAGTGTAAAGTTCACTGAAAAAAAACATTTTCAGTGGTGTCAGTGCTTTGATTGTTATTATGACAGTAATAAGTTGTTGTACATTTTAGATCAGAGAATGGTGAAATACAAGGTTTAGACAATGATCCATTAGTTCCACCTGAAGATGTAACCTATACAAATCCAGTTATAAATCCAGAAGTACTAGATATTACACCATTAGGTATGTTACTATATATAGCAGATTTTACATTCTTGCCGTTTGGTCTTTATTGTGCACCGTATCTCAAATGTCAAAATATTGATAAATTTATAGTGACTTTGTGTGAAATTTACTTTCGTCTTAAATTTGTGAGTGATCAAATAGAAAGATGTAGCTGTCTGTTTTGCATCCATTTTCTTGTTTAAAAGAAAGACAAAACATTGACTTGGTTTGAGATAGAAGTATTGACAAAGATATGATTCTAAATTTAACACATTCATAAGGGATCTAGGTAGCATATTATCAAACATCTTATGATAATTTAACAATATAAGACAGAATAATTTGAGACTAAAATCAGTCGTAAGACGCTTGATATTACCGGCCCATGATGTCTTTTGATTTTAAGATTATATTAGATTGTTTAAGATATTTTGTGAGAATTTTTGTTTATATTGTTTAATTCTTGATATAGATGAAGAAATACCCGGCCCAGGTGAGAATATATTGCAAAAAATCAAACAGCAATAGAATTAATTTATAAAACAAAGCAATAATTGGAAAATATTACACATATAGACATAACCACACTTACAATTCTTTGAAAATGCTCTTATATTTAAAACCATTGTTACAATTCAATGTGCACACGCTTGTTTAATTGGTGAAAGAAAGCAATGTGCACTGTACTCAATTGATTATGGTTTGAAAAGAAAGCTTTTTTGCTTCTCTGCTATAATTGAGCTAAACCCTGTTAGAGGAAATGTCATAGGCTTTTTTCATCTAGGAAAATATTGACAAAATTGAATAAGGGTGTTTTTCTTCATGTTCAATACTTCATATAACAGCCACTTACAGAGATATATTTTCAAAGGAGTATTTTTATCTTTTTTGTTTGAAATTTTCATTTATCTAAAATAATTTTGACAGGAAGTTTAAATTCTAGTGACCTTCGCTTTTGTAAAAGAAATTAATAAAAGCATTAGACTTCAGATTTGCCTGGTAAAAATTTATTAAAGATTCTTTCTTGAAAAAAAAGAAAAAGTTTTCAGGCCTTTAAATTGAAAGATGAGCAGAAAAAAATTGTTGCATGTTTAATTTTTGTGTCTTTGTTACCAGTACTAACTTTCACTTAGCTTAATACACAAAAACTTGTTTGTTTTTTCGTATCATTGTTTTATTTATTAATTTACACCACTCAAGTAAACTTTAGTTGCATTTTATTTTATGCCATAATTTGATTAAATTCTATCAAACCCTTCTTTATGTTGCGATTCTTGAATAAATGTTGGCACGCTGTTTTAGGTTTATTAGTTACACTGATTATTGAACAGCTTCTACTTGCATTCTACGTTGTTGCTTACTGTCAGTCTTTGTGTACACCTTTTAGGGGAATGTGGTAGGCTTTTTTATAGGGGTAAATATTTACAAAACTAATATAGGGGACATTTTCTATTCATTTTCAATACTTCAGATAACATTCACTAACATATAAAATTATAATATTCTATTTCCATCTTCTTGTTTGAAGTTTTCTATTGTAGAATATAATATTTCTGTGATATTAATTCATGATTTACTAAAAATCAACAAAATTCTAAGGATAGGGGAATTTTGCTAGAGAAGGAAAGAACTGAGAAGGTGAAAATACTAATTTTGTCGAGGGGAATGGGGCCTTATTTCTGCCCCTAAAGGGCTTGAGGAAAAACCACTGCAAGGCTTGACATTTAAGGTCCTCCTTTTGCCTCTAATTACCTATATTTGGTTTGGGGCAACTTGCTTCTGTCAGTTAACATTTGGTTTTGCAAGTAAAACAATAAAGTGGTTGTCCAAACAGACAATGTTAATGTTGAGCCCTTCACTGACTGTTTACATTTAATATAAGGATAAAGGGATAAATACTACTACAGCTTACAGCTGACCTTTTTGTTTTGATCAAGTAGTTAATTCTAAAGATAAGTCACCTACTCTAGCTATGTTCAATATTTTATTTATGTCACGGAAACTGCTTGTCTTGGGTTGTTTATTGTATAAGCTTATCAGGGGTGCACTTTCAGATTAAACTGTGATGGAGATAGATAACTTTGCTTATTTGCTAGCTTCAATGTTGAGCTGCTTTTACATGCAATATTGAATTTTTTAGTAAGCTCAGAATCCAATTTTTGTACCAGCTGTGTTACTGTACCATGTCAGGTTACTTCTTTATGTCTGTTTGTATCGTCTAATGCTGCTAGGTAATTGTTTAGATTTATTTTGTAGACGGATAAATTTTCAGCCTATCCAGCATTTATTTTCATTTTTAGAAGAAATGTGGCTGAGCCTTTTTTGAAGGGAATATAGCAACAAAAATTTAAATAAAAGCAATCTGATTGGATGATAGAGAAATTCAGAAATATTTAAGCAATCTGATTGGATAGGACAGAGGAATATTGTCAAAAGTTATTGTTCTGAATATTTTATGAATTGTATATTTTTTGATAGCTTCTGTTTGGTTTATCAGAACATTTTAAAATCCACACCTTGCCTATCTCTACATACTAGTTAAAATATTCGAACATGAAAGAAAATATTTTTGAGAGAAAAAATTAACAATGTATCCAAGATCAGATCCATTTTGTCTTTTAACTTATGTCAATGGGTCAGTAGAAATCTAATCTTAACTACATGTAAATAAAGAAGTACATGTTAGTAGACTAGTTTTGCACTGACCAGATGACCAATTGATGTCATAGTAATCATAATTTCTCATAAATTCACGTAGAAAAATCATAATTTTATGTACAATGTAATAACTATTAGCTAAACCATTCCAACGTAGTTTTATTATTTTCATTCGTTAATTTTTGTGTTATTTATTTATGTGGGCTTGATTCTGTACGAATGTTGGATATTGTAGTAGAAAAATGTTGACAAAATTGCCTAGAAACTGTGAGATACTGAAAGTGTTATGTTAATTGTTTAAATTAACAAGAATGGATGGACGTTGGAAGAGATATTTTACGGTCTTTGTTTCACCTTTTGTTACTAACTTCTCCTGCATGTATTTGTCTTATAAACCAACTGGCACCATTGTTTACAGAGAAATTAAGACAGAATGATGAAACATTGGCAGCTGTTTTAGAAGAAAGACAAGGATTATTGGCTGAATTATTGAATGTTAAACCTATAGATGTACCCGACAAAGTTGAGGTAGGTTTCTAATTTACAATATTTTTTGTGATTTTTCTGCATTCATAGACATTTAATATAGGACTTTCAATATAGCATTTTTTCAAAATAAAAAAAAATTTGGCATAATGGTTATTGCTAAGTAGGCAGGATGAGTATATGGGAATTTATTTGCTGTGGCCTTCTAAATTCTTGTAATTTAGTGTTGATATAAATTCCCCAAAAAATTGATTTCTGGTCCTTCAACTTGCAGCTTCACCTTCAGTTATTGAAATTTTTACCAGTTATATTGCTAGTTTCTGTATCAAAGTATAATAAATGTAAAACATACTGAAAACATGATAGTTAATCAACAAGACCATATTTAAGCATATAATTATAGTAAAAGTTCTTTTTCATTAAAGTGTTTGAAATAATATTTGTGCTAGGTATAATGTCTATTTCTATGGCAGTCCATGGAAAGTGTTTGTGTTGATAAAATACTTTATGATTTTATATTACTATATTTTCAGGATTTTGTCGAAGGTAGTGATGGAATGCCACAAGAATTAATAGCAGCGTGTCAGCACCAGACATCGGAGATTGTTAATATGATACGTGAAAATACCCCACCCACCTCTTCTTCCCATATTGATCGTATGTGTCATATTTTCTTCTGAAGAAAAAATCTATTTTGTTTAAAATTTTAGTTGCGCTTCTTTTTGGCTTTTTTCTGCAGGAACATTTATTTTGTTATCATTGTTGATTGATCAGAGTACCACTTTAACAACTTTGACTAAACTTTTTTTTTATGATACTGTAAAAAAATCCATCAGTTTATGATAAGGCTTGAGGATAACTCTTCCTGGTTTTAATTCATTTACATTACGAGACTAAAGCAACCTTTCTCCATTGAAACTATTTTTTATTTTCCAATCAGAGTTTGAGTACAACTGTATGCATAGGTGACCGGCATGGTTCCAAGACTAAACTCTTTATATTACATACATAGGTGGTATGTCTAGGAACCTCGCTGGGTATCTATGACTACATGGTTGAAAAATTTTGGACTGATCATCAATTTTAGGAATTTTTGGACTTGTGAAATGGTCTTTTTTTCTATACAAAACAGTTTGAAATCATAAATTCGGTCATTACAGATTTCGATTTTTTAAGCATCTATGTATTCATGGTAACTTGCAAAAAATAATTTTATGGTCGATTTTAAAAGAACAATGAGTCTAGTTCATTGAGAATCATTTCGAATGAAATTCATTCAGCTTTTTTTCTGTGTGTCAGATATTTTATGTTATTACTGTGAGAAAAATTGAATGTTTGTAGCTAACCTGCCTCAATGTTTTGTTTTACTATCATTTATGGTTGGTGCATGGGAATTTGTGCATGATTATGTCCCTTTGTTGGTTTCTAAAAGTTTAAAAAATTAACAAATCTGTAGAAACTTTGCTGATCTTTCAATTATACCGAAATGTAATCTGATTAAAGCCTGTTCTAAAATCTTCCATTCGTGCTCTCGCTCATTTTACATCTGACTAGGATGCCGTTCAGGTCACCTCTAGCTGACCTTTAATTTTATCATATCCATGATGCAAGTATGTCATGTGACGTGATTCGTCCAATCATAGCTCATGGATAACATGCACCATCTAAAATCAGTTGAATAAATGTATTTAAAACAATCTCTTGATGAATAAGAGAACATTTAGGCATAGAGATATTAATGATGAACAGAACAGAACAGAAAGTTAATTCATGATACATAGAACTTCATCAATTTACAATTGAAAATTTTCCAATATAAATTACATTACAAACAGAGCTAGTCACATAGTCAAGATTTTGAACCTACAATTAATTTAAACACTGCAACACAATTGTTACAAACTCATTTCTTGATTTTGTTTATCGAAACCTATGGTTGAAAGAAGTATTATTTCGTCTTTTTATCTATGTCTAGTCATATTTCAAATTATGAATATTTGAGCTATATAACTGTGTTATATTTGTATGTATTAGGGATGAGACAATACGGTCATCACATGATATGTATCGACACAAAAGGAGACTATATGATTATTTAAGATACGGTACAGGTAGTTATTGTAAAATTACAATGATTCACATTCTTTTACATATGATCACGGGTTGTCCCAGGGTTAAGTTGTCTCTAACTGTGGGTTGAGTTGTCCAGACTTTGGCTTGAGACAACCATAGGTTGATTTGTCGACAAGTTATGTAGTACCTGACCTGTTTTACAAACAGCCACGGAGATCATATTTCTTGAAAAAATACGATGACCCTGTCGAATAGTGAAAATACAGTGACTTCCCCTGATTACCAATGTCAGGGTGGTATCACGATATATCATGCTGGACTATGATATATATAATTTGGACCAAAGTATCGATATTGTGTCGATATATTGCCATATTGTCTCATCCCTAGTATGTATAGATGTATAAATGAGGACTATTATAATGCTATATGATATATTTACAGCTGGTGATAGTGTCGAGTCAGTAGAAGATTTATCTTTACCCATTCCTATGGAAAGATTACGAGATATGTCCAATAGAATGAACCAGATATTAACCAATCTTCTCGTAAGTATTTAACTTGTATTCTCACACATTGTTTTCTTTATATTCCTTGTGTATTTATTCCTGGGGCGCTTTTATTTGTCATTTTTTGCTGGGTTTATTTTTACCAAATGTTTTGGTCTTTTTTTGTTGTTAAGAATCAAGACTTTATAACTATCAGTTTTTACATAAAACTGACTCGGCTAATCTTCAGTTGAGGCATAAAAGTTACAAAATACTAAGTTTACTTATTTTAGATAACCTTTTTGTTTTGGTTAGCAGATTGCAACATAATTTTCAAGTTATCAGTTTTTTTTTCTCTGTACGAAGTCTTGTTATGCAAAACTCTTTTTTTGTGAAAATTTTTGTATTTTATAGAATACTTTTTTCTTGGGAGATTTTTAAATAATAATGTTGAAAATCATGAAGCCCTTTTAAAATCACTAAATTTACACACTAAATCCCTTTTTTGATCCCTAATATTGTGATTGCTGAATTATCAATGATGTAATGAGAAGTAGTTTACACCAAGCTTTATCGTCTTGTTTATTTGAACCCCTAAAAAATATTTGATGTTGTTATTGGTGAATTTGTTGCCATGGAAATGTTGATGATTACTTGCTAATTAATATTATCATGATTTTAATACACTAGTGATGATAAACTATTATTAATGACCTTCATTTAGATATCCTAGTTATTTCTAGTCTTGTATTGAAACCTTTTACTTCGGATAAAAAACTTACCAAAACTCATACTGACTCTAATATCAATGTCAGTACTGCTACATTAAATATCCATTGAGCATACAGTTAATTGATAAATTTTAAATCAAGTTTTAGTGGTTCATATCTTAACCCTGCTGTTTTGAATATTTACTACAGTATTTATGTGCTTAATTGATAATCAAGTATTTAAATCAGCAGAGTTAATGTATGTACCATTGACGAAAGAACATTTGAAAACTGGAATCCTTACGGAATTTTCTTAATCGTTAATTAGCCTAAAACCTCAGAAATCAGGAATCTGTGTATTTCAAAATCTGTTTAACTTGTATTGTTAAGTTCTTCTAGTCATATCTTGGTGGTCCGCTGCATAGAGTCTGGCATTTAGCTTCAACTCTGCAGTTAACTGTTAAATTATCAAGCCTGTGCTTAAAGGTTTGTTTTTTAAACCAGTGTACTTGATCTCTTGGAAAGTAAAAAACTGGGCAAGTGCTTTAGAAATTTAATCCAATGACTGTTCTGATGTTGTATAAGTCAATTGGTAATTTAGAATTTACAAAAGTGTAAACAAACCTACCAGGAACAGAAACTTTCAATGAAAGGACCAACCACATAGCGCCAAAGCAATGAGAGAGGTTAAGTTAGATTTTTTAAACTTTTGTTATATAAAGGGGGCACCACAAAAAATAATGACAATATAGTAATTGTTAAGTTTTAAAAGAAGTAAAAGGTTATTATATCAAGACTAGCTTGTTTATAAACATTGAGACATTATAATGAGAATTTTAACCTTCATGCAACCAGCTTCCAGTATAGTGTCTATGTTCAATGTGTCATCACATCTTACCTTTAGTTGTTACTTTAGAGTCAATATCTCCCGTACGTACGTTCGTCTAATAGTGTGTAATGTCTCTATGGGTGAAAGTTGTCTCAAACTACTGATCTTCATAATTTCTGTGACCAGAGAAAATGGTTTTTGTCCTATTATGATGTAAATCTTTTTTCTCAACTGTCAAAGTTTGAATAATTTCATGGTGACTGGACACAATTGATTATATAGATACTAAGGCTATAAAATTATTGGCGTAGAAAGTACAAAAAAGCTGTAGCCTGTACCAAGCTCAGTTGAAAAATGTTGAGGGTGGTCTACACTGTGGAGAAATTAAGAAAACTAGCTGAGGTAGAAGGTTCTTCCAACAAAATGTCTTACTAGACTCTTCCTTTAGAGCGGACAGACTGTGGTGAAAAACTTGACCTTCAACAGTAGAAGAAGGCTTAGCAAAGAAGCATTAAAGCAATGAGCTTTTGTCTGTTCTACCAAATTTTTAACACAATATCAATATTTCACAAGTGTAAGACGACCCACATTTTTATTCAGTAAGGCTCCATGAAATTATTCATGTTTAGACAGTTGTGAAAAACATAAATGAGAGCTGCTGAAGTAATGAATTTCAGGATTTTGAAGATATTGAACTTTCACCCATGTGTTTTGTTTAAATATGATCAAAAAATGACAGAAAATATTTTACATAATTATAGTACAAATAAAAGTCTGTTCATCTGCAAATTTAGTTAGTAACTATAAAATATTAATTGATTTGAGTGAAACTCTTTTTTGGTTTCCGTAAGAATACTTAAACTTTATTGATTGGAGATTTATTACAGTAACTTATCAGTTATTTTGCCCGTCATCTAGAAAATACATGTATAAATGAAATATTATTGTTCGAAAATCTATGCTTTTGAAATCTGCCATTTTATAATTTAATGAATATTGCTTTTATTTTGTTTACCTCAATATTTTCAAACATTGTAAACATTTTATTTTATGATATCTCTTTGTATTTCTTTTGTTTTTTATTTGATGTAAAAAAACTGGCGTAGTCCTTTGTTTTTAACTTGCAACAAAATATTGGCATAGAAAGATCATGTATATTATTTTATAGGCTATTATTATAAAACAGTTTTTTTATAACTATGATAAACAGGATTACTTTAAATTGGTCATAGATTTGTATTTGTCTTTGCATATGCTGTAATTTGTGTTTTGTTTATTAGGCTCAAACCAGGGCTACTGGCGTCTCAACACCTATGTCACAGGTCAGGGCACTGCTAGGCGATACACCCAACAGTGGCATTCATGTCAAAATAAGAACAAAATCATTCAAGAAAGAGTCCATGTTGTATACAACCCCCAGATTTACCTCCCTTTACTGTTGATATTTGAAATTTATATTATTTGAAACTATTCTCAGATCAGATAAAAATTTAGATTTCTTAATTTATTAAAAACGTTATCTTTGTTACATTACTCACTATTGTGATATAAGGTCTGTATTACAACATGGATTTATTTGTCACATTGTTCTTATTTACAGGAAAAATGTACATAAAAGATCTATCATGTTTGCAAAATATTTCTTATACAAAATGCACATGAATTATTATCATTAAGATTTGATTTTGTTTGTGTAAATTGGACACACTCAGTTTATTAACAGAGTGAAATAGTCAATAAATAGAGCGAAACAATCTATTCAAAATGTAAAAAAATAAACAAATTCTGTTTTAAAAATGAGCTGCCAAAATTTCTGTTTTTTTAAAACCAGACAATTTTGTAGTTGATTGATTTAAGTTTAGAATGAAATATTTTGTACCGACTTGATAGATACAATGTTACAACTGACACAATGGGTTGTCTTGTCTTATATTATAGTTTAATCTATTAACTTTTGCTCTGCCTTGCTTTAACAGATCTCACTGTATAGTCTTCACTTCTAGATATTTGGACAAACTACTACACTAAAATACTGCTCTAAAATCTACATTAATTATTGCAAAGTTGCACTACAAAGAACATCTTAGTTATTGCAAAATCATGTGATTTTTGAAAATTTCCACTTCAAAGAACACCTTAGTTATTGCAAAATCATGTGATTTTTTTGAAAATTTCCACTTCAAAGAACACCTTAGTTATTGCAAATCATGTAATTTTTGAAAATTTCCACTTCAAAGAACACCTTAGTTATTGCAAAATCATGTGATTTTTGAAAATTTCCACTTCAAAGAACACCTTAGTTATTGCAAATTCATGTGATTTTTGAAAATTTTCACTTCAAAGAACATCTTAGTTATTGCAAAATCATGTGATTGTTTTAAAATGTCCATTTCAAAGAACACCTTAGTTATTGCAAATTATGTAATTTTTGAAAATTTCCACTTCAAAGAGCACCTTAGTTATTGCAAAATCATGTGATTTTTTGAAAAATTTCCACTTCTAAGAACACCTTAGTTATTGCAAAATCTTGCATTTTTTTTAAAGTTTCACTACAAAGAACACATTAGTTATTGCAAAATCATGTGGTTTTACTTGACAATTTTAAAGTCCCATAATAAATGCCTAATTTAAGAAGAAAAGGGTCCCTTTATTAAGACTGTTCTACTATTAAGCCCAGAAAACTTGATGGTCCTAATAATGGAAATTCATTGTACTT
Organism: Mactra quadrangularis; assembly: GCA_025267735.1. Lineage (NCBI taxonomy): Eukaryota > Metazoa > Mollusca > Bivalvia > Venerida > Mactridae > Mactra > Mactra quadrangularis. The sequence goes on from CM046299.1 coordinate 2,674,406, forward strand.
GCTTCTTTGATGTTTATAATAATTCTAACCATCTTTGTCTGAAATGGGGATTAGGACTTTTTCTCATTCTATCTTTTCTGTCATCAAATATTTCCCTGAAAAAAATCTTTAACATGTTAAATAAACTCTGGAATCTTTGTGTAACAATGTAGAAATACTTGGCCATTTTATAACTTGTCATGTGACAATGAACTTTGTCGTCTAATTTTGACCATGTGACTCAATTATTACTTTTTGCCATGTGTTTGGTCATGATAACTGAATTTATGTGACTTTGTTACTTATTTTATTGGTCATATGATCAAAATCATGTGACTTCATTAATTTGTTATAAGTGTTGTTGTTGAAAGTTATTTGGGGTCAATTTTTATTTGATAAATGATTGTTTGTCCAAATGTCTGTAAGACAATACAGTGAATGTTTTAAACTGCCAGCAATGTTTAGAATAAATCCAAGATGGCTGCTGTTATTTATTGTAATCATGAAATAATGTCTAAATACTAATATGTCAGGAATTGTCCCCATATTTCAATATTTAGCCTTTATTTATAGTTTATATGTGTTTATCCCATATATAGACCAGAATACATTTAGCTTTGTTGTTTTTTATAATGCACTGTAGTCAATTATTGTGATGAGTGAATTTCACATTACTTCATTATTTTTGTTGGGCTTTTGTGTGTTCATTAATAACTAAATAAATATATTTTTTCATTCAATTTGTTTCATTTAGAATACTCAATGCATTTTTGATACTTTGAAAGGCTTTTCTAATGGTCAATGAATTAAATTTATTGGATTTATTACACCAGTGAGTCTTGCTAAAGCCACCAAGTCTTCTTACTCTTAGCGACCATTTTCACTTAGTGACCACTCTTAACTCCCCCAATCATTTATAGCTCAACTTTTTCAAAGTAAATAAGAGCTAAATAATATATTTTCAGTTCTAATCAAGATATTTGAATGAACATTGTTATGATTGTTCTTTGGTACCACATGTGAGGGGATGTTAGAATGGATACAATATGTTTTTACCTATGCCCCTTTTATACTTTAAAGTTATTTCCCTTCTAAAACTAAGTCCAGTGTTCATAGCTTCCTTGTTTTGAAATAAGCCTCCCAAGAACAAAACACTCTAAAAATTGAATGGGCTGTACTTGAACTGCTTTTGTTACTATTATAAATTGCTCTCAGGGACTTGACTAACACAATCAGTGACCACTATGTCTAAAATGACCCCTTTTTGTTTGACCTTTAAGTTGTCCCTAAGCCCAATATTCACTGTATTTAACTAAGGGGGGAGTGGTGGGGAAGATTCATATTTCATATGGTACCTTACTGGACTTGATGATAATTTTTAAGTTAGGTTGCTTGTTTGGACAACCAACTTGTTTGAACCAAATGTTTACTAGCTGTAACAATTTGATTGAATGCAAAAGTAGGTCACGGGGGGGGGGAATAAGAGGACATCTTTAATGTGGATCCCTGCCCCATACTTTCTTCTATTCTAATTGTAAATATTGACTGGTCAACTCTTTTTCTATAAAGTACTCATGTAGATAATTTGTCTAAATCTTCTAAAAATACTTCTATTAATTTCTTAACAATTTCTTTGAATACATGACTATACTCTGTGTAGGGTTTTCTGTCTTATAGTGCTTAAAAATTGTAATTGATAAAATGAATTAATGAAAAATTTCTTGACCTAATAAGGGGTTTTTCAAATAATTTGTAACTAATCAGCCAACATTGAGACAATGTGTGGTACTGGTTTTACAGGTCAGTAGATTCAAGGTCAAGGTTACTCTGAGGTTAAAGGTCATTTTATCATGCTTTGGGGCATATATTACTCCCACTCACCCACAGTGCTCTTGTTAGACATTTTTTTCAAAGGCCTATGTACAAACATACCATTTCAGTGATCTTACCAAATTGCCTTTTAAAGGTTATAAAATTGAACCTTTATCATGTGATTATGACATGAATAAATGACTAGGCCACCACATGAATCTCTCCATGATCATTTTAGCAATCCAGTCGCCTTTGACATTGTACTTCATTTGCCACCATCCATTTAATTGCCTATATGTGTTTTCATACATTCAGCTTATGAACTTAACTCACATCTAGAGGCTTATTGTGATGTTCATTTTAGTACTGGTATTGTTATCTAGCTTAAGTTTATATACATCATACTAGCTCATTCTGTGAATTAAGATTTTATTTAAGGTTTACATAAATAGCCCCTCATTTCCAGAAAAAAAATGGGATCATTTAGTGCAGGAAAAGGGGGCAAAATGGTGATTAGATAACATGCTCTCAGTCTCTGAAAAGTTCTCACATTTTAGACCTCATTATTTTTGGAAAATAAAATTGTATGAAAAGCAAATTTTGGGTAGCATAAACTGCATTTTTTTCCTTATTTGTGCCTTAACATTGTCCTGGTTACTGGGATTGGGGTTCTAATGGCTTTCTCTAAAAGACAATCACCCTGAGAATAAGTTAGCCTAGTTGCATAATATCATCTGTTAGTCAATTAGTAATAAAATAGCCCCATCCTGTTACGGTGAAAAATCAGGCAATTTTCGCCCAGGTCCCAACCAATAATAAAGTAATATACATGAGTTCATTGTCTCACATAGCCGCTTGACTTGGGCTTATTTTAGATTATTAGAGCAAAAAAGACAATTATTTACTGTGTAAACAATATTATCAATTATTATTCAGAAGTGCAATATAAAGTTAAATTTGCCTCTAGTGTCATTATATAAGAGACATTATTATTATGCTAATACAGTTGCTATCTTGCTTATTATTCTAAAAACTGCTGGTGTATATAAAAGCACAATACTTTAGATATCAATATTTGCATGTTGTTTGTCTGTCTGTTTGTCTGTCTGTCTGTTAGTGATAGAGGTATATAGACTTCACCAGGTACTTCATACAATATTATGGTATAAGGTTCTTATTTTAGCTCACCAACCAAAGTGCTACAACATGATGTTCTTTGTTTGTGATTGTTTCTGTCTTTGTTAGCTCACCTGATCAAAGTACTCAAGAAGAGCTATTATGGAGTTCTATCCTGTGTCCATGTGTTTGTTTGTTAGTGTTTTCATCATCAACAAATTCTGTAGAAAAATCTTCTTGTCAAAAAACGTGAAGCCTACAGTTAAAGCCAAGTTTGGCATGTAGCATCACCTGAAAATCCTTTACAAATGTTAAATGTTATACATATATGTGTGTGCTAGGATAAAATATTATTATAAATGAATCCAAAATATGCTTATTTTTTATTTTAATGTTTCTCTCTCATTCAATTCTTTCTTCTTAGTAATGTGTCTGAATAAAACTTTTCCCACTTGCAGGATAAACTCAGTACAGATTGACACTAACCTAAAATTCTCTGTTTATGTGTCTGTTAGTTATTTGTCCATTTTGTTATTTTGTAAACAATAAACATGACTTGTAATTGTTAAAAGTGCAGCATTTTCAAACAATTTTGTGAAAGTCCATGTATAAATTGTTTTTTGTTAAAAGGTGAGCTACACATGGAAATTTGCTGATGTGCTTGTCATTATTAATAATTCAAAATAATACAGAAAAATAAGAGCTATTTTTTTGTGGGGGAAAATGAATATTTAGAATCTTATGTATAAACTTGATAATGCATGGGTTAAAAGAACTAGGTCATAGATTGCTTGACCTATCACTAGGAACAGACAAACAGACACCCTTGTATTGTTAACCAAACTTCTCACTATAAAAGCTTATTTGGTTCAAAGTTGTGTTTAATTATTTCTATGATAATTCTGTTACTACACTTTTTGGCTGAACAAAAATTTGTGTTTAACATTTTGTTTGAAATCATTTATTGGTAAAGGGAAACTACTCTTGAGTGCTGTATGTGTATTTTATTGGTAAAGGGACACAACTCTGAGTGGAAGTTTGGTTTATTTATATAACTTAATGAAAATGCTTGGCAAGGTAGATTTTCAGTACTTTGATTTCAGATTTTTAGTTATGTTTACCAATATAGGTTCCTGGAATGAGATTTAGTGATATGATATGATGTAGAGTTGTTGGTGTGCATTCTTTGATTTATTGTATGACTTTAGTGTTTTTATTCAATTTTTGCGGAAGACATTTTTTTTTCAAAAATGAAAATTTTGACCTAATTTTGTTATCCTGGCAAGTTTATTATATCATTATATGTATGTATGAACATGAATTTAGTTGCAAAATTTTGTTCTGTTGTTATGTGTAGGTTGAACTTGTTGTTTTTGTCTGTTAAATTGGTATTATTGTACAAGTCTAGTCATTGTCAGGGTATCTATTTGGTTGTTCTTTATCATTTCAGTGTTTTTACTATGCTGAATACTGTATACTCTCTATTTAATGCCCCTTTATTTTGATAGAAAGCTTAGGGTAAATTACAAATAAGGGTCCTAGTAGGACGGCAGCACTATACTTTTTGGGGGTATGCCAAGGTGTAGGATTCAGGTTTCAGTTTGCTGTTCAGAAATATACTATACATATTCAAACAATCCTCATTATCTAGGTTGAACCTTGAGGTGGCTTAACACATTGGGTGGTGCTAGTCCATGGATGGGCATTGGATCCTGGATCCTTTGAATCTGATATTTCCAGTTGCTATAGTTATGGTTTCATTAACTGACAATTCCTGCTGCACTGTTTATAAGGGATATGTGTTAGATTTCTTGGAAATTTGTATGATTCTGGATTTTTTTCAATTGTCTTGTGTTTTAGTGCTATATGATTAAGATCCCTTAGTGTCTTGTATTGATATAGCAAGTCATTGTTACCATGGAAACCTTCCCAGTTTTAGAAATAGAAGTTAGTTACTGCTTGATCTATGATAGATTATATATATATAGTTTATATTTGTGAAAACAAACCTTGCTTTAGTGGTTAGAATCAAAGGTGACTGGCACAGAACCAAATCTAAAACACTATCTTTTCATGTAAGGTATATAATGCTGAAAATGGTGGGTTAGTTTACTCAACTTCAATTTGTAGCCAATTTCTTTCTAATTTATTATCATATTTCATAGATTTAGACATGTTCAGCTTAGGCTGTACTAGTCAACTAAGCTCTTGAGACCAAACAATTGTCAACTAAACAATGTCTGTGTTGATTGTAGTGTTTAAAATCAGCTTACAAATTTATTACTGGACATATGCAAAGGATAATGGTGTCATAGTAAAGAGCCAAGTCTTTACTATTGGTGCATGTATAAACCTGTGAAATAAAATGAAGAAACTTGCTACTTTTTTAACTGGGGTAAAACATCGTTTTCTGAGTAGATCTATATACCTTTCATGAATATGTAGTGTTTTTTACTTGGAGTCTTTCCTGTCGCCTATGGTTAAAACATGCTTGCAGACCATTGGATGAAAGATTCCAGCAAGATAAAAAGTGGATTCATAGCTGATGTTCTATTGTATATTTTGGTTGTTTATTTTATGTTACCATGTTAACTGTGTTGCTCTACAATGTCTATATGTTCCTTGTTGCTGTTTGAATGTTTTTTATTATGTTTTCATGTTTAATGAACACGCTATATGACTAGCAAACGATTTTTTGGTTTTTAGCTTGAGCAAACTAATTTATTTACTCATACACCCAAGAAAAGTTTTGTTGTTGATGGTTTATATTAAAGCAGTTCAATTTTATATTGGATTCAGATAAATCAAGATCTTCTAAAGTCTAAACAGTATTACATGAATTTCTAATGTGTAAATTTTCCCAATTTTTTTTTTACCAAACTAATTGTTACATTGTTAATATTATTATATATATGTTTTGGATATTATTGTTATTAAAAATTCTAGTTTTTTCACTTATAAAAATTTTTAGCCATTTTTTTACTAAGTTGAATTTTTCATTATGGTTAATAATTAGACCTGATTATTTTATAATCAAACTGTAATTTTTGTTACAGGCTGCTGTGAACAGTCGAGATGAGGAGAGAGACAGGTTACGCAAAGAATTGAAATTTGCCCAGGAAGAATTAAATCGTCTACGTAAAATTAAACAGAAACAAATGGAAGCAGAGAAAGATAAGGATGGTGGTGTTAGTACGGAGGGTATGGAGGAGGGCGAGGTGAAATCTGAACGTCCTGCCAGTATAGTCTCTGAGACTTCTACTGTATCCGAATCTGAAGTAGATGAAAATAAAGATGATCTAACTGATGAACATGAAACAGGTATTGTACAGTTCAAATATACTACCAGTGGAGCATACAGTATCCCCACTGATTTAAATACTTACCATAGTACTTCTGTACTCTTGATCAGTTGCAATCAGCAGCTGCTGAGAGTTAATAAAATTTATCTATAATAATATCATATATACAACTTGCCCTTATTTTAGACCCAGTTATGCCCTCCTGACTTGCTCAGTAAGTAGCATGTAAATCACTGATCCTGGGATTGTGGGTTCAATACCCAGAGCATAGGTTCAATACCCAAAGCATGGGTTCAATACCCGAAGCATGGGTTCAATACCCAAAGCATATTTTCATGGAGCTTGGTCATGAAATGATTTTTCAGGTCATTCTTCATCCTACCACTGATTCAAATCATGTACAACAGGTCAGTCATTGGGCAGTTAACAGCTAAGTCCAGAATTAAGCTTTTTAAGGCATAATGAGTTGGTTGACTGACAGCTGTGATGTGCCTTATACAATGTGTTGCTTCAGCATTAAACCAAACTAAAATAAACAAACTCGATAAAAGTTGTCAGAATTTATAACAAAGACAAATGTTTAACTAATAATAATGACAATGACTTTTTCTATGAGGCTACTCATAACTTTATGGCTTGACACTAATTTTTAAACGAAATTACAAAAATGGACAGCAAGCTATATTCTTAACTTGACTTGCATGAATTTTACCTTTAATAGGGGTAACTGGTTGCCCAAACCAAAATAAGGGGGATCTGGGGCAATTGGATGACCTTTTATGTCGAGCCTTGATGTATAATGTTTGATAACTGCTAGATTATTATGATGTTTATACATGTTGTATATTGTTTCAGGAGAAGATAACATGCCAGGTATACCAGTTGAACGTGAACTTATCAGTGAAACTGAAAACTTAAATGAAACATCTCCAGGTACTATGGACACTCTTATAGATAGTGACCAAGCTTTAGATATAACTGAAACGTCTGGTACAGATCTAGATGAATCAAGTACTTGTGAGGAAGGTGAGCCTGAAGTTGTTCCTGAAGATTTACATGAAGTTGACCCAGCTGATGAAGATCAAATGGAAGATATTGAAATACCAACTGTTGAAATCAATGGACCAGATACTACTGATGAAAGTGACGACGATGATGATGATGATAATGATGATAACAACAATACAAATATAGAAAGTAATGAAAATGATAGTAATATTGACAATAACACAAGTGTGGATACTGATGTTAACAATGATGATAGTGGTGATGTCGTTGAAAGCCAAGATAAAGATAATATTGATGATAGTAACCAGTTAGAGAATGTTTTAGACAGATTAAAAATTGATGATACTGCTAGTGGTGATAGTGACACTAATGGTGAAAAGAAAGATAATGATAGCGGAGGTGAAACATTTCATGATGCAGTTGATGATAAAAAAATAGATAATGATAATATAAACATTACTGAGATGAAAGAAGATCCAGGTGGAGATGTAAATGATTCTGATAATACAACCATGGATACAGAGACTGTTAGTGAGGAGAATAATAAACCTGCTGATGATGATAAGAATGAAATATCTAATAATAATATAGAATTAGATAAAAATATAGAAATGGTGCAACAAACACAGGACACTACAACAGCTGAGACTGTAAATATAGACAGTAATAGTGTGAATGAATTACAGACTGACGATACAGTGACTGGGTTAGGTGACACGACGAGTGATCAGGTGTGAAATTGATAGTAGATTTAGAATTCAAGCAATGGAAAATGTTTTATTATAATAAAATCACAATATCTGTCCTTATGTAACCATGAAATACATATCCCTGACTGTACATAATGGTATATATATAAATATATATATAGATATTCATTACATATGTTAATCCTGTCCCGAAACTACGGAAAAAATATTTGTATGCGTAAAACACAAAAAATACACGTATATGTACTAGGCATGTTTTTGTGTGGCATATGTTATGATGAAATAGTTACAATGACTTTAGAATAAAACCTATAGTAGTTTGTTTAAAAACCTGTTAAATGTACCATAGTTACACAGTTTTTGTTTGTTTACATTTTATATATGAGAGATTTCTTGACTTGTCACATGTTTCATGTATCATACTTACACAAGTATCAAAACCAGAGTAGAGAATATATGATAATAATGTAATTGTTTAACCAAGTAAAGTTAAAGAAATGTTTATCACCATAGTCATACTAAACAGTCTGTTGATAGACTAAGGGTTCAACGTGATGAGTGTCCCAGGATTCCAAAATCTTGGAAGGAATGCCAGTGATGCTTAGCTAGGGATTCTGTCAGGATCCCTTTAATTGACTGTTCTTACGTGAATTTGAGTTCATATGAATTGTTTATCACAATTTGTGACTGCAAATATGTCCTACTTTTAGTCTGTTAATGAGGAACTCCCAACCTCAAGGAAGAATCTCTGATTAACTGACTTGGGATTCCTTCTATATCTGTGTTATAACAGTAAGTGTCGAACCCTGTGGACTATTTTACAGATTGGCCAAAGTTTATTTGTTAGATGTATGCTTTCCACTACAGCATGATTTGTAGGTTATTTATATTGAAGTAAAATTCAACCTTTAACATATATTTTAATGTCTTATGAGAGATTATTTATCCTTGCCTGTATGCCAGACCAGCTTCAGGCAGAGATTATTTATCCTCGCCTGTATGCCAGACCGGCTTCAGGCAGAGATTGTTTATCCTTGCCTGTATGCCAGACCGGCTTCAGGCAGAGATTATTTATCCTCGCCTGTATGCCAGACCGGCTTCATGCAGAGATTTTTTATCCTTGCCTGTATGCCAGACCGGCTTCAGGCAGAGATTGTTTATCCTCACCTGTATGCCAGACTGGCTTTAGGCAAGATTTCACTGTCTAATGACATTCAATATGTTATACTTGTATGTTCCAACTATATTTATTTCTTTAATATTCAGCATAATAAAATATCTTTATTAATTTAATACAAAGGGAGATTACTATCTTTCTATTTTTTTTCTAAAAATGAATACTAATTATCTCCCTTTAACAGTTTTTATGAAGTGATATTCCTGAAACAGCTTGAGCCAGACCTAACAAAGTTGCTACCAGGCACATTAGAAAGCACATTATTATACCCCCGCTTCGAAGAAGAGGGGGGTATACTGTTTTACCCTTGTCCGTGCGTGTGTGCGTCCGTCCGTCCGTTACAAAATTTCCGTCGCAGTTTTCTCAGCAACTATAACATGCAGCAGCCTAATACTTTGCATATTGCTTCATCCCATTGTCTCAATGTGGTGTAAAGCGATTTCATGCTCCTTGCTCATCTACTTCCAGTTTGTCGCATATTTTTAGATTTTGGCCGGGGTATCACTAGTGAGCATTAGCTCACAGATTTACTTGTTGTTTCAGCATAGTACTATGGAATGGTTTTGCTTCAAGATAATAAATCCAAAATTTAAGCCTCTGAAAAGGTCTGAGTCAGAGTGGTCCTAATGTATCAAGGAAGCTTAAACAATTTTGCTAACCAGGTTAACAATGTATCAAATCATTGCACTGGAAATTCTTATGCAGCGTCAGGTAGTGATTTGAATACATAACAGGCTTCTTGCTACATGATGTCTTGTGACTCTAGAATGTTAACATGTTGAATTGAAGACAAAATACTTGATTTTTTTCATTTGCCATCTGCGTTTACATTCACTTGTGTAGGTAAAGGTTCTGTTCTCTAACATTTCATTAATTCAATAACAGTGTCCAAGTTATACAGTTAAGTTTCACTTTTAGGATCATCTAAATTGATCGTCTTAATGTGGGCAACTATCATATTAGGACCTTTTTTTCAAATTAAGCTATCGCAACTTAAAAATTGACAAAAATCTTATGACTTCACAAAAAACCAAGGGTATCTTTATTGGACCCTTTTCTTATCCCATAAAGCATTTCGGACTTAAAATTCCCCAAATTTCACATGATTTTGAAGAAATGAAGGTGATCTTGACAGCTGACAGCTGAACTTTACTGTATTTGTTAATTCATTTTTGTCTACCTAATATAAAACAAGTTAAGGAAATTGTTGTGTGTTGTTATAATACTTTACTAATTACTGTCAAATATATGCAGTTCTATTTCATCCTTTTGTACCGAAGATTGTCATAGTAACTGATTATGGCTAACAACAGTTACTATGGCAACCTGTGGTAAACAAGCATGAAATTACATTTAAACTTTAAAAAGGAGTATAATATTTGGAGTATTTTGTTTTACTACTAATAAATAAACCAGGCTTCAAATGAACATTATTTGTTGGATTGCCATCAACTTTGTATAGTCTATATATAATATGTGTATAAAAATATAATGGTTGAATTTTATATATTTTATGTACTATGGATATATGTGTTTTTTTCTGTATATATTATGTATTGTATGTAGATAGAAAAGATGGTATATGTTAGTTGATCTATATTATATTATATTTCATTTAATGCCATGGTTACAACATGAAAACGTTACTTCATTTACGAAAATCTTACGCTGAATTATTGTCAGTTTTGGAAACTTTTGTTTCAGAACTTTTTAATACACTGAGTGTAGATGTGCTTCAACTTGATGCATACTTTAAAAAAACATGTGAAAATATTATAAAATTTTTTGAATTTTTTTATATATAACAAACAGTGGATATTTTTCCACATGTTTAAGTATGTAAATGAAGTAAAGTGTTTCATAGTGACACCATGGTAACGTCTCTTGTTATCCCAAACTTTATTTATATATGGGAAACTAGATTTCATAGTGCTTTATGTTACATATAACAATTATTACATTGAATCTGTGATTGTGTTCAAATTATACATTGTCTTTACTAATAATTAACTATACTGTATGACATAGCTACTATATATTGTTGTTTTTTAGGGGTTAGGGATCAGTGTCTGTAGATTCGGGTATTGGAACCCTATACATGTACCTGTGTTATAATAGTACAAACACATTGTTAAGTGTATCAGTATACCCATTATTTGTTTTCAAAATTTTTATAGCAGGAAATATTTTCCAATATTTGATCAATGCTAGATATTTCTTGTGAAGTTTTTACATGGTTATACACACTGTTACTGCTTTGTTTTTTGTGAACATTTTGGCATAAAGTTGTAACAGGAGGAAAAGTTAAGTACCAAATACAGGGCTTGAACCTGCAATCCCCTGCTTGCAAATCAGTTACTCTACCAACTGAGCTAACCGGGCCAGTTGATAATAACCTACAAATAATTTAAACTTATACTGCTCTGCAACAAAATTACAACAAGATAAAATTTCATAAATTAATTGTTAAAAACGAGGTATATTTAGGTTTGAGAATTAAGTTAAAACTTGCAATTTATACATGTATGTGGTGTTCTTTGTTTTTAACTCAATAACAATGTTTATGGATTTGCATTAATGTCTTACTGGTGGCAAACATTGTGTTTAGGAGTACAGAGTTTCTCAATTTGGCCTGTAATTTTATCTACACTATGGCCAGTCATCTAACTAAAATATGGCCAGCATCATTGTTCTTGTGTTTTACTAACTATTTCAGTGTACTTGATTGTTTTAACTTTCTCAAGAACTAGTCTGATTCTAGATTCTCCTTGGCTTGGAAGTTGTGGGTTGAAAAAAATACTGCTCTGTTTGTTTGAAAACCAGAAATTTGATTGTTAATTGATTTTTACAGTACACCATGACGGTGATCATGTAAATGTCATGTTCATGTACTACTGTATACATAGGTAAACTAACCTATTGTCTGTCCTCAGTCAGAAAACTCCACAATCAAATACCACTCTTGTAGATACCCAATATCAACATCTCAACCTTTGACCATATAATTGTTCCTTTTTTGAACGACAGTGTTCCTTTTTTCTGGAAATTAAAAAATCCTTAACATTGTTTAGGTATTGAGAATTTTAAAAAGATCATATACCGGTACCAGTAACTTATTTACCAATCCTGATATCTTTATAGAATAATAGATTCCTTTACATTATGAAAACATTTTGTTCTCATGGGAAAACTATCATTTATCGTGTGTGTCACCCATATTTGAGTTTTTGGAAAAACCTCATGCATAGATCTAGCACAGCCCCATGAAAAGTTCCAATTACTGTGTAGTTCCACTTAATAGACCATCAAAATGGTCTTGAAAAATGATTTTAACAGAGGGATCTTTTTCCTCTCAAATTAAGCATTTTGGACGTGAAAATCATCTAAAATCACATTATGTTGCAATGACCATGATGATCTGCATAGCAGAACTTTACTGTGTTACAATTATTTTTGGAACTGAATCCTTATTTTGAATCTTGTCACCAAAGGAAATTCAAAGAAAATAAATGGTTATTGAAAGATCAATAGATGTTTTATTTCTCATTCAGACTGTCACTAAGGATGTTGTCTTCAAAAGTTTATAAAAATTGTTCAGAAATGATTACCATGCTAGGTTTTTAATGAAAGTTAAAACATACTTAAAGTTATCACAAAACAAAATGGCCTTGAGTACAGAAATTTAATACAATATAAATTAGTCACAAAACAGATGGGTTACATGTGTTGCTATGCTGTTGTTTTTTCTTGTTTTTACTTTCTGGGAAGGTAAAACGTACTGATTTAGTATTTGATGACTTGTTATATAATGAAGTATCTATGTTTAGATGTTTGTTTGTTTCTATACTTGTTAACTCGACTCTAACACCAGATACTTGTAGCTATAAATGTTATATATAGAATATTTAACATTTTGTTTGTTTTTTTCATCATATATATACTGATGCTATGTCAATTTTTTCTATATCAATTATCATGCAAGAATCCCTTTGATTATTGCTTGAATAAAATGAAGAATAAAATAATACAATGCACAATTATTGTCTTTTGTTTTTCCTTATGGTGTGAAAAAATTCTGTCTTGTTAGTTTCCTATATTAGCGTTATTACATTATTAAACTTGGTATTCGATTGTCTCCAACCTGTACTGGAAATGCTTGATTATAGATTATACTTGATCATTGTTTGATCCCAAATTAACACCCTAACAGTCATGGCAGAGTATTATGATTATATCACAGCAAATAAGGATTTACTACTAAAATCATGGGTAAAAATTTTCAGAATGGGTTCTGAAGTTCAGAATTTTGGGACCTGAGAAATGGTTCTTTTGCTATAATCAAGAATTTCTTGATATTGTAAATATTGGACTGTTATCCATGCAGTATGACTAACTTGTGCTAACCAGGAATAACAGCACACAGGACAATGACCTTGACATAATATGGAATAGTCAGGAATATTGTCTTAGTTTTGACACAAAGATTTGTGTGCGAGGTTCCTTCAATTGATTCTTTTATATTGTAGCATGTTTCTGTTGTTTAACAGACTTACTTAAGTTAAAGAATTACAATTTGAGACCAGAGTCAATGTTATTTGGTGTCAATAATTATCTTGACAACAGGGTGGTTAATTAAAGAGAGAAACAAGGACATCCACCTCTTGTTCATGAAATCAGAGACATAGATAATATGTATGTCTTCGATAAAATATACCATTGCCGGCTTGTGAGGTTTGATATGACAACTAAGCTAAAGAATATACTACATGTACGGTAGCCAATAAAGATTGGTTCAGTTGAGGTAAGTAGAGACTGAATACCGTATGATCTGTACTAAACGCCCTGCTGGTATAATATTTTCCAGAAGGAGCATTGTCAAGAGAATTGAAATAAGGTGAAATTATATCATGAATTAAATAAGTGTTTATGAAATTAGGAGCATTTATGAGGAGAGTGATTTAATAATTTTATGTAATCAGTAACAATAGAAAATCTTGATTTTTAAGTATGCATCATGCCACTAGACTTCTCATTGTAACAACTTTTTTGTTCAAGAACAAATTGAACAAAATTGTTATATTAAATTATTTTAATAATCAACAAACTTTATAACACATCGACCCTATCACTGGCTACACAAATTTTGTCTTAGTCTGTTTCTAGCTTCTATTTTAAATCCAGACTAATTTTGACATTTCTTACCTTGCTATGATCAAGGACCCTAAGCAGACATGTACATAGGGTCCTTGCTATGATAGATAATTGTGTATGAAATTTACATTATTCTGCCCTGAGTTATTTCCCTTGGAATATTTTAGTTTTCCGTCTTATAAATAGATAAAGTAATTTCCATTAACATTAATTTTAAAAATACTACTCTAATTGCATTTGATAAACGGTATACAAAATAAATGTGTTTCGTGTCTGTAGAGCATTCACATGATTATTTCTTACAGATTAAACCTCAAAGTAAAATTGTCACCAAGTAGCTCGATTAAATTTGAGAACTATTTCTACTAACCAAGCTCGCCAAATTTTGACGTCCGTGCGAATTATTTCACAACATTAATTGACATATTTTTACAATTTTCTTGTTTGACATTGTGATAGGAACATTTTAAACGGTTTGTATTGATTTTATGTTACATAAATATTATAACCGATGTCGTTTAATTGTTATTCAACTGACAAATTATTCATAATGAGGAAATGTAATAACTTGAATAGTTTTCGGATAAACATTTTGGTCAAACATATGTTCATCGTTTTCACATATTTTGTGACATTCCAATATAATATTAGTAATTAGAATCGATGTAATTAACAACTGTTTAATTTGGTTTGGTTCTGTCTCTTCAATGTTAAATGCTTGCTTATATTTCACATGTTCAGAGACAGAGGGGAAGTTATTATAGTTTTTGATAACAACAATTTGTACTGTCAGTGTCAAAGCCCTCTAAACCTAAAGCAATGACATTAATGTCTCATTTTAATTTCTGTAAGTATACTCTTTCAGGATGGTTAAAGATATCATTTCATTTAAAAGCAGCAATTGTTAACTGAAGCTCAGATGTAGGAATTGTGCAATTGTAAAACACATGTGTAGGGAATTAGGGATAAGGCCATGAGACAATGATCTCAAATTATGGTCCGCTTTGTCTCGAAGTATGGTTCCATTTGTCATGATTCGCCTCATCTCATGGTTGTGACACCATGCTTAGGGACCAGAGTGGGTCATACACTAATCGCAAGAAGAGCACCTTGATACAAAAATTACAAATCCCACATTTTCATTTGCTGTAAAACGTATTTGTGTTGTGATTAGAATCACCTGAACTGTATCATAAAAATACACATTATTACTTACTCAAAATGTATCAATAGTATGAAAATTATTGCAAGTTATGCATATTTAAAGATGTTCTGTTTTTCAGATTGTCGGTGCAAAGATGCAGCAAGACATTGAAAATCTCCCCATAGATATACATTACAACAAATTGTTGGGTAAGCTGACCATAATATTTTCCTTGTAATACTTAAATTTCATGAAACAGCTACTGTTAATTACTTACTTACATAAAATGAATATAGCTGAAGATCTATATGACTTGTGGTTCAAACAATGAGCCCATAATAAGTGAAATGAATCATCAAAACTTTTCTTACATTTTATCAAAATGGATTTTTAAAAATTTTAAGCTTAATTGAATGTGCAAGTAAATGAAGACTTATTTTGTAATTAGTGTTAATTTTCTCTTTTAGAGAAAGGTGGCTGTATCCTTTTGAGGAGATACTAGCCAAGGAAATGTAATTGGGGGAAAAACATTTTTCTTCTGATTCAATACTTTAGATAACTTCAACTAATCAAGTAACATTTTAATGGGATATTTCTGTCTTCTTTAAGTAAATTTCAATTGTTGAAACAATATCTTTCTCTGAAATTTCTCATTGATACTGAATAAGTTGGTGAAGATGAAATCAATTGTGTACTAAACTTGGATTCAGGGGAATTTTCCAAGAGGGAAGGGAAGTGAATACTTTTTTAGTAATTTCTGCCTAAGTAGCATGATATAAAACTCTATTAATATATTTGTTGTATGAGGAATCATCGTAAGAGAGGTTATGTTTCAATTGTAGCTCATCACACTTTATGGGATTTTGTTTTACAGATTGGTTAATTAACCGTCGACATTGTAAACAACAATGGCCAGCTGCTTCTTTGATTGTCAGAGAAAAGATAAATGCAGCTTTACAAGACATGCCAAGTAGTGAAAAACTAACACAGCTACTAGAAGGAACATGTAAGTAATAGATATTGTGGTTCAAACAATGATGTTGAAATTGTTGTCATGTCAACTGACTTTTATGTAATAATTCGTTTTTATTTTTTAACTACATATGTATATATTTTATGTGAAAAAGCTCCACTTTAAATTAGCTTGTCTTTTTAAGACTCATTATCTTTCCTTTTTTATGCATCTACACTGATCAAACATTTTTCCTATTGGCTTGCTTATATTTGTGTCAACAGTAATAGGATCCATGGCCCCTTTAAATTTCATTTATTCAAAAAGAAAAAGATATTTTGCATAGCTAGATCAGTCAGTAGCGCACACTTGATTGAGGGTTATGGGTGTGATTCCCAGATAATGTATACTTTGTTCGAGTTGGGTCATAAATCAACTTCTTCGGCCATTCTTTTTTCCACCACTGATTCTTAATCATGGAGGGCAGTTGTCAGTCTCTGAAGGATGTATGCACCCAGTTACTGGTTAACAGCTTAAGAGATTTTACATTTCCAGAAACAGTGAGTAGGTTGACTGACCACAGTGATAATTATGACCTGTGCAATGTTTTGTTATACCCAACAAAAAAGTGAAAGTATTTTACTGACCATGTAATTATTTTGATTTCATGTGTGTACAAAGATACTAAGTTCTTGTATCTATTTATTTTTTACTGTTATTTCAGATGTGAATTATTTTCATTGTTTGAAGATTGTTGAACTTTTAAAAGACACTTCAGCTGGAGAGAAGAATATGTTTGGACAATATTCCTCCCAGAAAATGAAAGATTGGAATGAAATCATTAAAATATATGAGAAGGACTGTATGTTTCTGGGTAAGATATATCTATATAATCAATGTGTTACCTCTGTTGCTCATGAAGTTATAAAAGCTGAGAAACATGGCACTGCACATTGCTCTGTTATGTTCCTTCCTATGCACAAATAGTTACATTGAAACATCAACCCTCTGGAGTGCTCTGCCTTTTTTCTGCCACCCTGCCCTTTTCTAAGTTCTTGAATAATTACTAGGTAAAATTTGTCTGTATAATCTAAGTCTTATCTCAATTGCTTCTGAAAAAACCTAGTAGTCCAGTTGTCTAAGATTAAAACATTTTTATTTCAACCAACATAATGTAAGGAATATACCACATGAACTTGTTGTTTGTTTGTACTGGATGCATCCATGCTGAACAAAGTTATTGTTTACTTTACTGTAGCATATTAGTATATATTTTTTGTTTTAATTTTCAGCTGAAACTGCACAAATGGTTGCTAGAAATGTGAATTATGAAATACCTGCGTTAAAAAAACAGATAGCGAAATGTGAACAAGTACAGAAGGTAAGCAATGGGATTACTGTATTTTATAAAAAACGTGATTTTTATTATTTTTTTAGTTTTGCTATATTAGTTGTTATTGTTCTGTTAAACGTTGGGACTGTATATATGGGTTCATCAATAAATGCATTATCAGGCATTTAAACCAGTTTTGGACCACATTTTTTGTAACCATTTCAACCTCCAAAGATATGGTCGAACAGAAATTAACCCATTTTAATCAGTTGGGTGCAATTGATGACCCAATATCAGTTTTAATAATCATGACAATAGTATTTGTATCTTCCTTAAAATGTTTTGATTCTGTACTAAGGTACAAATTTACATGACATTATTATCACTGACTTCCTATATCATAATATTTTCTAGGACTGTGACAAGAAGGAAGCAGATTATGCCAGTAAAGCTTCAGAATTAAAGAAGAAATATGCTCATAGTTGTAAAGAACTTGGAATTAAGGTTTGTTGATGGACTGGACCCCTTGGCTTTTTACTCTGCATAAGCATTTTTTTGCTGTAGCAACACATTGTATTGTTCATATCACAGCTTTCAGATTATGCCAGTAAAGTTTTCAGTCAACCTACTAATGGCTCCTGGTAAGGCTGAATGTCTTGATATAGCTGTTAGTCATTAACTAGACGTATCCAACTTTCAGTGACTGACAACTGCACTTCATGATTTAGAATCAGTGGTAGTAGGACCCCTCAATCAGTAGATTTATGGATACCAACTGAGCTAGCTAGGCGGCTTTAATCATTTGTTTTACATATTATAATCTTACTAGGCAGATTACTTATTTTGCTTGAATTTTTATGCACATATAAGTAGTATCAAACTCTGCCTTATGAATATCAATTGTAAAACTTCTTTAAAGCATATTATTGAATATGCATTGAACAAATTAGGTTTCTTTCATTCTGTTGTCATTTTTCAAGTTAGATGACTATATATCTTATGTAATGTTTATTTAACAGGGTGATAAAATCAAGTCAGAGTTAGCTGCTCTAGTTAAAGATTTACCAAATGTGTTTGATGAAGTTGCTGAAAAATCTAAGAAATTAACAAAAGCTGTTAAATATTATCAAGATTTTAGAAGTTTTCTATTAAATGAGTAAGTATATCATTACACAATTATCTTTTTCTTAAGGGCCTCAATAAGTTTTAAATGTCCCAAACAATTAAAATTTATGGCCCCATTTGACCCCACATTTTAAACCCTCTGCAGACAATGTCTAAATGGCTCAGTAAAGAAGCATGGCTTTTTGACCCTCAGATCTAGTGGTAACATTCACTTAGAGATTATGATCTAACCAACATGGGTTATTGTAAGAAATTATAGAAACATTTTGACTAGCAATGCATTAGTGTGTCAAAACATATAGTTATTCTACCCCCACTACGTGCATAAACTGTGTTAATACTTCTAAGAACGTAGCCAAATAATGAGGTCAAGGGTCAAATTTTGTTGAAAATTGGGTTATCCGGGTAATAACTCCACTACAGATTGACAGAATTGAACATGATATGGCACAAATGTTTACCTTGTTTAGACAGTGGGGTATAAATCACTTCGGTGATAGCTCTAGTTACAATAGAATGCAAAATGAAAACATGTAAAAGTGAAAATTTTGCCTGTTTCTCATTTTAATGAATGTATGGTGGACACACGGGTTCTCGCACCTCTAAGGACTCAATGAACCATTTCTAATTAATGCAACAATACTTTCAGAAAAATACATTAAAAATGAACCTTTTAATCTATATTCCATTTGTTTATCATATACTTGCTGATATTTTATATTTAAAACAAATCCAAATTCTTCTAAAAAAACCACGACCATTTTCTGAAAACTGTCATGTCGGCTAAAAATAGATGACCTAATTTCGCACTTCTACCGTATTTGGCACTTTGTGACGTCATAATTAGCTGCCACATGACTGTCACATGACTTTATGAGCAAGGCCACCTGCCATGTGCTTTTTTTATTATAACATACTTTTAAACAATATTTAATGGATTGTACTGACAGAGCAGAAAAAGGTAATAAGGATTTACTGAAAAATATTCACCATCACAAAATTTTCATTCTAAAAACCTGTTTCTTGCGCATTATTCTCGTTTGACAGTTGTAGTTGTGTTGATTGTTTACTTGACATTGTGCACACGAATTGATGACGTCATACGCAATAAAATAGCAAAGTAAACAACTTTTTTATGAAAGGACCGAAATCAGGTGAGGAACGAGATCAGGTGTTTGTACGATATATTTATCATATGTTTGTAGATCAGTACCAGATTCAGATTGTGTGTCATTGTTACAATATATACAAGATAAAGGTAATACAAGTGTATATGAATGGAAACACGGTTGTAAACCTTCTAGAATAGAAGATTCTTCTATTGTCATAGATACAAAAGATGAAGAAGATATTGTCTTAGATGATGCTGGAAATGTTAGTTCTGACATGTTTATTTACCATATTTTCTCTATTTAACATACCTTTCCTAATAAGTACTCCCCTCTATTTTTGAAAAAAAGGAACACCTTACTTAAATGATTTTAATTTTATTGAAGGTCCCTGAAAAAGCAACATAAATTTTTCCAGTAATATATTAGATTCCTATTAAATTGAATACAAAACAGCACACAAATCAGTACATCATGTATTCCAATTAAATGACACATTGTAGATGCCATTCCTGAGTCATTTATTTATGTTTTCCCAGATGCCATTTATATGGATGTTTTAAGTCATCATTATACCGGGTATCTTAATATTTGCGACTCGACTTTCCAATAGTCATAACATACATATCTAATAGCTTAAAAATCTAGTGAAATTAACATAACTCATATAGTTTAATTTCTGTCTTACCCTTTTTTCATCCACTCAGTATACTTATATGCCTCGGCATCCCTTTGATGTCTGAGGTCTTTTGAAAAAATGTACCACCGCTGGAGGCAATGATAATGTATCATACTATGTGATGATCAGCTTAACAAAATAACCATTCCTCTACCTGGCTTAATTATTAATTATTTATTTCAGTAATTTCATAAGTAATATTTTTCTATTTGTTACAGATTGATTGGGGTGATATTAATGGTACTGAAGACAACACAAGTGGTGTAGAGATAGATTTTGATATATCTGGTATTACTATAGAAAGTGGAGGAACAGATGTTGGTAATGTAGGTATTGTCTTTATATTGTACATGAGTTAAAGTTTTCAGTTCTGGTTCTGATGTTGAGGAGTTTTTGGACCAGAGAAAGACTTTTATGACATAATGTTAAAATTTGTTATAAAATGTCATTAATTGAACCAATCCTGTGTTAGTAAATTTATAGAATTTGACATACTTATAAAGTATTTAAGTTGTATATATTTTAAGTACAAATATTTATAGTTGTATATTAAGAGGTTGAATTTTTTATTTAAAGGCTAATATAGAAGTAGAAGTTGAACAGCTTGGTGAAGAAATAGACTGGGGTGATATGGGAGATATACAGACAGTTGAATCTACAGGTACAGTAAAAGATGATAATTTCTGTGGTAGTCTATCTAGCTGCAGAAAATTATATCTGTGAGAGTTTGTTTTATTGAACAATAAAATTGAATAAAAGAAATGGAGAAAATACTTGAACATAAAGCTTTGAAATGTTTCTGCACAATTTTAAGTGTTTGGGAATGTGGTCTGCCAGCTAGCTCATTCAGTAGTACTCAAGTCCACTGACAGTGGGATATTAGTTAAATTCCCAGGGGTCATACATTCATAGAGTTTGGATATGAAATAATTTGTGGGACCAATTGATTCTAATCACTGATTCTAAATCATCTATGGCAGTTGTCAGTCACTGACTGAAGTATGAGCCTAGGAGTAATATTACCTTTACATTGTGTTTCTTTGGTGTTAAACCCTATAAAAAAATCTGTGAAAGCAGACTATCATATGTTTTGTTCATTAGTATATAAAGTACAGTATAGTATATATTGTACATATATAGTTCACAATAGTTCACAATAGATTCGAGCCGGATGTGTAGAACACATAAACACTAAGGTTTGTTAGGCTCTTGATAGTTATATCCATTACTGATACTCATATTACATGAGTTAAACTTGTTGGACTTCCGGTTCAAATAAGTTTCATACTTGATATTTCACATCATATTACTATATATATTTCTAGATACAGAAGGCGTGGCTAAAGGTGAAGAAGCACTAACATTATTAGATAATCCTAAAACTAGAAATCTTTTTCTGAATGATATGTTGGAGGTAGGACTTTATGTTTCTATTGAATTTCTTGTTCCATTATTACTAATAGAACCAGGAGTTCATATTCTTTCGATTAACTGGAGAATGATTTTTATTAAAGAATTTTGATTAGTATACGAAGGTTTAGTTCTTTTAGTGTAGTGTATATGAATTATGAGAAGGAACACAATATTACTTTGAACAAAAAATGCACAGGAAGTGAATAAATAACATATTGCAGTAACCACCAAAAGTTTGGAGACATTTTCACTCTGTAGGCCTTCTGAATAGCTTTTATGTAAAATTTGATAACTGTTAATTTTGAAATGCTTTTTATTTTTGGTTTATTGTTTGGTTATCATTATAATTATAACTGAGACTTCAAAAATAGCGCTATTTTATGAAAAATAATTACAATTAGCATGGTTTTGGAGATGTTAGGATGTCAGTTGCTGAATTTTTTAGATGTGTTGCATTCATGAAAATTGTTTTCATTTTATCACAAACAATACTTTCATATATTAAAAATTATGATTCTTCAAAAATGTACTATTTCAGCTTGATGCTTTCTTGAGTCAAAGATTACAAGAGTTAAATGGTGATGGTGGTGTATTATCAACTAGTCAATTTCAAACAGCACCATCTAGTGTACAGTTAGAATCTAAACATGTAGTTGCCATGGTAACAGATGTCAAAAATATCATCAATCAATTAACATCTGTACAAATACAGCATTTGATGTTAATTAGAGATTCACCTAGGTATGTACCTATTTACTTGTAAACTTGGGTTTGTTTGTTTGCCAATTTCTTGACATTAGGTCTTCACTATAATCAGTTTACATGTACATTCAAATTTTAATCTTTCTAATTTTATAACACAAGCATTAAAGCTTAGAAGTGAAAAACTTTCATAACGTTGCTGCTTTGTTCTATTTGAATCTTTACAAATACTGTTATATATTGTCACCATGTCCTTATATTTGCATTATTCTTGTAAATTTGTTGTACATGCACTAAGTCTTTGTTTACCTGGGCCTGACATGTTGTAAATACATGTATATGTATGGTCAAATGTAGACCTTGTATACAGATTTTGCTAGTAATAAAAGTAAAAGTATATAAAGTGTATATTTCAGCATTTTCTTAAATCAATAAATGTTGCCATGTCAATGAATTACATGACTTACATATATATATTTATATATACAACATTTTACAGATATGTAGAAAGATTAAAGGATACATTAAAATCAACTTTAACTTTAGCTGATAAAATGTTATTCTATGAAAAAGAGATGGTAATTAAAAGACAAGAAGCTATCAAAGAAGCTGTAGAAATAGCACCAAAAATTGATATATTAGTTAAACATACCAAAGAAATGAAAAAACAGGTAGGTTGTGTCAAGATTTACAATTTTTTAAAATAACACCTGATCAGTGAAATCACATTCAGGCAGGTGATCCTCACAGTACCCACTTACACCTGTGTGGGATGAACAAACTGTAGTTAAATTTCTTGCAATGGGGTTTGAACCCTGGACTTGTTGATCCCACTGTCCTACTGTCTCATTGATCTCACAGTGTTTTGATGTTGTATTGCTATTTTATCCTTACTACTCAGTACTGGGAGACCAAGAAGTGGACTCAAGACTAATTTATCCAAGTTGTAAGATTTTGTTTCATGAGCTGAAATAAATTTATGTAGTTTCTATCTACCTTTTAGCCATGTTTTCAACGAAAAATTCGGCTTATAGTTTTGTGAAACACAGGTGGGCGGTAAAGCAGGTTCGACCGGTGTCTTTAACAATTGCGTTTAAGTTTTCAATTTAGCATAAATTTCTGTCATAAATTTCAGATCTTTATGAAACTTAATACAATGATAACATACCATGTGATGAACAGAATTGGACAGTAACCACAACTCTTCCTGCTTTTATTATGGATTATTTCCTTTGTAATTTTTGCATGAAAGTTTTTAAATCTGGATTTAATGTGGTTTTCGCTTTACATTTCTTGTTGTAATTGATTTAATCTTGACTTTAGTAATAGAATTTATTCTATGGAATCTACTTACATTTTTCTGTTTATATTTTGTAGATGGAAGATGAGATATCAAAACGTTACAAGAATCGACCAGTGAATATAATGGGTGAAATAAATACTATATGATGATTGTCTTATACTAACTAGATATATTATAATAATATTATAACAGAGGTAATATGGGAATAGCAAGGGTAAAAGTGTTCAAGACTGGTTCTGAAGATCAGGATTGTCAAGACCTGAGGAAGGGTTGCTTTCCTATGTAAAATATGTTGAAATTATGGAATTTTGGAATTTCAGGGTTTTGAAAATATTTTAACTTTGAATTATGTAAAAGTGCTACTGTGAAGACAAGATGGCGACATTTATAGTATAATTGTCTTGAAAGAGGTTGGAGAATCTACTTACTTCATTATTCCTTATAATAAATTTGTCTGTGGGTATATGCTCAGTGCTAGATCAAAAACTTGAGTCAAGAAATCTAGATCTTACCTGGAACTGTCTGATGGATGACTTGTGATTTTACTAAAACAGAATAGAAGGGGGCTACAGCCTGTCCCTTTTTTCTCTCCTTTCTGTCCTTTTTTGCTCTTGTTTATGCAGAAATAATTACTTTAAACATCAGCCCTATGATGCTCCTTGTCCCTTTTTTCTGCCTCCCTGTCCTATTTTTACTTCTACATATGAAGACATTATTATTCTTAAACTTCAACACTCTCTTTGCTCTATCATTTTCCTGCTTCACTGCCCTTTTCTGACTTCTAGAATAAACACTAAAGACGATTATCACTATGTGACTGAAACAAATGTTGAAAATCTGCTTGAAGCATCTAATATTAGTTTGTTAAATAGTTCACACTATTCTATTTAATACGCAATAATCAATTTGTTTACCTGTCTGTATCATTGTATAGACATATTCATATATTTGACCCTTGTCTGCTGGCAGACATCATTGTTTTGATTGTTTTAGAGAAATTAAAGTATGCTCTATTCTGTTTTTATGATACACAGTTCTTAAATAAAATAACATCTCCCTAATTCAACCTTTTATTGTTTTTGTTCAGGCAATAGACCTAATCCGGAATTCAAATGTATGGGTTTTTCCGTCCGTGCACAGGCGGTACAAACAAAGTTTTCTACACATTATTGCTAAACAGCACGAACTATGGACTAAATCCTATTGTTCTTTTTACACGTATTTTCATTGTAACAGTGAATGTTTGTACCGGAGGGGAAAACCTAAATATTTTAATTCCAGATATAGTCTATTTATACATAGCAGCTCTAGCAAATCATATGCAATTACAGGCGCAATAATTTCTAAACTCCTTACAGTCAACTTAAAACTGAACTATCTCTTGCACATAGCCAAATTGCCAATAGGTGCAATGAGTTATGAATGTACAGTGTATAATATATAAGGTGATTGGGAATAGATGTATAAAATGTTATATACATGTACATTGTACTAGGACTTTATTATTATAATATTATGAAATTATTATGACTACATGTTGATGGATCAGTACAAGGCATAGTTCATCCAACTATATTTATATAAAGAAGGATGTAAAATAGTTTTGTCCTGATCCCATCAATGTGTAAGATTATCACAGTAGTGATTTTCAACTAAGAGGGATACTGTATATTTTGAATATTGTTATTGTTAAGAAATTTATATTTATGATAATCATGTATAAAATAGAAATAATTAAATTATTCACTCAATATAAAAATTGTTATATTTATTATTAGTAATTATTGTTACAGCAAAATTTCACTATTAGGGCTGGAAAAGCTAAATCTCTGGGTTAAGAAGTTTACCAGTTACTAGGTGCATAATTTCATCAGTGACTGATAACTGCCCTGCATGATATATAATTAGTGGTTAGTGGAAGAATTGCCAGGTACTAGGTGCATAATTTCATCAGTGACTGACAACTGCTCCACTTGTTTAAGAATCAGTGGTAAGAGGAAGAATTGCAATAGAAATTATATCATGACCAAGCTCCACGAAAGTATGCCTGTCTGAAAATCGAACCTACAACCTCTTGATCAGTAGACTTGTCCACTTCCACCTGAGCTAGACAGTTAGATAGTGGTATAATCTTAACCTTCTTCTCAAATTGAGAATTAAGGACTTAAAAATCATTAAAAAGTCATAACAGTCACCAACAACAAAGATGGTTTTTGTAGAGGAACTTAACTGTGTTTAATAAAATACAATAGAGAACTAGGCTGACTAAGACATTTGTCTTTATTTTACGTAATAGAAGCATTTCAAGTTATCCTTATTTTTTACAAATCAATGATTTAATGGAATACACAGACAAATAGCATAGAAATTAGTTTATTGTTAAGACCATGTTATTTATAAAAGCAATCATTTGCTAATGATTTTGGCCACTTTTAAGAGAAAACATGAAACCTTAGTGCAGGCTTTTGAATCTAGTGTCTGAAAGGGGTTGCTGGTTGTTATTCCATGTAAGTATGAAAATAATAATGATATGCCATCATTAATAAGGTTTATAATGTTGCCGACCTTGTGGCAGTATAGATAATTTTAGATGAAGTCTATTGTAAAACGTGTTACCTAGTAGAGGTGATATTTGTCATTTTAGTTATTTTTCCCCTGAAGCTTTTCATCAAGATCTATTGTCAACCAGTAAAGCATAATATGTTGTCTTACTTAGAGGACATGTCTATCCCATTTTTTATAAGTACCATACAAAATAAGATCTAGGTACCTCAATTAGTATACATTATGTCATATTAGACCACTTGTCATGGTGATTTACTTATCTATGACGTCATTGGGCATCCAAAACAATTTCCAAAACGTCTCTAATATTTATTTTTGTATTATTTATAAATTGTTTTTGCTATTTTCGTCGAAATGTTGATCCGATTTTTTTTATTTTGGTAAAAACTATTCAGTAATATCACTAACACTGACAGACGATGATTTAGAAGCATTTCTGACTCAGCATGGGGTAATCACGTGACTTGATTTAACCAAATTAATATAACATACATCTTGGTTCGATCGCCGAGTTCAATCAAAGACATATGTCACGTGACATTCCTAGAATTTTGTTATGATAATCATCAAGATATATAAATACGTAGGTCACAGGACGAATCCATGTGGTCCAATATGAAAACCCCCACGAAGTCCATTAACGGTCAATATAGCTTCGGATACTTAATTAGGAGCACAGGCATGGTTTCTGAACAAAAACACGAGTATGAGATACAGATTGTATATTACTACAAAAAATGTTAGATTGTACCTTAGTTCAATTTGTGACCAATGTCTCCATCATAAGTTATTCTATTTCATAGCTTTATACATTTGCGTTTTCGAATGACATTAACATCTTTTGCATACGCCGACTAGTTCATTCTTAGGCCAATTCCAAACACCACAAAACAACGCAGATTTTGTTTTTCCAGAAGTCGAAAATCAACATACGGCATAATTAGTATTTTGACAAGTAACTAAAAGAGTCATCATAGTTTTTTTTATTATTTACTCTGTTCACCGTAAAATACATTTTAAAGTTTAAAAAAACGTTAACTTGCTGTTCCGAAGTGATGAAATGATTTACCTGTGAACTTAATTCATTGACAACGAGGCCAGTCAAAGATCAAGAAACATAAATTTATTTATATTTCATGGATACTTTGAACAATGAACAATGTTTGTTGTTGTTTTTTAGCTTTTTTAAATTGGGTTTAACGTCGTATTCATATATACGACGGCCAGCTCTACCTTTTATAGGTTTCCTGGATACTAACTTACCTATCACGAGGCCGACAACTCAGAAAAGTGTTTGTAAAGAGCAATAGAATATGTTCACGATGATTTATGCGCTGTATAAGTGACATGTACATGTATCTATGACCTTAATCTTATTTGTTTTACTTCGATTACAATGTCAAGACACATTTTATTCAAATGGAGAACTAGAGAGTAAGTAACTTGCCGGAACTGACACAAACAAATGAACAAAAAAGATGGTAACAAAGCCTGCACACATATATTCAGGATATTTAGTCACTGCATTTTCAGAATTTAGGCCAACATTTATTCTTTGTCAAATTCTCGCCGCAGCCAAATTAAAATAAAATATTAACATCAACTATTCAAGAAGCACACAAAATAGCCGTTGCAATTTTTCGACAAAAATGGCCAATTGTAATTTTTAACTGAGATTATTACGCAAATCTTTCGCATTCGACCTAATTTATTATTCGACTCATTTTGTGCGAGCAATTGGGGCTCATAGTTAAAACTCACAGGAGAGAAAAGCAGTACATGTAGTCATTCTATGCGCTGTTCTTAGTTGTCCGTTAATGTTTTTCCAGAAAGAGAATCGGCTGAAACATGCTGGTTATCTTATATTTAAGTACTTCTGACTACTTTTGTCATAGACTTTGGATGGATTTCTAAACAACGTCGGATTATATAGGCCTATTTATAATTTATGCAAAGTTTATGACAAAAGTATTCAGAAGAACTTTTAAAAAACACACAAAGTTTGTGTAGTAAAGAACATAGACATTTATTGTATAGAAGCATCAAAAATAATTATATACAATAAATACATTGAGTCGTACGGAACAAATTATATATGTCTGAGAGGTGAACTTGTCGGAGTTGAAACTGTTGCAATGTTTGATGATTGTGACGTCATAGCATTCCCAGGTATTCCTACGCTGTTTACACTAGGAGCTCTAAAAAGTAGTGCGTTTCTCTTAAAACACAAAACATAGATGAATTTTTGACGAAAGCGTCTTCCGCTTAGACAGTAAAGATAAAAGTTAACTGCATGGTTTAGATCTGAGAGTAGAAAGACGATTTGGTACACTAAGTAATATTGAGCTATGCCTAACGGTGTTTCTTTCCAAGACCAGTACTGACGAGCGACAAAGAATACACAATTAGGCATTACCAGCACAACGAATGTCAGTGATACCGCTAAGAGCATTAAGGTAATCTGTTTCTGTTGGGTTACTTTGTCTTTTGAATTCTTTCGTCTGTTGGTCAAGTTTGTAAGAGCTCGATTAGATTTTCTTACTGCGTATATAATCAAACCATTCAATACAAGAATAATTATTATAGGCAAAACAGCGTACAAAGCGCCATCTATCCAGTACCAAACAGTTTGTATGAACTTCCGGTAGCGTTCTTTTGGTCGACAGTCCCAGGATAAGAACGGATCTTTCACTTCTTCGAATGTAAACACGAACTGAAGGTTGGCAAGAATAAAAACAATGAATAAAACAATGAGTTTTGATATAGAACGCCATTTTGAGCACAACTTTTTTACCTTTAAAGGAAACCAAATTGCAATAAAGCGTTCTGTAGTCATGACAACCAGAATCCAATTTGAATACATTTGTGACATTGTTCCAAACATAAACATCATCCGGCACACACTGTCACCAAGTCTAATGTCGTACTTGGTGAGTAAAAAGTAGGTCAGTTTCAGTGCAATGGCGAGTAAATCAGCTATGGCCAGTGTTGTCATGTATATGGCAGACGACAGTTTGCCGCCCATAAAGGTCAAGGTTATGATGCAAGCAATGTTACCAGGGATACCAATGACGCAGACGAAATACAAATAATAATTGTTGATAAATTCAGCAACAGAATACTCGGTGTACTGAGTAAAAGATTCGTAGTCATAATCATAGACCGGTGTCGAACTTGAAATGTTCTCTTGAAATATGTCCGACTTGTTATTGTATTCTAATGAAGAATTGAAATCTGCATTGTTAGAATTTCCAACGACGTCACTAACATTCATTTCTGGTAAGAATGTGGTAACCATGGCGACAAATGTCTCATCTACCTGAAAACAGAAAAAACAACATGATCGAGAAAATATCGAAAACCATGATTTGCGTGAACCTCATCTACGGTAATTAATTGCAGAACGAAAGAAACATTTCTGAAACTTATATATATGTAGTTAACCAAACGCGTACTGGGTAGAATTAACTACATTTGTATATTTAATGTAGGCAAAATTCGCATTAAATATGAACTTAACCGAGTCAGACCGTCTCAAAATACTGTAAAAGCTCATGTGGATTACTTGGGTGATATCATTATGATTACATTCAGAGAGCAGAATTATGTTTCTAAATCAAACTATAACAGACTATAAATCACCGGTCGGCAGTGAGGGTCAAGCGATTTAACTGTTTAGTTTTTTAAACTTTTTCAAAAAGGGGCAGTTTGTTTTCTAGTTTCAGTTGCACAGCCCCATCAAAACTATCGGCCCCGCATGGTGATCTTAAGTACTGCGTCTATTCTCGTAGACTTCAATGACTATAAGTAGTGTAGTCTATCAATAATGCCATTGACTGGAAATCTAATTGTAATATTTAGCGATTCTTAGACATAAATTAATGCCCTTCTGCAACACAGGTCCAACTCATTTAAAACTTCACATCATTAATATTGTTTAAATAAATAGTATCATTGATTGCTTTCGGTGCGATATGACCTTTTTGTGTTGGTGCGCCGTAAAACCCAAACAAAACAAACAAACAAACAAACAAGTAAAAAATGAATAATGAAATAATGAAAAAAATGTTTGACCGGATAAAATTTAAGAGGTCAAATGGCATTTTGTCTAAGCAGAGTTACATTTAGCAATCGAAATGTCATGAAATATCCAACATACAAAATGACTCACTCGTTATTAACAAGGAAGACACACATTCATTCTACTGTATTTCTTAAACATCTAAAACAAGTAAAAAATAAAATATTTCCAGGAATGTTAAGAGGCTTCTTAAAGTATTGAGAGTTGACCTCCATGACCGACCACATGGGTAGCGTTAATTCCAGGATAGATCACGTGTTCTGAGTAAAACTGTCGTCAGTAAAGTTAATCTTCTCGCCAGGAGGTAAAAAGAGAGCGTGCTTGAAGGAGATAGGATTCTCAGGTAAGATGACGTTAATAGGAATATAACTGATATAATTGGACTTAGTATGCTATTATAGGTATAAAACACTCGGTGGTAGGAGGCAATAGTAAAATTTTAACTGATTGTAGTATTTTTATACGATGCATGACGGGATATCGACATGTCACGTGGTGTTTTAGAAGTCGCTGTGCGGGAGATCGGGATTTTTGTCTTTTCAAATAGTCATGTCGAAATATTTTACTGGCATAAACATTGTTCATTGCCAAGACATATTTCGGCGGTATTCTAATGTGTTTACTTATAAACAATGTATAAATAATCTAAAATTGAAATACTCAGTAAAAGTTTTCAATGTACAAGAATCTAGAACAAGGTGCTCGTATTATCAAACGTCTTACGACTGATTTTCGTCGTAAGTCGCACTATATTGTATTGCTAATTTATCGTAAGATCTTTTATAATATGCTGCCAAAAAGTTCAATGTACTATCAATTTGGAAAAAAGCATCACCGAGTTGACCTTAACTTGAACAAGAACAAAAGGTTTCTAATGGGCAAACTTCATGTGAAAACAATTGCTTATAGTGTGTATTTGTTAGTAACTCTATCAGAAATTCGTGGTAAATGAAAAACAAAACAAGTGTTCTAACAATTGCTGAGACACAGCCACACGCGCTCAATCACAATCAAAGCACTGGAGTGCTGGACGAAAGATGTATTGAACCTTATTAATCTTTCAGATAATAAAGAGTATCATATTCCCATTCACAAGTTAAGCGGCATTGAAATTTAATTTGATCATTTTATGGATTGGGTCGTAAAATTTTTGAATAATTTTAAGTCATTATTTTGTAATAATTTTGTAATTAATAATATTGTTCTTTCTTATTAAGTCAATACAAATGCATTGTAGTGTATAATTAACGACGATTTAATCCTGTATAAACATTTAAATCACCATTTCACCGACTTCTATTTCCAGCAATTTCTTACGCCTTACAAAATCGACAAAAGCCACTAGTAATTATTGTAGATGAAATGAAAGATTTTTTCACTTATTTATGATTTTATGTTTGAAACAATTAGTTAGAAATAAGTTAAATGATTTTTATTTCGCTTCCTAAATCACTTATTACAGTGTGGGTACTATAGACGGAAGATTTCAAAATCTTATTATTTAATTAAACATCAATGAATCCTTATCACATTTTTAACAAAAAGTTTACACTTGTGTATAACTGACTTGTATTGCAATATTTTTAATGTTTTGGAATTGAACGTTTCTTTCCTATTCAATACTAGTTTGAGACGGCCTAAAATTAGGAAGACTAAAATTGGCCTGTCAATGTTCAGGCTTTTCACATCTTCAAAGGCTCCGCACTTTTTATAGTTTTTGAAAATTATTTATTACTAGTGTTTCGGCTCAATATACAACTTTGGTATATTATGTCTTAGCATGTGAAACTTTATAATATATATTAGATAAGTCAAACTTCAGTATATTATTATAAACAATGTTTCGGCAATAGGCCTTCATCGGGTATTGACAAAAAACTATTTACTGTTATAAGCATGTGAAACAAATGCAAATGAGCATTGGTCTACTTGAAACTTTTTAACTTGCGTAAGTATCTTTTATACATTTTTTTTATTCAGTGGTATCATTTTAATAGCGTTATTAAAACTCCAGTAAAGAAAGAATCTGTCTACATAAAGCATTATCCCCTGATATACAGTGGACGAATCATCGAAAAATAAAAATGATCACAATGTTATTTACATAATACGGTATATATTTTTGTACATTTTCAAACTTAAAAAGATAACAATAAACTCGTAAGTATTTTACAGTCTATGAAATTCACTTCTTATATTTATATGAACGTCGATTCAGTTCTATAATTCAAAATGGATTAACTTATAGTCAAAAAGCGAGAAAATAAAAATATCCATTTTTGCCATACCAACAATCCAAGAAACTGGTTTTCTTGTTCAAAATCTAGGGTTCGTTGTAAATTTCTATTTTTGTATAATTTTCAAAATTTGAATAATATATAAATTATATGATATATATTGTACATAATACAAAAATAAAATATTTAAAATAAAATAATACGAATACCATTCACGTTGACCGTTGAGTTAAACCATACCTTCACCTACTAGCTTCCAAATATATTACATGACTATAATTATAACTAAAATAAAATGAATTAATATAATTTTCAAACCTGTAAAATTTCAAATAAACAATAAAAGTAAACTGTTACTTACCTTATTTCTGTAAGATTGTGTCATTTAGACTGTTCCGTACAAAAAATGTCATTTATCTTTAACCAGCATCAACGTGTAGTCACCTTGTATTTGACAACAATGAAAATGAAACCTGTACAAAGAAAATGGATATTTGTGTCCGGAGACATTGGATATAACACGAGTTCAGCGTATAATGTCACTATCTGCCAATCAATTTGTTGAAATCATTATCTCAATAACCACTTTACAGGTGGTCTACAAAAAATAGTGAATACAGAAACACGATGCAATTCTAACATTGGGGACATTACTTCTAAGTAGCTCAATGGGGTGTATTGGGCTTCGCTTAAGCGTGACGACAGCATAAATAGTCTGTATAACTGATATTCATATCATTATTATTTGTATTATTGTTACAATTATCATTATCATTATCATTAGTTACATTATAATCATTATCATCATCATCATCACCACCAGCATCACCACCATCATCACCACCACCACCATCATCATTATCATCGTCATTTACATTATCATCATCATCATTACCATCATCATCATTATCTTGGACGTGTTTTCCTAGATATCCTCTTTTTAAGAATGTGCGCCTTGTCAAAATCAAACGTAGGAAGCAAAGTGATTTGAAGTGTTTATTGTGTATCTAATGCGAGTTGTATTTCAATAACTTTACGTTTGTTTGACAGTTATCATGTCTGCAGTAAATGAATATACATGTATTTTCATATGGTGGCTTTGAATGTTCTTGGTTACAATTCCTTCATTCATCTATGGTACGTGTATAGGACATTTGGACACAAACTGTACTCAACATAACTATTACAGAGAAGGTAATTTATTTAAAGCAATATGATATATGAACACAATACTAGGTTCGTGTGTTGTCAACAATAAACGGAAACAGTGTTTGTTAATGATAGGATATTGTATATGTTAATTGAGTCATTTTTAAACTATTATCTAAATTTCTGTAGGTCAAACAGTCATTGTCGGAATTGTGAAGGCTTCCGGGGCGGTTATACCCTTCCAGAAAAATTAATAAGGTATATGGAGAAGTTGCTGGCCACGTGGAACGGTAGATGGAACTGATTGTATGAAAAGGTTGAAAAAAGCTAGGTAAGGTGCGCTGACCGTCATAAAACAAAAAGTGTGTTGACGTAGTGTTCACCCCCCCCCCACCTAGTACATAAAAATACAACAAAGCATTTCTCCATGTTTACATGTTTTTAGTGACCCGTTCCTTGCATGGACTTATTAATGGAGTATTAATTGTTGTAAAGACGAAAATATCTAGTCTTTTATAAGATCAATTTATACACGTACTTGAATTTTTTTACTCATATGAGGCAATCGCACATAAAAAAATTCAAGACCAAAATAATCAATATAAAATATTTTTAAATGTGACACCCCGAGCACCCGAGGTTCAAATCTAAGTTTGGACCTTGGATCTTATAGGGTAACATTTGGCGCCCAATGTATATAACCCACAATATATTGACTGATTGCATCCGTAGATAGTCCCACAGACATTCAAGCTCCAAGAATTCAAGGACCAATTCTGTAATGGAGGGGGTGTATGTAGCACAGGTAAAATATGGCACTTGTACTTCCTTGCCTTCTAGCTAGCTTTTTGGCGACGTGGTGGAGTGTTCTCTTACGATACGAAAGGTCGTGGATTAGAACCGCTTTTCGGACCATTGGTAATAATCGGGTTACAATACGATTACTTTTATAACTTTTGCCAAATGTGATTTACATAAACGACATGTAATGTATTCAAAACTTATGCTAGTGTATATTAAAATTTAATTGCATAGTCTTTAATTCCATGGTGCGACAGCCTAGAGACCCAGAGAAAAACTCATATATATATATATATATATACACATCACTTACCCCTACACGACATAGTTCAGAGGTTCAGACTTGCTCACCTGACAATGAGCATTACATGATTTTTCTCTTTTTTTGGTGCTGTGTCACTATCAATAGAGCATCTACTTATTAAGTTGATAAAATAGCTTACAAGTATTAAGTATGTTAAGTAATATTTTACCACATCAAGTAGTTGAACAAGTTCAGTAAACTTACTGATCTATAAATGTATGTTAGTAGGCTAGGTTTTACATTACAAACAAAACTGGTGTACTATAATGGTATCTGAAATAAACATCAAACATTAATTAAGTTCTACATTCTTGTTATAATATATGAATGTAGGAGTAGGGTTGTAGGAGTTACATGCGTAGTGGTTACGTGCTTACATGAATGAACTTCAATGCACTTTTGCAACTTGTATTAAATGAAAATTTACTCATGATGTGCTTGTTAAAATGAAAACGATAACATTAAAGATAAGGACAAAAAAAACGAGTACAAACTACAGCCTATGATCTAACTAACATTCAGTTTTGTCGTGTAAACAATTCGTTCATGGGAATATTGCATATGTACTAGTAAACATAGCTATCTTGATCTAAAGAAACTAAAATATTTGGGGTAACAATTTTAGTTTATTTAGTTTAAACATAAAAATATTATCTTTTAAAACATACAGTGTTCATAAATTATGCACTACATGTATTTATGATAAATGCTAATAGTGGCAGTGGTCTGTTTAAATCAGTTAAAATGATGATCATGTATGTACAATGCCTTATTCACCTATTGTTTGGCCAAGTCCATTATTTAAAGTACACTGATAACACGCATTACCTCATTCAGCACACCTCGACCATTTCTTATTCTTAGTGAATGACCGAGGAGTTCCGAATGGTTTTATCTCTTATACAACCTGAATCCAGCCGATGCCGGTCCGATGGTTGAGAAATCGTGAGGGTGTCGTCTAATACAGTTGAAATATCCAGCGGATGAAGATCTTCTCAGATATGTCACCAATAGAAACTTAAAGTAAGCCTTAGTTCTAGCCAGGATCTGCACATTATGCATCCTTAGGAGCGAACGGACCCTGACGAAAAACTAAAACCATTACACTACATATATACGACCTGTACATTGTTTTGTTATATTATTTTAAGAGTACGCAATGTTTAACAACATGAAAGAATGAATCGTACATACTTTAAATAAGTGTTGTTTTTTATTAACATTGCAATCATTCTTAGCTACTTGTACTTGAAATCACTGTATTGTGGAGTCTGTATTAGTCAAAACTGTACTACAAGTATACTTGTTTTAATTATTTGTTAGTGATGTCTATTTTACAACAAAAGTTTGAAAATAATAAAAAAATATCTCCATCTTCGTTTTTGCCTGTGTTGAAGGTTCTTTTAATAATACTGTTTCAGATATGATTTCAGATTCCTTTTTGGTATTTTTCAATGTTTAGTTCTCCTTGTAACTTTTAAGTAGACATCTCTTTAATTCACATACACAATACATACTAGAAACTAATAATACATAGTAGTCTTTAAACCAAACAATGAACATGGCCCACAGTTATCAAAGGGCAGTAACTCTTGAAGGTTTAAACATTTATCCATTTACAGTATATCGATATAAAACATACGTGACGTTTTACCACAGTGGTTAACAGCAATCTACGGTATGTGAACCGTGACACATGACACATTCACGTCAATTATAGTACAGTTTAAAATACTTTCACCATCCTAGCTCGCTCACATAACGAGCTGTTTATCTTTCTTTGGTATTTAAATAAAACGTACCTCAAAACAACATTCACAATTAATGTGGAAATTTAATCTAAGTTTGTTCACATTACATCTTCGTTAAGTAAGTTTTGGACCAAAAATCTGTGACAGTTTACATTCAGTGAATTTTTATCACTTTAACGTATTTTTACGCGGTACTCTGTGCAGTTAAGGTTGACATTCAAGTGCACGCTGTGGTTTGTAATTGAAAATTTGAAATTTCACTTAATTTGGATTTAATTTGAACCTGTGGGAAAAACGCTGTTAATAAAGATGGCAAGAAAAGTACCGTGAGTATACTTGATTAATATTTATATCTAATATATTTATTTGATTTTTACATTTTCAATAAATTTACAAAAAAGTATTAAATAGTATAGTATTTTGACCTTTTATGGGTATAATCTAATGGTTATTTTAGACCTCCAAAAAAAGAAGCGGGGCAGAAAAAGGGACAGGGTACATTAGAGGGTTGATGTTTGAAAATATAGATAAGAACAAAAAGGCAGAGAAAAGGGGACAGGGACTGGGGGAGGAAAGAAAAAGGACATGAATGAAAGTGAAGGAACATGGTTAGGAGAAAAGGGACAGGATTAGTACCCTGCTATTCTGCTTCAGAATGATTGCTAGCGTAACAAAATATAGTGACAATAACTAGATCGTATCTATCAACCACATTGTAATAAAAGTGAAAGGTGAATATGTACAGAGTATTAGTATATATGTATTTTAATTTGAATAGAATATAGAATATACCATAGGCTAAGGAAGTATGAACATAGGTGGACGCCACATATAGTGTCTTTTTGTGAATGTGTTGTCCACATTTATCAATATTATTATAAGTTATTAGCCTACTGATATATGACTTGTGTATTTATTATGATTTTGAAATTATAATTAGTACAAGCGAATGTATGAGTATTTTATTCATTAATCTGTGTTTTAATATTTATCAATCCTATAAATAAGAACTATTATATTTTACTCAAGATAATCGCTGGACATTTACTAAGAATGGATAAAACGGAGTTACAAGACGTTGTATTTGATTGTAACTTAGTACTACAGCACTTTGATATCCCAAATTAAGTATTTTAATCAACGGCTTGTTCAACAACCAAATTAGGCCAATCAATTATGCATGAAGATCAACTGATTTGTCATACATTACATACAGTTAAACCTCTATATTTAAACCCATTATTGGATCGTTCAAGTCATTTTTTCTATATTTTCAATATTTAGAATTAAAACTATGAAAAGTGACATTCATAATATTTACGACGTTTTTAAGAAATGATTTAATTCGTTTTTAAGAAATATTCTTTCAATATTACAAAATTATTGTTTCTATTCGTAAAAAACGAACTTTTTAAATAATAATATGGAACAAGTATTTA
Source organism: Mactra quadrangularis (assembly GCA_025267735.1). Taxonomy (NCBI): domain Eukaryota; kingdom Metazoa; phylum Mollusca; class Bivalvia; order Venerida; family Mactridae; genus Mactra; species Mactra quadrangularis. The sequence goes on from CM046299.1 coordinate 2,712,748, forward strand.
GGAACTTTGTTGAGACGCACTTAGGATTTTTTTGTTGATCATAAGATCATATTTGATCGTAAGAGCGTTGTTGAAACACACCCATGGTCCCCGAAGTGAAGTTTTACTGTAAATTAGTTACAGCTGATTACATGCCAAGTGTTTAATATGATTTTAAAGTCAACAAATCTATGGGAATTTTAACTAAAATGTAAATAAGCCCATAAATGGTATGATATCAAAGTAAATTGAACGAAAATATTAGTTGATTCACTTTTTAATCCGGTATGACTTAGCACGACTTGAATCTGAAATGAAATGACAATGAAAAGAAGAGTTTAAGACCCGACGACAATTTGTAATTTTTGGCGCCAAAATATTTCAGCGACGATCCCTGGGATAAACATCTTGATTTTATAAATTATATTCATGAGCGTGATTATATTTAAAATGTAGGACTAAATATAGCAACACGTCCATGTATTTTATACATTTTAATGGTTTAAGTAAGTTGTATATTCAAAGTGTTTAGATTGTAGCGATGTTGCACTTCAGATAATACTCCGTACAGCGTTTTCCTTTCATGATGTAATCTTGTTATAGGAGTCAAAATTGATACGCTTGTCATTTGTTACTTTCACTCTCACTTTAATGGTGGTACGTGAAATATAGCGGGGAAAAAAGAGTAAAACTTTCTCCACATTACCAGTCGACTGCAAGGAATTGTTTTCGCGCCAAAAGTAGCGGGAACTATAGCAGTGGTTACAATCGGATACTACATGAGGGTATTTACCGTGGAATTGTCGGTCCGTTTGCCCATGCAGGACGGGATTTAATCAGGGGTGTGCTGGGCTCAATGTTAAAGTCTCCAATATTTATGGGGTTACAAATTATTGGAGCGTTTTTAAAAATTACTTCAGAGGGAGTCAGCTAATGTGAAAGGGACAACAGTCCTGATTTACATTGCGGGTTCTTGGTTGTAATGTTGAATAGACGGTTAAAATTATAAATGTATTCAATGTCTAGTCATCTCTCCAGGCTAGGTAACCAGCTTACCCCCCTAGAGACATCGAGATCTGACCCCTATAACCGACGGAAAACAGGGGCATATGATTTTATATAGGAAAAGTAGTTGTCCTCCGTCGGGTGTACTGTGGCGTTCCATATATAACAGTGAGGGAAAGTCGTGTCTTTATTATAGAATCAGTCTTTCTGAATTTAGAATATGTAAGAAATGACCACAACAACAAGTAGATATCACATTAATGTACAGTTTACTACATGTAAATGTGTTTATTTATCGTCATATAAATACATACATACACTATCTAGCTTACATTTATCTACCATTTAATGTATCAAAACTTTCCATTACATTATCATTAATTACTATAAACCATTTATCAAACATTCAACTTTATTTGATATATTTGTATATACTCGTACAGTTAAACCTTTCTTGATGGTTAACCTCCCACGAGAAGTCATTTTTCAACAACAACCTCTCAACAATGGTCACCACCAAACAGTCACCATCCTTCTAGAACAGCACCCAACCAACAAACAACAATGATCTTTCTACAACAGTCACACCTCAACAACTGCTATCTCTCAACTAATGACAGTCGATACCCAACTAAAGTTACCAACAAACTGTCATCTCTCAACAACCACCACCTTCCAACAACCTCTCAACAACGGCCAGGTTTCAAAAGAGTCACCTCTCACTAACAAACAGGCAATATTTCATATCTAGTCATACCTTCTAAGCTACTAAAACCCAAACAATAACAGCCATTCTTTAATCTTCTATGTCATACTGTCCTGTTTAAGACCTCTATGTAATGCTTTCACTGTGAGTATATCTCCTTATCAACTGCATAAACAGTGTTTTCACTGTTAGGGCGTCTTAAAACTTCACTGAAATCACTTGAACAACTTATCTTACTTAATTTTAATGTGGGAAAAAGATGAACATGATCATGTATTGACCTTTTATAGAGCTGTACAGTTTATAGTATAATACGACCATTTCTTGATATAGGCTTGTATACTCAGTGTTTAATAGACCAATCAGATGTTGTTGATATTAAATAATAACAACAACAAAGACCGCATAAACAACATTTAAATGTCACAATACTATAACATAATTATACAACATATCATAAACATAACAGGATGTGTTAAATAACTTGCAATGAAGCAATGTACATTTTGAGCGTACATATGTATGGTAAAAGTGCTATATAAAATGTGGTAAATAATAATAATAATAATAATAATATTGAATTCATGAACACTATTAACACGTGATTTTACGAGCTCATGACCAAGAAATTATTAAATAAAATCTTTGTTTAATTCATAGCTAGTTATCGTTATTCAAAGTAAGCTTTCGTTATTCGTAGCTATTTATAGTTATTCATAGCTAGTTATTGTTATTCGTAGCTGGTTATCGCTATTCATAGCTAGTTATCGTTATTCATAGCTGGTTGTAGTTATTCAAAGTTAATTTTCGTTATTCAAAGCAATTTTTTGTTATTCGTAGCTATTTATAGTTATTCATAGCTAGTTATCGTTATTCATAGCTAGTTGTCGTTATTCATAGCTAGTTGTCGTTATTCAAAACTCCATATAGCTATCCTTAGATCGATATCGTTATCCATAGAGGGCGACACTTATCCATTGGGATAAAACCATAAATAGCTCACAGAAGTTATCCATAGCTGTTATAAGTTCTACATTATGATAGATTTTATCTAAATTCTATTTCTAAAAAATTCGTGAAATACCAAAAATGGGATGTTTCATAGTTGAAAGGGTTTGAAAAAAATATCAGTAATAGCTTAATAGGGCCATAAACTTTGATCTTCTTGTCATTTAACCTAAAATCTAAGGTTTGAAATAAAGTCATAATTTGAGATCATTTACATTATACATAACTAGATTTTGATGACAGATGCCGTGATCACAGACACGTGATACAATCAAACGATTGTGATAAAATCTCGTTTGTACGGTCCATGTGAGAGACCGGAAATATCGTGGCAACTTCATACGTTATCTAGACTATGTGAAAATTGGTCTAGTTTCCCTTTCAGTGAGTGAAATAATTTATTCATTGCCTTATACATTATATCACAGAGCTAGCCTACGATATGTACATAATATTAACCACAAGGCCATTTTGTTAAAATATTTGTTTCCAGTTTTTAAAATAAGAAAAACCGTCGAAAAAATGCCAAAAAACTCGACAACGATGTGGTGTTCTTGAGTTGAAAGTGTCACCAAACTCTCAGTTTCTTTACAAATTGAAAATAAATAAATGAAAAATGAAATATCTTAATTGTACATATATGTACTATAAAACCTATTCAGGTCAGAACACAGTTTATTCTTCAGGGGTGGCCTAAAACGATGTAATTTAATGAACAACTATTTCAAAAATTTAATCAAGTTAGTGCTGTCAACCGTAATGTATTCATTTTCGATGGATACACAAAAAAAAGCGTTTGTTTGCCACAAAAAACACCGAACTTTGATGTAAGAAATTGATGATAATTTGACTATTTCTAAAAAATGATTTATATTTTCACTTCGCAATTACATGAACATGCATTAAGCAGTCAGTAAGGCTGTGTAGGTAATTATTTTGATATAGATTATGACGTATAATGAATCAAATCATCTTCGGAAAACTGTAATATATAGATGTATATAGATTAACTAGCAAGTAAGGTGTGGCCAGGTGAGACGGATTTAAAGGCCCTTAACCACGATAAACTCGTGAACCGAGGATTTGAAAACTGCCTTTAAACAAAGAAATCATTTAAATATAACCAGTTAACTGACGCACTTTACGCGTGAAACTATTTTACTTTCCAAATTTTATGAGCAACACAGTCAAGTTCCTTATAAAAGTCCTTTGTACCCACTCAATGCTTTAGTGTATTTTGTAGCCCATGGGGAGACTTAGTCTTGGTACAGGGGCTTTAATAATTTTGGTTTCATTAAAAGATTTACGCAACTAAGTAATAAGTCATTTGCGTAAGTATAGAGCGTATCTATAAGTAATTTAATGCAAATGTTCGTGAAGCGGGTCTAAAAAATGTGAAAGACTTATTTGTTTGATTTGTTCATGCAAATCTTTGTCTTTGATAAAAACGTATTAAAACGTATACCATCGAATGTCTTAAAAAACTACACGGAATAAACCGAGACAAGTTGGGTGCATTTCTTTGAAATGAGTTGCGGAGGACAGACGGCTCATTGACTATGTGGTTGAACTTGAAACCTCCTAATCCGCTAAATAACTAGACTAAGGTTTATAAACAACGTCAATAAATGTGATTCTTGTTGGTGTTAAGAATATTCTCAGCAAGTAATATTTACATAGCCAACCAATGACCCCATTTATGTTCATAACGGGTCATTGGTTCAATAAAGCATTTGTTCAAAACAGAACTAGAGACCTGTTTTTTTGTTTCGTTCCATGAAATTTGGAAACTTCAATCTGAATACACATTCAATGAAATTTAAATATACTACAGACACATATAATATACGATCTCTTCTAATGATGCCCTGCGTATATTTGCGTAGAAAATCACCGAGGACATCCGAATGACAATGCCAAACAGCGTTCCGAAGTCCTCTTCCATTCACTACGAATAACTATTAATTCAAAGCATGGTCGAGGTGTTCCGAATGAACTAGATCGGTCAGGAAAATTGCCAAGTAGTTACGATTTTGTCATAGTGACCTTACATGGCGTATGGTGGGTGTTGTGTGGGTATGACATCCAAATATCTGTGACAGGAGATAATCTACACATAATTTAGTCGTACCCACCTGAATGTCTACACCTGTATTATGTAAATATTGTCGATTGTCGTTGGATTAAAGTTAAGGAGCAAAAACAGGAAATTAACTCTTAATATTCACAGAGGTTTATTGTTAAAACACTAAAAATAACGATTGTAAAACAACGCCCATAACTTATGAGTATTTTATCTAGACTGAGTATTACATCATTTATGACATGCCTTGGTTTTATTTGAAAGCTAATAATGTAAACACCATTCTGTTTGAATATAGAATGTTTTCTATCACATTAAAATACTTAATTCACTCTATTCAAATAACATTGATTCATGCATGTTGTTTTGTAGAGACAACCACACGTAGTTTCTGAACGTAGCAACTGTCGCATATTGCTGAACGACTTAATCCTAAATCTTTCACAAGTTATAAAATGCATTAATACCAGCATGCATTCAGACAGTTAATGAATATTCTTAAATACATCCATAACTCTCTTCAAAGATAATCCTTGTATGCACATGTACTAGTCATATGATAAATGGTGCTTAAAAAGGATAAACAGTTACGTTTGGCGTTTTTGGATAATTATTTTGTCCCATATGCTTTAAACTATAGAAGAAAAATGACCCCATATTCAGACCATTCTGTGATTTTAATAGTCCCCATAGTTGAATTTTACTGTTAAATGAAATGCAGGAAACAACGAGGTGGATTTTGAATGAGATTTAAACAAACAAGACGCTAGCCATTCTAAGGCATTTCGTATCCAGAGGCTATCCAGATCGAGAATCTTGAAAATCTCTTTGGTACGAAAATGTTTTGGGGTTAACATAGCAACAACGTACATATGGTAATGTTGTCGCTTCCAACAGTCATGTTGTAGAGGTACACGTGATTTTAATAATGAAAAATAAACATGATTAAGTCAGTTTTGATATTTCTAACTATTGGTGGGCGTGTAACATAATTCGTAGAAACACGCTGTGAATTTTAATGAGAAAAGGTAACAAAGAAATCATAATATGGAAATCTTTTCATAATACCTTTGATTGATGTCATTATGTTTCTGCAGCTTAGCAGACTTTGCATTTTATGTTCGGGTCACTCGATATCTAAGCGAATGTGAAACCTAATAAATAATGTTTAAATGCATCTTAATTTTATGATACAGTTGTCAGAAACTAACTGTGAAAACTGACTTAAATTGATGTCTTTTTGTTTAAAATCCCACACACTCACTAACTGCGACGTCTGTAGCTTTTGTGTCTCTCACCAGGAGAGTTCTGTCACGAGACTAAATTAAATCATTAATACCAGGTATAGGAGACACTTAAACATTTACTTAATGTGAAGATTATTAATGAGACCTTGAAACAAAATACGTTGTGCATGTACAGTTTACCTGTATTTTTTGTAGTAAGATGACTGTACGGAATATCAAGAAAACTGAAAATGTACAATGAAAACACGTGCATATGTTTGCAATTCTTATAGGAGTATAGACGAATCAACGGAATACTGCTCTGTTCATATTAAAGGATTTACACCGCAATTCAACAATTTTCTGTCATATTGCGGCGGCCAGGCGTCCTACTTCCGGTTCCCGGAATGGCTTAGATCTCTGGGTCGAGGATTTTAATCTTGTATTATGCACATGCCCTCGCCAGTGACTTACAACTGCTAACTTGATACAGTGATGTACGGCAGAATGGTCATAGCAAATATTTCAAGACCCAAACTCCCCGCCCCGGAATTGAACCCACGATCCCATTGATAAGGAGTCAGATTCGTTGCCGAGTTAACTATAACCAGGGGTTTCCTAGAATACTAAATAAACTATACGTCACGATTTCCAAGTTATCCTGTTTTCCCACCATAGCTTCAAAACAAAACAAGTAATTAATAAAGAAACACTTTAGTGTATTATTCATTCAGGAAAATTACAACTGACAGCTGGATTGATTTTCCTATCTGTTAATAAAATGATAGAACCAATCTAACTAAGACTACAGGTATCGACTCTAAAATTAAGAGCGAAGACATTGTGATGTTCCAATTGTTGTCAAACCTTAATAGCGGAATAATTATATTATAGGGCATTTTTTTCGAAAAAAACAATTGGGACCTAAACATCAAACATTGCCTAAATTTGCAAAAGGGAACTTTACTGTACCTATTGATAGGTATGGCCATTTTAGTGCCATGAAAGATGATGTTAAACGTGGTATTGTTTGCAATAACCACGGTGGTCTTAAAAGTGGAAAGTTACTGTAGTTGATATCAATAACTGAATTAGACAGATATAATAAATCAAAGTTAATTAAATGTTTGTAATTGATCACAATATTAAAAGTCACGATCTTTACTTTAATGTATATTTTATGACTTTATAATTAATATAAAAACATTACTATCCATCATTATATCAAACCATTCAAACATTAGACTACTAGTATATACATGATATAAATGATGAATGAATTTGCCGAGGCGATCATAGAATCGTTGGGAAAGTGTTAGCTCCTTTCGTTTAAATTCTTGCCCATACATTTTTGTTGGGTTCAACGCCGTAGCAACACATTGTATAGATTATATACCGGCTGTCAGTCAACCTGGAAAGTCTAAATCTCTGGGGTTAACTGTTAATCAGTTACTATGCGCATAAGTGACTGACAACTGTCTTATATGATTTAGAATCAGTGTTAGAAGGTAGAAGTTCCACGACACTATGTCCCAACTGGAAATGGAACCTACCATTCATCTGTCAATGATTTGTGGGGTACCAACTGAGCTAGCTGGGCGGCTTTGTCCATACATTACACAATGAAAGAGATGCCATATCCATTATAAAAAACGGACAAAATATTTAAGTCTTTTTTCAATGTTATGCTTGTCTGTTAAGCACTTTTCCACTATATTATATACTTGTACGTTTTGTCTATTTTCAGTGATGAAGTTCAGAAAGTGTTTGATAAATACACTGTAAACTTTGTAAGAAGATTAAATAAAGACACAGCTATAGATATGTTTAAGAAAGAATTCCAGTTAAATGAAGAGAGATCAGAAATAATGTTTGAAATGTTTGATAAAGATAGAAATAATATACTTAGTGCCTGGGAATTCTATTTATTCTACGTTACGTTTGGATATAAGTAAGTTCTCGCCTTCATGTCTGTACAAAATGCGGCCGGCTTGGTCACGAACATTATCGTACCAAGATGTAATCAAGATTCTAGATCTAACTTTGTTAATCGAGAATCTTGATGGCCTCTTGGAGCGAGAATGAACCTCTGAGTACGAAAACGATACCGAGCAATATACACTCTGTATACATTTACAGTGAATGTACGATGACTAGAACTCGGCCAGCTCGAACAATCGAGATTTGTTTTTTTCATCTATCTATGGCTCTATGCAAAATAAGGTACATGGAAAACTTGTTAGAAGCCAAACAGCGGCCAAAATGTCGAATTTGGACGGCTCGGGCACCCTGCTCGTCACGAGCCTTCGAGTTCAGGCTTTCTAACTATAACTGTATTTGGTTCGAGACGGTGGCGTCCTTGAACTTTATGATTGTAGTGCTTTTACTTGGGAATATAAAACTCCTGTCAAGTCCCAAATCCTTGAGCTCCCTGATCAGTCACATTTGACCCAAGTCAATAAGATAATATGAGTGTAGAAGGTGTCTGAGTGTAGCCACCGGAATTAAGATACAATGTACATGTATATTGTATATTTTGACACTAGGTAAAACATAATACGTACTTATACTAGAACTTTTGTTTAAAATGCACATTTGGATGTAAACGCCCACTACGAGTTTTCACAGGTGCAAGTGCAAGCGATACAAATAACTACATTGTCAATACAATGTAAGTGGTTCACACAAGCGAATTTATTAACTAAATTTCTGGCTTAAAAGTGCATTTTATTTACAACTGCCAAGTAAAAACATGACCAAAAAACAATAGCTGACAATTTCCTGTCGTGTGTGCCACTATGAAGCTAACCTACCATAAAATACAACGTTTATTCTGACATTTATTGGAGGCTGAAAAACAACAAAAAACAACAAAACAAGAAACGTGACACGTTCATCAGTCATACGACAAAGGTGAATGTAACCATGGGATACGTTGGTGAAAATTTTATAGTAAAATTTCGACGTTTCCAGTACGATGTCAGGAGTTTTATATTAGACTGTAACACCCAAGGTCATAATGTGACAATTTAGTTGTAATCTGATACAAAATGTAGCTGACATTTTGGTCGTAAAGTTTTATAAATCACTTAGACTGGAATGTTAAACAATTAATGATCCGTCCTATGACAACAGCACATAGCTTGTAAAACATTTGTTTACATTTTCTAGTTTTAAGGATTCAGGAATGTTTATAAGCTACTCGTTCACAGATTTTAATAACCTTCTAACATCTGTAATTATTAATATGTAAAAAGGTGAATGCTTAAAATTATTCTAAAGCAAACTGTGGCGCTTTTCACAAAAAAAATCCAAGATAAAAATCCTCGTAAGTCAAAAACAAGGAACATTGATGATACGGTCATTTTTTACCAATCAATTCCAAATATTATTGAATTATGTAAAATATTGTATACCTTTTGAATACCAAATCATAGTTATTATTTATTATCCTTCTGACTTAGAACGGCAAAATTATAAAATTGACTTATGATAACTTTTTTTCGTAAGAATTTTTGTGAAAGGTGCACTGGTCTAAATATTTTAAGAAGTATAAAATAAAAGTAATAAAATACAATGCATGTACACTAATACCTTGAGCAAGAAACTTGATTCTATTAGCTTAGTGCTGGCGACCAGGATGTGGACTCAAAAGTGCTTATTCTAAGCTGTAAGAACTCTATTTCATAATCCAGATAAAACAAATAAGTTCACGTATAAACTAAATAAGTTTATTTTCAACCATATTTCTCACTTATATTTTCAGTGCAAATGAATACCTAGATAAATACAATAAATTATTAATAGACGGAACAGATTGTGTCGATATCGGTGGAGCTTGGGATTTCTTGAAAGAATTAAAAACTCTAGCAGATCGTGTGTTCACTGACGACGAAATGGAAGCAATGATCAAAGGTATCGCTGGAGAACAACGTGCCATAGACAGACAAAAGTTCATTGAACTAATCTGTAGAATAAAATTAACCAGAAATTGATCATGTGACTTGATGAAGCGCTGTGATTGGTTGTAATGAACTCATGACGTCACTCATTACGTAAGCAGCAGACGAGATTAGCTCTTCATGTGCACAGACGTAATTACATTGATCTGATATAAAGTTTACGTTTTTTGTAAACAAAAACATTACTTTTAGCAATAAGCTGCAATGTTTTCATATTTGTATTTATTGATTGATTTTTATTGTATAATTATTGTATATTGCAAATAAAAGAATATTAACTTTCAAAATCAATGGACTTTAACATGGACCCTATCATATAAGGTCCTTGGGTTAATTTATGTTCCACTGACAGTTAACGTTTTAAAAATACATTATATGATTAAAAAGTAATTGCATTTTATAGTCTTAAGTTTCATGCTGATGTACATTCACTGCCTTTCATTCACAACAACTAGTATCCCTGATCATCTGGATACTGGTATATATTTAATTTTATTTATCAATCTCTATGTGGAGTCTTACTTGATTTAATAAATGTGCATCTGACATATTGGTGATACAGAATTATATGTCATCCTCACAGTTTCCCAGTTACACCTGGGTGAAGCAATTAAAGATAAATTTCTAGCACAAAGAGATTTGCAGCCCCTAACAGGGTTCAAACCTGGGACATCTTTATTCCTAAACACATATCTTATCCCTAGACTACAGTTCCTGTGAGAATGAGCACAAGGATTCTCATTCAGAACGCCACAGTCATTCATTACCAATAACCTCAGACATATTTAGATGCTATTTCAGTATTTGGCACTACCTTTGCGTCACATGTCCATTCAAAATGTTTAAACCAGTGTTGAAGTAAACAAATCCACGATCTTTTAGACAATGAATGATATCACTTTTTCGTACCATAATTTTTAATAGACAATTCAATGATATTGCTGAATATTATTTAGACCCATCTATAAAATAAAAATATATTAACAAAGCCTTGTACCATTACTGATTTAGCATAACTTTTTAATCTGCTTCGCTTATGTCGGCCAAGCAAATTAAGCATAATGCCAGAGACATAGATAAATGTATCTAATTCCCTAATAACCCCAACATTCTTGGTTAGACTCCCATAAATACCTCCAAGATTATTTACTCAATGAATGGCTGAGGTGTTCCGAATGCCAGCATTCTATGTTATGTATCTAATGATTCAACATCACCTCATTGTTTATTCAACAAGCTTTAATAATAAATTATTCTGGTTGCTAAGCAACATGAGACAAGGAAGCAATCACTTAAATGGTAAACATTTTATTCTTTCATAACACATCAGATTGTTATTGAGACAAGATTAACTGAAGCAAAACTTATCATTGATTTTAAATTGATTTTCTTGTGAAAATATTGTCGATTTTCTTTGCAAAATATTATATAGATAGGGGTGGATCCAGGGTTTTCTTAGGGAGGGGTCCAAACTCAAACCACAATATACAGAGTATAGTGTTAGCAGAGTAATGCATAAAAGTAAAAACTACAAAACAATTAGATCTATGTTTAACACAAGAGCCAGTGAAGCGAGCCCGATAAATATTGCTTAATGCTACTTAATTGTTTATAGTTCAACAAGTACACTCACAGACAGGTATATTTAAGAAATTTCAGGGGGGTCCAGACCAACCTGACCCCACAGATTGGTCTATGATATATATCATTGATTTCATGATATAACATCAATATTTAATCACTTATTGTCATGCAAAAAGTTACATGTTTGTTAGAACTTCATTTACATGTATAGCAAAAAGAAACTGTAATTCCTTCCATCTCATGCTTAAATTACAACGACTTTGGCCAAAGTTTTTCATAGAGGTTGAAGCTATAAGAAGTCTGCTCAACAATATCTGTTTTTGCGAATGGCTATGTAAACTTCACACTCTGCTACAAATGTTCCTTCACACATTTACAATTTATATTGTATGCAATAGATTTTTAAAAAATATAAAAGCAGTTTGTTGTTAAATTATTTTAACTTTGCTTTTTGTAATCAGTACATTTTTCTAATGGATATGAAATTGAAAAAATATTTCAAGCTTGATATTGGTTCATTAAGATATATTGACCATAGTTTTGCTGCAAATCAAAAAATAAAATGTTCCACTAGAAATTCTGCTTCCAAAGCATGAATAACAAGTAAATCTGTGAGCTAATGCTCACTAGTGATACCCCCGCAGTGAGAAATATGACTATCATAATGTAACTTTCATTTAACGAAATCTAAAAATATGCGACAAACAGGAAGTAGATGAGCAAGGAGCATGAAATCGCTTTACACCACATGGGACTATGGGATGAAGCAATATGCAAAGTATTAGGCTGCTGCATGTTGTAGTTGCTGAGAAAACTGCGACTGAAATTTTGTAACGGACGCACACACGCACGGACAAGGGTAAAACAGTATACCCCCCTCTTCTTCGAAGCGGGGGTATAATGAATGAAATTAATGACATGATTATTCTTTTACATTGAAGATGGAAGTGGTAACAATTCAATTAATTGTACTGCAAGGAAAATTTTTTGAGGGCATTGTTTACAACATAAATACACCAAAACAACAAACAAAAATTGAAAATTAGCAAGATATTACTAGGGTACCTTGTTGTCAGTATGTTATTGCATCAACTTTAAAGGTGTACAATATATCTGGTGTACAATTTATCTAAGGGAGGGAATACATTGTGTCATGTCTGATGGTTTATACATATACTGTATTATCTCCCTTAACTATGAAAAATGTGGTCTACATCATTCATCAACCGATAGCCATGTCATAGTAGATAACCTAATTATATTGTTACATTTTACTCAACTGTCAGTGCCGCATACATTTACACCACTGATTTCAATTATCAATATTTGTTTGATATTCTTTTTACTATTAATACAGATACTTATTTTTATCAATGGTGAGTACAGAATAGACTGTATCCGGAATTCAAATATTTGGGTTTTTCCATGTAGGTACAAACAAACTTTTACTGTTACAATGAAAACACGTGTACAAAGAACAATAGGATTTAATCCATATTTCGTGATTTTTATCAATAATGTGTAACAAACTTTGTTTGTACCTACATCACACGGACGGAAAAACCCACAAATCTGAGTTCCGAATCAAATCTATTATAATATTGTTCATTTTTTCTCAACTGTCAAAACATGAATAATTTCACGGTGAATGCGTTTGTTAAAATTATCGTCTTGATACATCCATGAGTTTCCGATAGTGTGAATTATGATCGAGTAAGGCTGCTTATGCTGTTTGATATGTTTTAGTCAAGATATATTATATAACTATTAGGCCGCCAGTACAAAAACAATGCATTCAGTCACCGTAAAATTATTTAAGCTTTGACAGTTGAGAAGAAACAGACTATACTGATATTTATATTTTATTTATTGGAGTTAACGCCGTATCAACACAATTTAGGTCATTTCACGGCGTCCAGCGCACCACACCTAGCTTTCCTGGACCATTGTCTATAACCAGTACTCACCTACCCTTCCACAAGGCCGGAAACTTCTCCATATTATCTAATCAATGGAGGAAAATTGACATTATTGTCAAATTTTCATGGAAGGGTATAACCTCCCCGGGTGGGATTCGAACCTGCACCCCCTCGGGCACAAGTATCCAAATCCCGGCGCGCTACCAACTGCGCTATCGACCCGGGTTGACTATACTGAAGTAAGTATTTAAATTTATGGGGTTAATGCATGCACCACCAACAGATGAATGTAGATTAACAATACATCAAATGTAAACACATATACTCGTAGATTGTGTAAAATAATTCTATAAGGGTAAAATTAGAAAATGTTCAAAGGCAGAAATTACTAAATTATCTGATTTCAGCTATTTTCACATTGGAAAAAACTTCCCAAGCTTCTGGATCACTCCATTAAACTTCTACCTTCAGATTTTTATCATTTAACTTATTCAAATTTAATTTGTAAAAGAAAAAAAAACAAGCAAAAAAGTAAAATAATGTAATGTAAATAAATTATTGAAATTATCTTGATGTTTGTTTTTAACAATTCTTACTACTGTTAATTTTTATTCATGTGTCATTGGCAAATACATGAACCCAGCTGGCTAAGCTACCGGTACTCAATATTTGTTGGGTTATCCCCGACATAAATGCAGATACCTATTTTGTGAATACAGAAGTATCATATTGAGTATTTAAATCAGCAGGGTTAATGTTTGCACCACTGACAGTTGAATAAAATTTAAAACCCAGTTACGATAACATAAAAGGTGTATTCCTAATCTATTTAAACCAGCTTTTGTAACACAAGGTGGGCTAGATACAACAATGAGGTTACAAGACACTGTTCCATGTTATTGGTCATTGAACAAGGGTACCAGCCAATCAACACCTCATCAACACTGGTTAAGGTCACTTTACAGAAGGCAGTTTGCCTAACCCAGTTTTCCTGGAATTTTTGTATATAATCAGTACTCATCCACCCGTCCACAAAGATGACACCATTTTCTACATACTTCTTTAATGGAGAAAACTTAACACTACAACCCTTCAATGGCAGTGACATATTCACACATTTTGGCTAACAACAAAATATCCTCATATGAATAATATTTGGAACTTTTCAAAATTATACTCAATTAATGCTAAAAATAAGGGATGGAATCACATCTGAAGGTCTACAAATAATGGATCCTTATGGAGCAGACGACCCTCATGAAAATCAAACAAAGAATAAGGCCAAGTCAGTTTTTGATATTTTAATGTCATTTTATCATGTGAAAATTAAACAATTTCATGCAAAACAATTGTCAAGATTTAACATTGCAATAATCTACCCTAAGCCTTAATGTAATAGTTTAACAAGTGAAAAATTAAATAGAAATAGAACTACCAGGTTAGATGACAGTTAACCATCACAACTCACTAGTCAGTCCTCATTCAAGATTTTAAAATACATGTCGTAAAATTTCAGACAAAATCATGCAATACATTTAATTACTCGAAATCTTATTTCTTGCTGAATAAAGCTTTTCTTTTTAGATAATCACCATTTTATAACAAATGATGGTCATTTTATGGTGGCCAGCTAACCTAATCATACATTTTGTCTATAACCAGTACTCACCCACCGTTTTATAAGGCAGCCAACTTCTCCATACACATGTATTTTATTAATGGAGAAAAATTGACATTATCGTCAAATTTTCATAGAAGGATTTTACCAGCCAAGGTGAAGCTTTGACCTGTGTTATAGGGATGAGACGATACGGTCATCACACAATACGATATGTATCAATACGAAAGGAGACAATATGACTATTTACGAAACGATACAGGTAGTTATTGTAAAACAAACATTAATTTGACGAAACACTAAATGGTCTTGTCAAAGCAACATGCATAGGGGCAGGATTATCACATTGAACATCAGGTTCAACGTGCTTGTTGTTTTTGTCGGCCATGAGTATACCTTGAATATATACACAGTACTACTGATGATTGTAATTTGGTTATTTCAAAATAAACTAGCCAATCAGTGATCATTTTACAGGATTACAAATGTCAGAGTTGTATTGCATTATATCGCTCTTGGCCATGATACGTATCATGATCGGTTGTATCAATATTGCATAGATATATCGCCATATCTTCTAATCCCTACTGTGTTACCTGTGGGACATTAGATTCAAAACACGTGTAGCCTATTATGCCACAGACCTGGGTCTATATAAACTTCTCAAGTTTCTAATTTTGGTGACATACAGGAGCTTGATATCTTTCTCTCAATTTTTCCTTGTTAGCAAGGCACAACTCGTACCTCTTATACATAAAGATTTAATCAGTGAGAGGTAAGGAACATTATTCAATAAAGATGATAATTCCCATTTGCCCAATGCAAGTGGATTTTGACCAAAGTTAAAGAAAATAACATTTGACGGGCCAAGGTGGTGAGTACATTCAGAATACTTAACTTCTCTAAACTTTTGCTACTCCATTTGTGAAAGTTGTATCGATTTGAAATAAGTAAAAATTCCAATCTCAGTTGTGTAGTATTTTTATAAAGTTTAAGGTGGGCTTGAAACTTCAAAGTTGGGCTCCTAAAATAAAACTGTCCAGGGTCAAAGTGTTCCCTGACAGAGAATGTGATCTGTATCCCTGTCATTCTGATAACAAAGTCTGGATTCCATATTTGTTTTCAAAAATTTTAATGACTAAAAATTCCATTGCTAGACTGCATCAAGTATTAGATGTTGATCCATGATTGTCTATACCAAGATGTTTGTTTGTAAGAAAGTCTGTTATTGGATGGTTACATATAGCACGGAAAACATCTCCAACACCAAGTGCATCAGGGTACCTTAAAATATAGAAGATAAATATATGATACTCTTCACTTTTATATATAAAAAAAACAACAGAAAAATTGCATGAGTCATAAACCATTGAACCAAATGTATCAGCAAGCAAGTTTTGTGAAGTCTCAACTAACGACCAGTCCTCTCAGACGACCAACTTCAAAGTATAAGCAGTTTTTAAAAGAAACAGAAATATTGTCTGTATACATGTAGTTCAATGGTCATAAGGTCCTATAATAAGACCTTCCTACTACTCTGAATAACAGCCACTTTTTTCAGACCAAACCAGTCTAAATGCAGTAATTTGATGTCAATTTTAGAACCAGTCAACACCTTAAAGGAGACAACTTATCAGGGAATTTATGCAACTTGATTGGTTTTATGACATGTATACAATTATGTGATGGGTAGGGGTGTAACAATACGTAAAAAATCGTATTGCAATATATTGCAATACATACTATTCTTTGCGCATACAAATTAATTTGATCAACATTGTATATAGATATTTGTATTTTCAAATGATCAACGAGTATTATGCAAATGTTTGAATAAGTTAGAAAAAAGTTTTTGAATGGACTTTCATATTTAAATATTCTCTCACTTAACAAACAAGAGCTGTCAGAGGAGACAGCATGCTCGACTTAGTAAGTATTTGTCACAGGAGATGTGGTTGATGATAAGGAACATACATATTTTAAAATTTGAAAATATAACCTTAACAAATTTAAAGTAAATAAATAAATAAAAAAAATAAAGAAAATTTTAAGTTCATGGAGGACAATTTTGAAAAAAAATGTATTTGGAGTTATGATTCTTGTCACATGAGATGTGGTTGATAATAAGGAACATATATTTAAAGTTTAAAGTCAATACCTAAAGAAATAAAACAGTTGCAGTAAAAACAAATATTTTTTAAAGAAAACTATAAGTTCAAGGGGGGATAACTCTGAAAAAAATGGAAAAGGAGTTATGAACCTTGTCACATGAGATGTGGTTGATAATAAGGAACATATATTTAAAGTTTGAAGTCAAAACCTAAAGAAATAAAACAGTTGCAGTAAAAACAAATATTTTTTTAAATAAATTTCTAAGTTCAAGGGGAGAAAATATTGAAAAAAATATATTTGGAGTTATGAACCTTGTCACATGAGATGTGGTTGATAATAAGTAACATACATTTAAAGTTTGAAGTCAATACCTAAAGAAATAAAACAGTTGCAGTAAAAACAAACATTTTTTAAAGAAAACTCTAAGTTCAAGAGGGGATAACTCTGAAAAAATATATTTGGAGTTATGAACCTTGTCACATGAGATGTGGTTGATGATAAGGAACATATATTTAAAGTTTAAAGTTAATATCTTAAGAAATAACGAAAGTATTTTACTGCACAAAAACTTTAATCTGTGCACAAAAACTTTAATCAGTTCAAGGGGAGATAATTCTGAAAAAAATGTGTTTGGAGTTAAGAACCTTGTCACATGAGATGTGGTTGATAGTAAGGAACATATATTAAAAGTTTGAAGTTAATACCTTCAGAAATAACAAAGATATAGAAGAAAGTATTTTACTGCACAAAAACTTTAATCTGTGCACAAAAACTTTAAAATCAGAAATGTGGACATGGACGCCGGGGCGAGTAGGAGAGCTCTACATTACTACATAAAGTCAAGCTAAAAATCATTGGTAGGAGGAAGAATGGCCGTAGAAATAATTTCATGACCAAACTCCACAAAAGTATGCCCCCGCCCGGGAATCAAACCCACTACCCCTCGATCAGTAGACTTGTGTGCTACCAACTGAGCAAGCCGGGCGGCTTACTAACAAGAGCTGTCAGAGGAGACAGCATGCTCGACTTAGTAAGTGTTTGTCACAGGAGATGTGGTTGATGATAAGGAACATACATATTTTAAAATTTGAAAATATAACCTCAACAAATTCAAAGAAAAAAAAAGAAATAAATAGAAAACTATAAGTTCAAGGGGGATAACTCTGAAAAAATGTATAAGGAGTTATGAATATTGTCACATGAGATGTGGTTGATAATAAGGAACATATATCTAAAGTTTGAAGTCAATACCTGAAGAAATAAAACAGTTGCAGTAAAAACAAACATTTTTTAAAGAAAACTCTAATTTCAAGGGGAGATAATTCTGAAAAAAAAATATATTTGGAGTTATGAACCTTGTCACATGAGATGTGGTTGATAATAAGGAACACATATTTAAAGTCAATACCTAAAGAAATAAAACAGTTGCAGTAAAAACAAATATTTATTAAAGAAAACTATAAGTTCAAGGGGGATAACTTTGAAAATAATGTATACGGAGTTATGAACCTTGTCACATGAGATGTGGTTGATAATAAGGCACATATATTTAAAGTTTGAAATCAATACCTAAAGAAATAAAACAGTTGCAGTAAAAACAAACATTTTTTAAAGAAAACTCTAAGTTCAAGGGGAGATAATTCTGAAAAAAATGCATTCGGAGTTATGGACCATGTCACATGAGATGTGGTTGATAGAAAGGAACATATATTTAAAGTTTGAAGTTAATATCTTAAGAAATAACAAAGATACAGAAGAAAGTATTTTACTGCACAAAAACTTTAATCTGTGCACAAAAACTTCAATCAGTTCAAGGGGAGATAATTCTTGAAAAAATGTGTTTGGAGTTATGGACCTTGTCACATGAGATGTGGTTGATAGTAAGGAACATATATTTAAAGTTTGAAGTTAATATCTTAGGAAATAACAAAGATACAGAAGAAAGTATTTTACTGCACAAAAACTTTAATCAGAAGTGTGGACGCGGACGCCGACGCCGGGGCGAGTAGGAGAGCTCTACATTACTTCGTAAAGTCGAGCTAAAAATAAAATTTAAAAAAATTTAAAACTGATCTATACTTACCTTCCCATATTTACTTTTAATGCAAATGTTTCTCTTAAAATATCTCCCATAAATAATTCCATTGACTACAAATAGACAGAAATATTTCATTGATAACATTGATAAAATTTTAAATGCTAAACATGTTAAACTACCCATGAAAGTTCTTAATTCTAGATGACATCATCTTAGAGTAGAAATGATGTCACATTGTATGTGTAAAGATAATATCTGATCTCTCACAAACATTGAATAGAGCATGAAAGAAACAGAACATTAAATTTTGTTAATTTTGTTGTGAGATATTTTTTCAATTCATAAGCTCAGAAAACATTTTGCACCTGAGACTATATGTTTTAAAAGCTTGCTAAAATAACAAAAGCAGTCTTCATACAGTGCCCTTCACTATTCAGTGTTCAAGAATTAGCAAAATGGATAAGGATGACCAACTATTCTGAGCAGTGGACATGGCCAGGTGTGTTCTATATTGGATTGGTAAACATTGAAAAGCCAACTCCCGGTTTGGTTCAAATCGCATAAAAAACACACCTTCCTTCCTTAAGCAATAAACTTCATTCTACAAGCTCAGTACTGGGGCACCAGGAAGTGGACTCAAGAGTAATTATTTTTAGTTGTAAGAACTTCTTCAACAATTGAGCTAAAGAAATTAGTCAAAACCCACTGTTCACAGAAAAGTCAAGCTAAAATCAAACTAAACAAAAGTTGTTGAATGTAATCTCTCTCCCTAAATATATACCTTATATATCATTCCTTGTGATACATTCCCATAATACCCTTCTTCTACTTCTGTATGGGATAAATTTATACCAACCTGAAAGAACATAGATACTCATCTATAAAACTCAAATCAGGACAGGGAAGTGGAATATTTTTCAAAAGCAGGCAAAGGACAGGAGAATGGAAAAAGGGCAAGGTACAGCACACTGTTGGATCAAGAGGTCCCAGGTCCTAACCCCACTAGGGACACTGATAATTTCCTTGAGCAACAAATTAACCAACAGTTGAGTAAAGGGGTAAAGGGGTACTATCAGAGATCACCAGCCAGGTGATGATTTTTTTTTTCAATGATCAGGGGTTACTGTACAAAATTGTTAAGTTGGCTAAGTATGAATACGGAGGTAGACTGTAACCACAGTTACTTTTTAAGTTTATCTTTTATGTAAAACAGAATTCTAGAGACTAAATGAAGCTTACCTCTCTAGCAATATTTTCAACAAACATATCTCCCTCTATAGAAGGTAATATTTCTATATCATTAGGTATTTGTTTATCTTCAACTTGTCTTTTCTCTTTACTTTTCTTTGGTACTGTATAAACAACAAGTTTATCTTAATATTATTTATACAAGAATATAACTATGTTATGGGTGAAGATCAAGTTAAGTATCAAATGCAGGGCTTAACTTAAGACAACCCCTTTTGACTAACACAGCCCTTGTTTTACCCTAGCTCTTGGATTTCAAGGCTAGTCTTACTTTTTTATATTTCTATCCAATCGAGACATCAAGGCACACTAAAAACAAATATAAAATGTCACATTCATAAGCCTACATCTTCTCCATATACCTTAATATTAAGAGGTCCCGGGTTCGAACCCTACTAGGGGTACTGTTAATTTCCTTGAGCAAGAAATTGACCTATAATTGTTCTATTCAACCCAGGTGTAAATGGGTGCTGTAAGGGATCACCTGCCTGAAGGAGATTTCAATGACCAGGAGTTATCGTACAAAATTGTGAAGTTGGCTGAACATGTTTATGGAAGCAGACTTTAAACCTTCCTTTAACTCAAGATTCTTAACTGTTTTATAAATAAAGGAAAATCTACATAATCACCACATTTTATATTTTATGACCTACCAGAAGATATTATATCAATTTCTTCATCACTACTTTCTGTATTGATGACATCATCAAGTAATGATGTCACTTCCTGTTCTATGAGATTACTGTCAGATATAGATATAAATTTTCTGCTATGTTTGTGTGAAGGAAGAGATGTTTCAGCTTGTAAATCTAGAGCAGACGGATGTAAAGGCTTCTCTGAAAAACACAATCAACAACATTTATACAGGTGAAAGTTAAAAATTTGCAAAAATTGAAACAATTTAAACACTTTGAAAAGTCTGTATGTTGTATGTCTAAATTTAGGGTTATCCCATTTTAGACTTTAAAGTCTCAATCCATAATAGATTACAGTAAAAAATGAGTCTGAAAACATATCAGGGACATTATCAGTCACAAACACAGACTTTTCACGCAGTCAAAGCTAAGAAGAAGATAATATCTTCAAGATATTTTAGACAATTATAATAAGGACCCCACAAAATAAAACAAGGACCTTGGAATGGTCAGTGGCAATAAAATTGCCACAGAGGTTTAAAAACAAGTTTTAGGAAATTTGCCTTAACAGGTTTAAATTAAGCAAATCAAGTTGTCTTGGTGAAAAAACTTCAACCCATTCTTCATTTGAAAATGTTGAATACAAAAACA
Organism: Mactra quadrangularis; assembly: GCA_025267735.1. Classification (NCBI taxonomy): domain Eukaryota; kingdom Metazoa; phylum Mollusca; class Bivalvia; order Venerida; family Mactridae; genus Mactra; species Mactra quadrangularis. Next base: position 2,734,522 of record CM046299.1, read on the forward strand.
CATGTACAAATTTAAAAGTAGCTAATAGCATTGTCAATGTAAAATGAAAGCATGATCTTACAGAAACCAGCAACTGAAGTTGAATCACAAATAACATGATGACAGGTATGAAAGAAACAGGACAAACAGTATACTAACTTACCAAGATAATGAGGGTTATAAGCATGTAATCTACACCATGTGATTATCTGTTTTACTGACCATACTTTATCATTATATAACATTTTACTGTCATCTAAATATGATAATATATAATTTCTTACACTCGATGCTCTCTGCCACTGAAATAGAGATTGAAAGTTGGAAATGTTGAAAGTACTGAAAAGATACCTTCAAAATATTGAAATAGACTGATTTCATACAAAATACATTAAGTAATTTAATCTAGAAATACTGTTATCAGTATTAATACTGAAAACTTTAAGCTCCATGACAGAAAATATTCATCTCTACTGGTGTAAGATGGGTTTTTATTTCATCCAGTGAGCTCAGACAACATATTTTCTGGAAGTATATAGCGATGAGTGAAAATACCATTTTCAGAGCTAACAAGTTGAAATAATTTACTTCATCACAAAAACATTTCAAACAAATGAAAATTATATATTATTCTATTCACATTTCTCTTGTCAGTGGACTGATGGGTAAAACTTGACATTCCATATTCCAGTCAGACATGATAAAATAAGATAAGAAACATAAAGTATTCACCTCAGACGCTCTTCTCTTTCCTATATTCCATGACAACCATTCTTCTGTAGATCTAGCACAATATGGATGTAAATTACGAGCTGAAAATATATACGATAATGTTAACATAATTGATGTTTATAGATTACATATCGAAAATATTTAGTAAACATTCAATAAATATATTGGTCAATGCCAGCCTGACTGCCTACCCAGCTAGCTCAGTCAATAATGCACAAGTCTACTGATTAAGAGGTCATAAGTTCTATTCCTAGTTGGAATATTAATTTATTTTAGCTCAATTGTGAAACAAGTTCTAACAACTTAGATTAATCACTTACTAGTCCGCTTCCTGGTCCCTCAGTACTGAACTAGTAGGATAAAGTTTCTTGCTCAAGGAAACAATGGGGTAGGTTTTGAATGGAATTTGAACCAACGCGTAGCTGGCTATCCAATGAATACCAGTCCAACATCGTAACCGCTCAGCCAGGCCCATTCCATTTCTAGTTTGGCATACTTTATTTTGATCATAAAATAATTCTTACAGCCATTCTCCTTCCAACCACTGATCACTAATTCTTAATCAAGTGGAGCAGTTGTCAGTCAATGATGAAAGTATGCACCTAGTAACAGGTAAAATGTTAATACATGGTTAAATCCAACAAAAACCAACTTACAAGCAGATGGTGATATTATAGGATGTATTTTAACAACACCACGAACCAATGATAACATATCTGTATAATCTGTCAACCTGAAATATAACATAACAGTGAAACAAGGGTAATATAACAGTTTAAGTCTGATAAGGTAGCACAATGCTGACAGTTTTGTGCAGTACCTTTACATTATAATGAATGATGAATGAGAGTATCATTGAACTTAGGACCTGTGGTAACAATTATATTTATACAAGGGTACTTACGGTAGATTAATATTGTTTTACGACCGACTTTCATTATTATATATGATTAACACTGGACCTCTGGACATTCAGTCCACCTAAATTTTTAATGAACAGAATGAATATTTAATGAACTAAAAAAATACCTAGGTGATTAGCTAAAATATGTTGTCCATTTTAAGGATTTACTGAAAATAGGTCCTAAAATTGAATAAACAATATAGTTTTCATTCTTTCAATTTTAAGTCCCCATAACATTCCACCTAAGCAAACATGCAGCATGCTTGAACATGCCCTTTTTAAATTGAAAACAACCCTAGCTTAAGGCAATTATTTGGTTGCATCACTCTTAAAACACATATGTAGGCATAAAACACTATAAATATCATTTCCAATAGATTTGTTACATTTCCATGATTCCCATTTAACAGTCTTCATAAAATAAATGCTTACCTTATAGAAGGTATGGTCTCTTTTTCTTTTATTTCGAAAGGTTTTCCAATTCTTTTTCTTTTAGGATCCAACATTATTTTCTTCTCAAACACGATAGAAGACTCATTCTGTAGACTTGAATCATCTTTGTTGATCACAATTATTTGTTTCTCTTTTTTATCACTACACGTTATGGTCACTGGCGTCTCCTTCACACTAGAAGACTTAGTCACATTTACAGATGGAACATTTGACCTTGACATTAGTAAGCTTGACCCTGACCCTTGACCTTCTTTAATGGAAAGTGCTCCAGTTTCTTTACCTTTGTCATTTTGCAGGACAATTAACATTGTCTTATCACAGGGCTTGATCTCGCTAACATTAGATTGAGAATTTTTAACGCTAGAACTTGACGTCAACTTGTTAGAGTTACACTGCTTAGTTAAAATTGAATCTGAACTTTGACCTTTGAGTGACCTTGACACATTTAACTGAGATGCTGCCGAAACTATCACTATATGATTAGGAGGAATATTATTGGACCTAGCAGGTTGAGATTCACTTACATAGTTAGCACCTCCATTCAGAACTATTTTCCCCGCCTCCATTTTATTATTGGAGTTACTATTGAGATGCGTAGCAGACGGAAAATTCACAGATATATTTCCATTAGATTGAGGCACTTGAAGATTAATGTGAGATGAGTTCAGTAATGATTTACCTTTCCCAGGTAGCACTGTTGTCATTTTATTGTTTGTGGTCGTAGGAAATAGTATCACAGGTTGTTGTGACCTTTGACCTTGCTGCGGGGTCAACAACACAGTGCCACCTACACCACCATTCACAACAAGTCTACTTTGATCAACACTTTGAGATTGCTTTCCTATCAATGTCTGATTCTGAAACTGGCCTTGAACTTGCATTAATCCCTGAGATGTGACCTTGAGTTGACCCCTAACTACTGGAGGGGTATTAGCACACACTGCCGTCTGCTTTCCAGTTTTTAAGTTAAGAACACTAACATTGTGAGCAGGTGAGAACTGTTTGACAGAGTTTGCTGTCACTTTAGGGGACAAAGAATTAACTGTGAGATTGCTAGGTTTGAAGGATGGAGACTGTGTCACTTTTTTACCAAAACCATTGTCCGGTTTGATGAATAATATAGGACCATTCTCAACTTTATTATGTGGAGAACCATCTTGTTTTGTTGATTTGAAAACAGTCTTCTGAATAATCTGACCAGGTGAAATTGGACCAGCCAATCTTACACCAGATTTTGTATTCAAATTTGAACCAATCAAAACAGGTTGAGTTACAGGGGAAGTCATTCTTATTGTTCCGGTTCCCGATTCTTTTGACACAGGAGATAATGAGGACACAATCTGCTGGGAACCAATCTGCTGAGGAATGAGATAAGTCTTCCCTTGATTGTCTGTACATTTGAGAAAAATCAGATTAGATTTTGTGGACTGGTTCACAACTTTTTCCATTTTTACATTCTGTGAAGGACTAACATTTTGTAAACCAGTCTGAGAAGCAGACACAGCAGGGTTACATGACACATTAGTCAAGATTAAAGGCTGAGGTACAATGAAATTAGTATTTTTAGAGTTCTGACTTCTAACCGGACTCACTTGTATTAAATTATTTTGCACACCATCCATATTAATGGTAGTTAATCCTGTACTTTTATTATTAGAAGCATTAGTCGATCCTATTGTTTTCAACACAACGTTTCTATTGGGAGATTGCTGATGAAACATTGGACTAACAGCTTGTAACTGTATGATATTGTTCTTTGGTGGAGTAACCGGACACAGTTGTTTCTGTAAGCCAGAGTTTGATAAACTGGTAGCCACCGGTATGAAAGTAAGGGGTTGTGATGAGATAACGTTTGGACTGACGACACTTTGTACACGAGTCTGTGACATAGTAACGTTACATTTAACCGGTGTTAATGTTCGCGTTAATATAATGGAATCAGTCACAGTGGTTGATACGTTGGTACTACCAATAGACGTAACATGGTTACTTGATGAACACTTTGAACTTGATATCGGACTCTGTTTGCTTGTGGCTTTGCCATAATCGTGATCATCTTCTGGCTCCGTTTTTATTTTAACCGGAGTTACTTCCCCTGTCACATATGTTGTATTAGTACTAGGTATAGTTTGGTCCATTTCTTGTTTGATACCAGTGGTACATGTTACAGTTTTATTATGTTTAACTTTAGGTAAATGTTTCTCTATCTCGATATCAACAACCTGAAAATGTAACAAGAGCACTGTGAGATAAATTATTACATATTCTTAATGTACGAACTTAGTCTGGATTACCTTCCCCTAACCACTATTGTTCATGGGTCAGGCAAAGCGCAATAATGACAGGACCCACTAGCACTTTGATTACAAATGGTCTTACTGACTGTGTACATTGTCTATGGATAGAATGCGCCAACCAGGGCATCTTCAAGTTACCCAAATTTCTTTATTTCATCTTTACTTGGCATGAATATTTATTGACCATGGTCAATTAGGTAGGAGTTCGGTACTGTATAGGTCATTAGAAATCAATTTTTCTTTGCCCACTTAAATCTAGCAATAAATTAATAATGTCTGCAAAGTAGACACAATTTGAATATTGATTATTTCTCTTCAGAATTCCTGATGTAAGGCCACAACAAATTGATAATATGTTCTATGGATTCGCTCGCACCTTAATTTTGACGGTTTTTACAAAAAAAAATACTTTATTTTCTCGCTCGCCCATAAAAATTTGGTCAAACCGCTATATAAAGCAAGTGAATAAAGACTTTTTTATTTTTTTTCTTCGCTCGCTCGCCCCATTTTTTCCCAGAAAAATCAGTAGAACATATGATCAACTTGTTGTGGCCTAATGTAACCAAACAACTAAAAATAAGGTACTAGTTAAAAAGGTATATATTAACACTCGAGTATAATAAAAAAAACTTACTGTTTCACATCCTAATGTCTGTAGACCAGTGTAGGTACGATCAAGCTGAAATTATTTTAACATAACATAAGGGATCATTTCAAAATGTGTCATTTAAATATTGAAAAATAACTAAAAAAGCAAATATTATACAGTGCCATCCAAAAATACCTTTACACTTGTATAGGAACTGGGTTTTCATTGATATCATTAGACTTTATATAAGAAGTTTCACATAGTAGGACGTTTAAAATAGATTGTGACATTTAAAAGAGGAGTAATGATACTTAATAAAATTGAAATTGTTATACAAGTAATTGTATCTTAAGTTACAATATTATTTCTCAAGAATTGGTAAAAAATAAATAACAAATTCAAACATTCATGAACGTGTAAAGGTAATTATGGATGACACTGTAATATGTCAAAACACAGTTCCTTCTGTTATTGAGGGTTAAGCATAAATATATAAATCAGTGAAATAGAATAATTTATATTGGAGAAAATAGCCACTCATTGAACTTGGGTAAAAATCTATCATTTTCCGAATAACAAAATACCTTGTATGTACATGTGTTTTTTTATATCTCAGACCATGCCTGCAGCCAATGGTATAAATTGGCTAACACAAAATTGAGATATCTTGGATGTCTAACTTACCTTTAAATTATGTATAATATCAACTTTCTTGTTTCTATTATCTTTAAAATGTAGCTGTACCCTGACAGGAAATTCACCCCATCCACGTCTTGTAAGATGAAATGGTGGTTGACTGAAATTGTTACATATGTAAACTAGACATACAGTACCTTCAAAATTATAAGAAAAATAAATCATGCAAGCTGCAATAAATTTAACTATAAGTAAAGTTTATTCTTGAAGGTAACCCAGTAAACATGTGAGAAGTTTCAATTAAATAATGATACAATCTCCATAAACAGATATCCTGTAGAGCGTTGTCGTACAGGATATCTACTTATTCCATGAAAGGTCAAGTTGAGATGAACTTTGTGTCAACCAATCAATGCATAGCTTTCATCTAGACGAAAACACTATTAATCACATTTTGATTTCATAATTTCTATTTTTAGACCAAGGTTTGCATGCTTATTTAACAGCGGTATTATTCACAGTCTGCGACTGGTCGGCTCATTTCAAATTGCGTGACGTAGATGATGTAAACAAGTTACGTATCATAACAATTCGTCATGAATATTATGATGAGAAAAGGTCACCTGAACGTGACCTTCGTTGAAAAAGGCCAGATCTAAATTAGCGAGTATGCGAGTGGAATATTTTAGATAGTAAAGTATATAAAATGTTGCCTATAAAACTTAACCAAGAAATCTTACCAAACATTGTCAAGCAGATGAGTAGCTTAGCCCCACTATTCTCCCAATAAATGAGCTAACAATCTTGCATAAACTTAATACAATATAGAAAGATATCTGACTCAAATCGATCATAGAAGGCATTTTATTACAGACCCTCTGAACATTCAAGTAGATGTCCTGGACAAGATAGACAGTGATAGTTATCATAGGGAGTTAAAACTCTACAACCTACCTGACTTCCACTAAATCATTAGGTCTATAACTAGGATGTAAAAAGAACCAAACTTTTTTAACATAATCATCAATTCTAGGATTCTCTTTAGAACCTCTGACATAAACCATCCATTTATGTGTAGCTTGATCATTCTCATCACGTTGATCTGCTGGTATACTTCTACAATATACAATGTTATCTGATACAGTAAAATTCCACAATTAGGGCCTTCAGAATCAATTGTCTTAATATATTAAAGTCTTAAGGTAGATTTCCCTAATACAAAATTATATTTTCGTTCACGGAACATTTCTTAAAAAAATATATTTATCAAAACTTTTAACCAATACCTAAGCACTTACCTTTGCCAATGACTGACAAATGTGCCTTGTAGGTAGGAGAATGACATTAGAAAATATTTCATAACCAAGCCTGAATTATATGGCGCATAGAGTTCAAGTAAGGTTATAAATTACCAAAGGCTACCTAGTTGATAGGGCCAATTAATCAAAACTTTTAATCAAATCTGACATTTACACAAAATATTCTCATTTTCATACAGAAGTCTTATTAAAAATTATTATCAAAATACCACAGAATCAATGCTGGCATTCAACACAACAGCTTATTTCATATAATATTACATCTTTACAAAGAAACAAATATAATAAATAAAATATGTACAAACACTTACTTGGAAACATTTCCCACTATAATACGTTTCTTTAATTTAAATCTACCAGATCTTGTACTAGATTGTTCATTACAAAGTTTAGTTTCTGTCTGATCAGTGTCTGCCACAATATTCTGTAATATAAATATTTTATAATAACAAGCGGATCCGGAGGACACTGGACCGCTCACCTGAGAACTAGATGCTTCAGGCTTCTGACAAAAGATTGTTAAACAGTTTCAGTTGATGAAAACAGCGATTCCATGGGAAGGGTCAATTTTGACCCCATTTTGACCCGAGGGGCATAATTTGAACAACCCGTGTAGAAGACCTCAAGTTAATACCACATATCAAATAAGAAAACTCTATGACTTGTAGTTTTTAGTAGAAGATTTGTAAACAATAATTTTCCATATATAACTTTGTGTAAATCTTGTGACCCCTGGGGCTGTGTCAATTTTGACCCCAGGGCCATAACTTGTACATTTTTGTAAAGCACCTTCTTATGATGCTACATGCCAAATATCAAAACTCTAGGCCATGCAGTTTTAGAGAAGAAGATTTTTTAACATTTCCTTATTGATATATGTGGACCCCTGGGATGGGGCGAATTTTGACCCCAGGGGCATAATTTGAACAATCTTTGTAAAGCAACTTCTAGTGATGCTACATGCCAAATTTAATAACTGCAGACCATATGGTTTTTTACAAGAAGATTTTTTAAGAAATTGTTGACAACCGACACACACACTTGCGCACATCGTCAGAGCCTCCACAATAGCACACCTTGAGCACTAACATAACATTACAAAACTTTTTAACACTAATTGTAATTACAATATAAGAGTAAACAGAACATTGTTAAATATAATACATATAAATATACACATGACATGTAAGTATCAATCTGTACTTAGTTTATATGGCAAATTTGAGTTCTAAGTTAATGCAGCTGGACTGGCTGAGCCAAATAATCTTAAGAAACAAGCCAGATGGGTTAGAAGTTAGAAAATGATTGACCAGTCATAAAAGCACACAGAAATTGGCAGCAAAAATTTAGTTTGTCTACCAATACAATGATCAGTCTTTGACATAACCAGCTCACTTAACACCTGAGATGAGTAATTTTGATGTTGGTGGAACGAAAAATCTGCCACCAGCCCGATCAGGCAAGTTTTTTTCCATACCCAAAAAATGTTGATATCTGAAAACTGTGTACTTGAATGCTAATTTTGATATGCTACATGAGAGCCCAACTTGGCTAGTGCTGATAAAATTTAAGGCAGAATTTTAATAATGCCAATGAATCAAAGAAAATTCTGAGAAATTTTCTGTGGTCGCAAAAAACGGTTTTGTATCAGGGGAATTCTACTTAAAAGCAAAGACTTCAGTAAACAACATACCTTTATAGTCTGTTGTCCAATTCTCTCAGAACCAATATTTTGTTGACTTGTACAACTATCATCTAAAGGTTCAACTTTAATATTTTGTGTGTCACATGACATAGGTGTCCCAGGTGGCGCTTTACCAATAAACTTTCTAACAGCTGGATGTATCATAGGTGCTTGATCATTAGATACCTGTAACATAGTAGATCATTTATTTACAAATAATCATTACAACCCTGACTCTCATTGGCTTTTTCTCTTAAATCAGGAATCATTTTTACACCCTTCCTTTCCTGAAATTTCTTTTAATCATGCAAATCATATTTTCCCAAATCTGGAATGTACCTAGCCGTTTTCTTTCCCCTTTCAAAACATTTGCGATTAAAATTCCCAACATGTTCCATATAAAGTAGGGTTCCAGGCCCCTTCCTCGAAAACTGAAAAAGCCCTGGCTTTCAAATTTTCAATTTTAGTGCAATAATCTTCCCAAATAGAAGTTTGCATGCACCTTTTTATGCAATTGCCATAAAGACTAAAGAACAATGAAGTTTTATTCATTTTCAACCAATACAATCAAATCCATCAGATATAACTTTTTTGCATTTTAAATAATTAACAATGAGGACCAAGATAATGACCTTAAATAATGAGTTAAAAAAATTATCGTAAGAATGTTATTACCTTTGAAGATTTTTGCTGCGTAGATTTTCCATAAAAATTTGCAATGATACAAGCACGCAATCTATCCATTACATTACGAGCTAATTCCAATTTCTGAAATAGAAAGCTATCATTACTAAAATAATCCATGTCAAAGGTGATGTATGGCTGTAAACATCCTACCACTCATTTATTCATTGTAAGAAGTATGCTAACCAATTTAAAGTCAACAAAAAACATAGCAAAGTTTTGCATCAGACAATTAATTGAAAGAATCTACCGTCAACATATTTATACCATTAAAATTTAGCTCTTGAAATAAGGTCCCACATTATACAACTCAGAATTCAGTCTATTTTCATTTCCCTAGCGCTATGTAATTAACCCTTTACTGGTTGCGACATGTGAGAAAAGTAGCCATTTTTTCACCATTACGCGCTTGGGCTATTTCGAGATGCCCTAATTTCATTACTAATTATCATATAGATATGCAACTTGGCCACGTTATTCCCTGGGTGAATGTCTTTCAGAAAAACCAAGTTGAGCCCCAATCCCCATTACCATGGCAATGCTGGGGCGGAGCAAAAACGGTAAAAAATGCAATTTTCGCTCTTTTTCCACCCCACATTTGCACTTCAAACAGTAATATTTTCCAAAATTGATGTCTAAAGTGACAGGTCTTTTCAGAGACTGAAAACATGTTTTCTTATCAGCATTTGGCGCCATTTCACTGCACTCAATGACCCCGATTTTTTTCTGGCGAGGGGGGAGGTGCGCAAAAAAAGCTCATGTTTTAGGGACAACTGTCCTTTAGTGAAATTCACTAAATCCAGTCAAAAAACACCGTTTTCAAGGCGGCCATTTTGGAGGGGGGGGTCTAGACACGTAAAAATGCGGGATTGAGCGGTTAAGGGTTAAAGTATTTTTGCTTAAGGAAACTACAAGGTAATTTTTCATTGGGTTTCAAACCTAACTTAGTGAAAGTAATTCAAGGATAACCAGTCCAAGTGTATAAACACTTGACCTGTCTTACTATCATCAAACACAGTCATCCTCTCAACCCAATTTGCTTCAAGCCATGTCCAGGTAATATTATTTTGCCAAGTGAAAATTACATGTACTTATTTCACTTAGTTCAGATGTTGACAATTTTGCCATTCACTATAGTGTATACATATAAACAAACAAATGGGACTAGTGCTGAAGGGAGGAGGAAGACTGTAAATAGAGTTGTAAGTGTAACATCAAGTGAACATACCTCACTTATGCCAAGTAACTCAGATTCTTTATTGCTAACTTCTGTTTCAAATTCCTTTTCAATTATTGACGAAATTTTCTTCTTTGTGGCTTGTTTAGCTAAAAACATATGATATATAAATATATTTTGTGAAAAATTCAGAACCCAGGGGATCAAACTCATGACCTCCAGCTTCCAAGAAATACACTATCCCGACCGAGTATATTAAGTCAGATAAATAAAACACACAAATAATTTAAACATATACTATTAATTCAGACAGCCCTGCTACATACCTCCTTCATTTTTAAATAATTTCAAGTGACAATCTTATGTTCTTTTGACTAATCTGGCATGTGCTTGATCCTAGGTATAGAATTTCAAGGCTACTCTCACACTGAACAAATGTAATAGGAGGTAACATTAAGTGCCTGATGAGTGAATCAAACACACCACTTCTTGCTTGTATTTCAGCTTATCAGGCCGGACAAATACAACAAACAAATATTTAAAACATATACACTATAGCCTATATGTCACAGGGTGAGAGAATAAGCAGCCTGACAAAGGCTCAAACTAAGGATCCCACCTTTACAAGGCCAGTGCTCTTCCAACTAAGCTTTCCCATCTGATACATATCTTTCTCCTCCTAATTTGAACAGGCCAGTACCCTACTCTACATCACTATAAAAGCTGTCTTGAAGGCAAGGGAGCACGCATCTACAAAATTAGGATATATATGAAAGTGGTTGTCCGAACAGAACATTTAAAGAGCAAGCACTATATCTCATTTGAAGTATTATGGTTTTTTGAAAGAAATTGTAGGTTGCCTGAACTAAGAAGTATTTGTCTCCGGCAACCAGACACCCCTAATTTTGTAGACTGTACATAGTACTGCTACAATGATATAACTACAGACTAACCTCCCTCTTCAATAACTCGTCTACGTTTCTTCTGTGCCTCGGACACATCTTCATAGTCTGGATCTATCTCAATAAATGATCGTTTTGTAGCCATCATGCACTTCTTATATAATCTTTAAAGATAAAAAACACGATAGTTAGTTAATATTGTATGGAACACACAGCCAACTCATAAAGTCAGTGCTGACTCTATCCAAGGGTTAAACTTTAAGTCAGTACTGGCTGCATTAATCAATAATGAAGAAGGCCTAAATATAACACTCCCTTTTATCCTGGTTCACACAAGTTCCGTACAACCAATCTTGTACGCCCTGAATTCTTGGAACCTAAGTTTTCATTGAATGAACCATGGAAAACTGACCTTTTGCTACTTTCATTTCGCGAAGAGAAGAATTTTAAAAGAAATAAAAAATATTCCTTAATACTGGTACTTTAAATTTGTACAGCGGTACATATTGCCGTAGCTGGGTATTGCAATATATCGGTTAATTGTGACAGCCCTGTTTGTTCATGTTGTAGGCTTAGGCCATTAAAAAATCTTTTTTCTTCGGACATTACGTTTTGCACCTTTTTTTATCGCACAAATGACGACCAGTTTCCCTGGTTGAATTGAATAAGTCAATAACCGAGGGACTGGCAGCTCACTTTTACTAACACGTCACGCATGGCCATGATAGTCAGAAACCACGGATAGCCATTACTATAGAAGAACAACAAAGACGTTTTCTACAATAGACTAGTCTATCGAGTATTGACTATTGTTGATAAAAATAAAGCATACCCCACCCACATTTAAATCAAAGCAAACATCGTAAAAATAAGGAAGTGATATTTTAAGGCCAGTTTTCAAATTGCTGCATCATATAATGAATGATTTACAATTAGCAAATCAATTTGGTAAGATAAAACAGCCACATAAAGTAATACACACCGATTTTAAACCTTGTAAATGAAAGCACTGCATTCAGTTACGGACGCCGCCATTTTGGTTTTTCATAGGTCAAAGGTCATTTTATGGATCAATGAACAGCACTTTCGTTTTGTCCGGTTTATAGGTCCTTGATTTAATACGAAAACCATAGAATGCATTTCGTATGTTTCTCAAAGTTAACTATTAATTAGTTTTATCCTAATAAATAAACATAACAATGCATTTCGCAGCATTTTATCTAATCAGATCATTGATTGAAAATCGATCAATCCATTTAACTCAGCAAGACGCCACATGCAGGGGCGGTATAACCGAAGAAAATTCAAGGCGGTTTTAGTGGTTCAAACTCAGAAAATATTATTTTGACGTTTTTTCTCATTTTTGAAGTAATTATAATATTCTATTCAAAATATGTGGATCTGAACTTTAATATCCCAGTTGAACCGCCACAGTATCTCGCCGCACTCGTGCAATTTCATGGAGAGTGAGAGCTACATTGAAACATTTTCAAACATTTTCTACAATTCACATGACCATGATATAGGGCCAGTCCCCTACAAACATCCCGATGTTCAAGTACCGGGGTAACATTTAAGGGGAATCGAACTTTGAAACCAATCAGGGATGTTATAGCCTATATAATCCCTGAAACAATGCAATATGAAGCTTTAATTTCATCGCCATACTGACTCAGTTGGATGTTTGATTTGTGCAAATATTTCACCAAAACAAACGTTTTGCCATCCAATAAATGAAGATACGTGCAGGAACTTGATATAATCAGATAGCACACAAAAATATACGTGTTCGTAAAAAATCAAATGCATTTACTATTAAATTGTAATAAGTGAATGGAATCGTATTACATTTTTAATTCTAAAAAGCCTGAAATACTAAATTACACCAGAAGTTCAGGATACATTGTAAACAAGAGTCTGAGACTGAGTACAGGTTCAAGTAACAGCTGACCTAATTTTACCGATGTTCAACGTTCAAACCCACAAAACAACTGTCTACAGGCCTATTTAAGCAAAAGAGCGTTTTATAAGGAGTGTATACGGTCTTTTTCAAGACCGACGACTGACCATAGGATACATTTTACATATACATATATATTTGGCCTCTCAAAGCAAACAAGGTGATATTATGTAAAGAACCTGATGATTTTCTACAAACATCTTGACATGAGTCATGAAACAAGATTTGTATTTTGTTTAAATCAGTTTAAACCACGTGGACAATACTATGATACTTAGACGACATAAAACTGAAATATGAGGTCATGAAATTATCAAGTAAACTCAGTTCTAGGGGACCAGGAAGCGAACTCAATTTCTTTTATTCAAATCGTAATTTACTTGTTTCACAATAGAGATAAAATAAATTAGTATAAAATGAACTTTTCGTTATTTTTAATTCAACTCTCAACATATTGTCTGTGGCTACAGGCTATGTTCAAGTATAAAACATAAACGTGTTTACAAATAACGTTTCAAGATGTACATTGTATAATGTATAAACATTATTCTTGAAATAATGAAACAACCTAGGGCATTTATTATTTTAATTAGACTATGCTAAAAGAAATAATAAGTCTCATGACCATGGTAATTCCCCTGATTTTATTCTGCAAGCTCATTACTGGAGGACCACGAAAAAACGGTTTCGAGAGGATTTCAACTAAGATGTACAACGGCTAAACTAATGCAGATTTTTTGCCGAGTTGGTCAAAAGGCAACAGACGCAAGACAACGTGTAAGATATGCATAGTACAATAAAAATATGAATATTTGATAATCAATTACGTGGTGTCCAATTAGCCGCAAGCTATTGGGGATTGCAATTTTCTGTTTGAATACCCTACCAACATAAATTAGATTATTATCAATAAATAATTAATATTTTTACCAATAACGGTAATAACTGGGTAGGTATGCCAAACTTGGACGAACTTCAAGACGCAAGCTTGGTTAAGAAATTCTACGAACGTCGCCATCTTATCTAAGAAAAGTATATGATGATAGTTTTTATTTATTTCCATAACATTTACAAATGTATGAGGACAATAATGCATAGTATATCTTAAGCTTAAAAACTGTGTTGTTAATTCGAAGAAACATTTAGACATAAAGTGAATAAATAATAGAATTATTTTATGGAAAACTCGAATTTCATTTTTTCTACGAGGATTTGTAACAACTGAGCGCAGGTATGATTCAATTTGTTGTCAAGGAAGAAATGTTTTGTTTTATTTGTCAGCGGCGCATACATTTACCTCACTGATTTAAATACTCACTTTAAAAGTCAGTACATGTTTTACCATCAATAAAATAGACATCCGTATTTACGTGCGGAGAATAACATACAAATACGTGTATTTAAAACAGCGGGGTAAATGTATACGCCACTGACAGTTGAATAAAATTTAACAATAATTCTCATCATTATTTGTATACAATTTTTTAATTCAATATATTCGGATTAAAACTTTAGATTTTGTAGTATGTCATCACCTTTGATTCAATTGGTAAAACTAATTTAATCGTAAACCAGAAACAAATTCAACGCGATTATAAGAAGTGGCCATACCAGGTTACAGTTACAGTCACGTGATTTTCCATTTTATAGGCTTTTTAATTTAAAATTAGAAGTTTTTATTTTTTGTCAAGTATTCAGAGCAACGGAAAATAGTAAAAAAAGAAATAGCGCATAAAATAATTGTTCCATTTCTTTGTCCGGAAATGCTTACATTAACCTTAGCAGTTTAAGTGTTAACTCGGAATCTTCTGCACAATTTATTTTATCAAAACTCAAAGTAGTAATAGGGATTTTTCACAAAGAGAGAAAAGTAGTATAGGTCCTAGTTATTTTCTGCGCTATTTGTTGTCATTCAATTGTTTGTCTGGAAAGAAAAATCGGCGAAAAACAAATGTCTGCTTACTTAATTACTTGCTATATGTAGATCACGTGGCTATAGACTCTGAATACTGTCAACATGTTTAGAAGACTAAGTTTTGATACATGTGTTAGTGTGAGTGTTAGTGTGTGGGGTGAATGGGACAGTGAGAGTGTGAGAAACAGGACATACATGGAGACTGTATGAATGACATGTATGCTATCATTGTTTGGTAATTGTTTGTAACGTAGGTGACCTGGACGGTTCCGAAACAAAACAAAACATTATGATATACATGTATCGTGTTTTTGTCTCGAAATCGTGCCGACCGCCAATGGTATTTAATCTCCTGAGCCAAGATGATCAAATTGTTATGACCATAGACTATTTATGTATAAACTAAACTAAACATTGTTACCACAGTGAACAATTTAAGCATTTCGGATAGTTAATTCCATGACAGGATAGATTCCTTCAAAATACGTATGTAAATTTCTTCCGTCTAATCAAACTCCCATTTGGAACACCTCTGTGATAGCTGCACTACACTGTCAACGGAATCACCCGAATGGTATTATATTATAATATACATGTATATTCATATAGATTTCTAAATTGATATTTCAGATGCGAATTCCGTGGAAATTTCTCCGAATCAACGGTGTCTGGTGAGTACCTACCTTTAAAACTTTAAAATTTGATTGTTTGATTATCACCAACCAGCCCTGTAGTTTGTTCCACGTAAAGACCAAAGTCAATATTCCAACATAAGCATGATAAGTGTTGTAATAAAAAATGATTAATTGCCTGCCATTCATTAGTTGTGTCAGATGTTGTAACAGACGTCTAATCATTTGAACATTTCCAAGAATCATGATACATTGTTAGATCCAATGTTTAGATCCAAAAAAATATACGAAGTTTTTCATACACGGACAATCAACCTCTTTATTAGCTTTGGTCTATTATATTTTCCCTCACTAAAGTATACCCACAGTAAATTATTAATAGCCAAAATACAGAGATTTAGTCTTTCCAGAAACCGTGAGTTGGTTGACTGACCGTCATTATAAGACGGACCTATTCACTTGTTGATTCGGCGTTAAACCCCCCCAACAGACTTTCCATACAAAAATGGTTTAACTTTGGTTAATAAAAATGATGTTTCATTGGAAATGTTCAAATGACAGATATTTTTTAGTTCACTGTTATGTTGTCATATTTTTACTAGGTCTGTCACGATATACCGGTATACCGGTATATTGCAATACGCAGCTGCAGCAATACGTACCGCGGTACGATTTTAATCATCGGTACCGGTATTTGGCGATATCTTTTATTTCATTGGAAAATTCTTCCCTTCGCGAAATAAAAGTAGCAAAACGTCAGTTTTTCCATTGTTCATTCCATCTAACCTGAAGTTGCAAGAATTTAAGCGATTGGAACAGTCCTAAATGACCGTAAATACTTAAAGAGGCTTGATTCTATTAGTAGCTGCATATAAGATTTGCAATTTTTCTGTTAAATACAGCGGAGAAACAACGAATTTAAAAGCCCGCAATATATCGTGGTACGTATCGCGATACGATGACAGCGTATTGCAATATACCGCGGTACGCTTCTGGCGTATCGTGACAGCCCTAATTTTTACTGAGACTAGACTTTCAGAGAGGCAATATACGACGGGTGGCCTAAGTTAGCTTATCGACTTTAATAAATAATAAATAAACTTAATTTTGAGTCGGCACATATACGAGTAATTAAATAATATAACTTTATATGAGCTTTAGACCGGATATACAATATCAAGTATGAACAGAACAGAATTATCGCAAAATTACACGTGGTTTTATTAGCCAAATGTTTCTATTCTCGCCGGCGTCTCACCGGCAAAAGATAGATCGACGTCTCTTTGAAAAAAGTTGCACCGGAACAATATTTAAAACCGGCATTCGGAACACATCGGCAATTTTCTAGGCAAATATATGCATATCAGCGTATAGAAGCTCTTCGACGCAAGCGTTTTCGAAAGTATGTCCTACCAATAACCCTATATACTATAAGTATGTCAATCTGTATGAGTTCAAGTAAACACAAAAGCACTTTTCTGGTAGAGCATCTGTTCCCTCGTCGATATGTATTTTATTAGGTGTAATGTTAATAGTGTTAAACAAATGTGTTAATTATACAAACGTCATCGTTATTCAATGTTCCTTTTTGTATTGATAATATCTATATGCACTTTAATTACTTTCTTTGTTTGAACATCTGTCAGCGAGCTTAATTGAATATAGATTTGAGACACAACGTAACACTGCACAAATACATAACTTTCGATGGTCATATGTCACTATCAGATGTCAAATCTTTCTCTGTTATCAGTTCATTGCAAACTAGAATCGTATTTTGCGATAAGTAACAAATGTGATATATTATTGTCCTTGGCAGCATATTATCAAAAATCTTACGATAATTTAACAATACAATATAGAAGGATTTACGACTAAAAATGGTCGTAAGACGCTTGGTAATACGGCGCCCTTATGTTTCTGTTTAAGAAATTATTTACGAAATTGTATAAAAATACAAGATGTCTGCTTCAATTAGGCCTACTTTCCTTTATTGACAACGCACACCACGCTCTTTATTCTGAACACCTCGACCATTCATTGAATGAATAATCTCGAAAGGATCCGTCGGTCGGTCCATCAATAACCCAGGGTTTTACTACATATGCGAGGCGAAGCACAACACAGTTATGCAAAATAGTTCTTGTCGTTAACACATAAAACTTTGTAAATACATTTATTTTACAATAAACATGACTATAATCTATATTGTTCAGCGGGTATCATTTAATATTGCTTTTGAAATTCATGGACTAAAATGATACATTTATCACCGCCTAAACGATCGTGGGTTTTTAACCGCAGTTGAAGTACGAGTATTTTGTTTAGGCATGTGACGCAAAGGAGTTCCAAAATGGCGTCTAAATATTCCGACGGTTATATAAGTGAATGGCCGAAGAGTTCCGAAAGACCAGTATTTTTGTTCTCGCTCTCGAAAAATAGTTCTGTTCTGTTCTGTTCTGTCCTGTTCTGCTATCCGTAATTATGTACAGAGATAAAAATGTCGAGTATATAAATCATTTGGATAATGTATGTGCCATTGGCCGGCGATTGATATTTCCTTACACAACGTATTTTTTGGTTATCAATTGTCAATATATTATAACCCTTGGTGTCCGGTACTACCCCCGTATTAAAAATACTATATATACAAGTATATGTATGTGCATTGTATGTTAAGTGTTTTACACGGAACCTTGCCGAACGCCTGTGGTTCTATGCATGTATTTTTGAGTTAGGTCCAAATACGTCATGGTGAAGATACTTTGTCTCGTCCATTTCAGGATAATTGTCTCCATCGTTGGATTCGTCATTTTCTTTTCCAATATCTACAGTATTAGTTCATCCAACACACAAAATGTCCACACTGAAAATTTGGCCGTTGTTAGAAAATTCCAACCAAATTTTCTGCCAAAGGTTGGACAAATTGACGAATCGCATCCATTCGAGCCAGAGTATGATACTAATGAAGTGTTGTCACCAAAAGTGCCTATCCAGCATATTGCCTTTCTGAAAGTTCACAAAGCTGCCAGCAGCACAGCGCAAAATATATTTCTAAGATACGGTTGGAACAGGAATTTAACATTTGTTCTTTCTCCCTCGAAGAATCCTTTTGGATATCCAAATATAATAAGTTTACGTGAATCACTGACAAATTCTAATATTCTACCTCCTCCGCCCAACAAACATTATGATATTCTTTGTAACCACGTGTTTTACACCAAGGAAGCTTTTGATAAGTTCATGCCTAAAGACACAGCTTATGTTGGAATCATCCGAGAACCATTTGAACTGTACAAATCCATATTGAACTACTTTAAACCAAGATATATTTTCAAGAAAATCAGCGGTGATAATCCTGCATCCGAATTCCTTCGAAACCCAGAAAAATTTGAACCAAAGGGTAAAATTTCAAACTCATGGACTCGAAACCGTATGGCGGTAGAATTTGGTTTTCCCGAGCCCTTATTTGCAACATATAACCAAACTTTAGTGAATTCATACCTGGATAAACTTGATAAAGAATTTAAAATAGTGCTGATTGCAGAATTAATGGAAGAATCAGTAGTTTTAATGAGGCGTCTCCTCGGATGGAATACAAAAGATATTTTATACTTAAATCTTAATGTTGCTTTTAAAAAGGACGATACAAAGTTAGCTAAAGCATTTGATAGAGATTTCTATAAAAAGTATGCTCTCATCGACTATGATCTTTATAACTTCTTCTACAAAAGACTTAAAAAACAAATCCGTGAACAAGGTGAGAGTTTCGACGAAGAACTGTTGGCTTTTAAAGAATTACACAAAAGAACTCAGGAATTTTGTACTCAGACGTCAATGAGTCGACCTTTAGAAGTTGATGAGACACCGTGGAGTGGAAGTTTTAATATAACAAAAACTGACTGTTTAGATATGCGCCGTGGTGAAATTGGTTTTGTAACAGCAATTAGAATCAGACAATATGGAAGCAAGGATATTTGAATGATATGTAAATAATGAGATTATGAGAGATATGTTAGCAAAACTGTTCGTCCACACAGTTTTCAACCTATATATCATCTTTTCAAAAATTATGAAGGAAAAATAGAAGCGATAAAACAGTGTTCTGATTATGACAGTCTTAGTGCAAATTGACATAGAATTGTAAAAGATGGTTATTTACTGTATATAAATCTAACCCTTTATACAAGAATTTATTTGTTAGTTAGGGGTTTATCCTGGTATCTATAGTTAATTACTAACTAATTATTTAAAATCGCTATATGGCAAGTTAGTTAACTTATTAATTATACCGTTATCTGTGGCAGAAATTTGCCACCATACTCAATGTTCTCTTTTCTCAGCGAACTATGGTGTACAGTATTATAAATATATTTGTAAATATTGCATTAATTATATAAAAACTTGTATATTTTTACAAACAATTTAGATGTTAATCAAATTTATCTATTAAATGTTTTCAATAATATTTATTTCTTCAATTTGTTTTTTGCTTAAGGCGTATTTTAATGATATAACAAATAATTAACTGTTGTTTTGACATGTACAGTTTACAACTATCTGATAAAAACAACGATGGATTCCTGTATATTTAAAAAAACTCTACACGTAAAATCAAAGTACTGATAGTACTTATTAAACAATGCTTCTGAAATTGTCAAAATCTGATCTCATGAGCGTGCAATAAACCTTAGATGATGGATTTAAAGTCTGCTATGGTCTATTTTAGAAGTATTATTACGCCCAGGGTGCTCATTTTCTTGGACTGGGATCATAATGATATCGCCCGTGTTATCCGCATGCATTTGCAATATATTTTACCATCGGACTAGTTCAGTTTCATTCTTAAGAGACATAACCTCAACTTCGCACAATTATAAGAATAAATACATCAGGTACTGGAGAATGTATTAATACCGCATTGCATCGCATACGGGTATGACATTCTAAATTACATAAAACTCTTCTAGAACAAATAAAATTGAAGGCATAAACACGATGAGAGGATGAGATACTTGAATGAGTAGATTTCAAGCATTGACCTACGTTGTCTCCCACATTTGGTACATGGATATGTAGTAATATTGTCCCGTTTGGACGTCTAGCCTGATTATTCATGTCTAGATGTTATATGTCTCTAATCTCGTGATACCTACCCTGAAATGATGTCTCCAAACTGACGTGTCTGATGCCATAGACCCCCATGGTCGTCCACGGGCTTTCATTGTATTGTAGGCGAGAGAGTCCGGCTTCTTGGTAACCTGGATTTGAGCTGACCATAGAGCGTCATGTTGGTAATCCTGTCATCGTTCATCTTGACTTAATAGCCTATCCATCGGAGCTGTAATCTATCAACAGGGACTGCAGAGACACTCGGAGACATTAATATTTTACATATTGTCAAAATTTTATTCAACCATCGATGGTGCATACATTATTCCAATGATTTAAATACTTGAAACGTGCTCAATATTTCCCGTGCGTAAATACGGATAATCATTTTTATCTATAGCGAGTACAGAAGTACTGTAAGTAGTGTACATTTAAACCAGCGGGACTAATGCATGCGCCACTGGCAGTTTGACAATGAATAAAATAAATCCAGCTGTAGAATGTGTCTTCATTGAAACGATTTATTGCTCAGACTTGACTTTGATTTAATTGAAACAAGTAAGTATTAAATGAATATACATCGTAAATGCATGAATATTACATAGAATAATTTTGTATTTACTTTTACTTTAATATCACATATGTGTTGCATGATTTGCATATCGATGAATTAAGGGAAAACTGACGGTACAAATTTACCAAACTTTTTAGATGAAATATTTTTTAACTTTATGCTATTGAACCAGCTTGTATCCTTCATATGAATTTACTTTGTAATTTAGTGATTATCACTACAATCATGTATTGGGAATTTCGGTCGTAAAGCGCTCCTCTCTGGGGAATACCAAGATGGGGGCATAAGATGAACCAATAGAAATTCTATTCAAAATCAGCATATTTCCGTTGAAAAGAGCTGTATATTTTGAAGCTTCTTACTAAAATGTCGATGAAAATATCATGTGTATTTATACGAACTGCTTTCAGGAACTTGTGGATATGAGAGTTTGTCGAAGATATATCAAACATTTCATTCTAATGTTGATACCATATGTTGTTTTTATGTCAATGTCCGAAATATACAGAGCAACATACAAACTTGTCAATACAGAATTGATAGAGGTAAGTTGATATGATAACGTGCTGTTATACCACGGCTGAATAACTATATTCTACCCAATTGTTAGCAATCTCTCATACAGAGTTGTCGATCCTTACAGTGATCTATATCTCTGTAAACGTCTCGGGTTTTACAAGATTCTTGTAAAATAGTAATATAATTTAGATTTCGTATCAAAAGCGTAATTCGTCTTTTATATATATTATCTTAAAGTTTTACGTGAAATAGAATTTAATTATAGGCGAAATCCAATTTTAAAAGAGTTATATTTACAAGAACTATTTTCTTGTGAAACGTTTTCCTATTTTGAGTAATTTGGCTTTTTTACTCACCCGCTAAAAATGTCAACAAAAGATGATATTGCTAAAAATTATGACAGAAATTTAGTGCTAAGGGACTGTCAACGACAAGCCTTTGAACATCTACAAGACAAGAAAGGTGATCTGTTAGTTAGTTTGTCTGTTACGTTTGGAAAAAATTCAAAAATTGTCACATGATCGTTTTAAACGATCACGTGTTTGGGACTACTTTCGAGACGTTAACAGAGATAAAGATCACTGTAAGGATCGACAACTCTGTATGAGAGATTGAATTGTTAGCTGTAAACCCTTCCAAACTCCGGATCAGTGGCGCATTAAGCTACGAGCAGGATATAGAATCTAGAACCTCGGATTGTCAGTCGAGGCTCATTCAAACTGGTTATACCCGTCCATTAGGTCTGCAAGCCATCGTATAATGGCCATAATTCGTGTTGACAAATTGCTAAACCCAGTAAAAAGTCCGTTCCAATGTTGTACATCTTTAATTGCACATTCTGCTTCACGTGTATATATGGCGAACGAGTATCAGGTTCGTTTTGGCTCGATCATATTTGCTTTACTCTTTGTGGGTTAACGTAACTTCATCAGGCGGTTAGTGTCATAATGTAAACCGTAATGGTCTTTTTGTTTTTAAATCGCCAAATAATATTATATTTTTGTGTTAAAAAGTATAAACAGTACGCTAACATCTACAGAAAGGAAAGTAAAGTAACCTTAAGTTAAGTAAATAGGTGTGATTTTTATTTATCATTTTTAGTATCAGATTATTTATAAAATGTGCAAAAATTTCATTGTTTTCTCAGATTCGACAAGAAGTTCAGAATCGATTCACAGTGACCAAAAATGAAGTTTCGACAGAACCAGAAGTAGTAAACTATCCGCCATATTTGAAGCTCTCTCGTGGGGAGGCGTATTTATACTCAGCCATATTTATTTCAAACTCTTTAAATAAACAAAATCAAAGTGAAATTGTCGTCAATGGATGGGAAAGAAAAGATTACAAAGACAAGCCTCCAGCTTGTTGTTTACTTTTAAAAAATGAGAAAAATATACTCCGGGTTACAAGTGTAAAGAAACTACATTGGGTTTTACAAAGCAAACTTTTCGCCACCCAGTTTCGTTGTCCATCAAGGGCGAATAACTCTAATATTCTTGGCGTATCGATAACATACACTAAAACATGTACGAAAAACTCTTCACAATATATCACACTGGAATCTGAGAGTGATACAAAGTTGAAACATGACGAGACAAGTGCTGGTGGCAAGATGACTCGAGACTCTTCACGGATTGGTATTTGTGCTAAACTAGCGTTTGGTGACTTAGATGCCAGACGATTGGTGGAATGGTTTGAAGTACATAGATTATTTGGAGTGGATATGATCATTGCTTATAGCTACAATCTTAATCCTAAGGCTAGAAAAGTGTTCAGCTATTATGAGAAACTTGGTATAGCAAAACTCTACGAGTTCGATATTCCAGAAAAAGGTAATAACTTGCTCAAAAAATCATAAATATTGTAAGTAATCTTGAGTTGTAATTAAAACATAATGTTCGAATAAGAATAACAACTTGCACTAATGCTAACTTTTGAGTGACGTCAATACAGTACGTTTAATATACATTTAAAATCTGCTGATTTTGAAATGTCTTTAATTAAAGACATTTTTATAACACATTTAAGTTCCGCAGTAAAGCCTACCTTGGTTATTAAAAAATGTGCCATATTTGACCATTGTTATGTCTCAAATGCTAAATTTTGGAAGAAATAGAACCCAATATTTCGTCCCTTTTGCTAATAAGACCACTGGATTAGATGGCCCTAGTAGTCTTTACTGCGTCTTACACTTTTCTGTGTCTTATTCTTGTTTATAATTTTACGTAATTTTACAGCGTTGTTTTAGGAATTGATAATGAAACTGTAATGGAAGATAACATTTTTACTAATGTGTTGCATCATTAAAATAGGTGTTTATCAAATTAAATTGTTGTTTCAAATTTAAGATGTAGTATTACGAGATGTTGGAGTAAAGAATGTACAGTCCTGGAATGATGAACAAATAGCTTTGTATGACTGCCAGGAAAGATTGTACCATTATGATTATGTAGCTGTTGTCGACACTGATGAATTCTTGATACCTAAGGTCAACAACTTTACTAACGCTTGGAAAATATTTTTTGTAAGTATATGTATCATTTTATGAGTACAAATTAGCATTATTATACGGAAGACAAAAATTTACAAAAACCAGTAGTCTTGCTGCTGTCAGAACTGGTCATATATTAGCAACCACCCACATCTGTATTTGTGCTAGATCGCGCGTGAATAAATAAAGATCTGCACCAAATTAAAAGACTCGTCCACACTGTCTTTGCACAATACATCATTTGAAATGAATACCGTAAGTAAAACGTCAGTCGAGATGAAGTCTTTGTGTAGTACTTCAAATGAGAAAAGGTCGTTGTGTAATACGTCATGCAATTGAAAGTAGGTCCTTGTGCAATACGTCATTATAAATGATGTATTTGAGTGATATGTCATGCAATTGAAAGTATGTCCTAGTGCAATACGTCATTATAAATGATGTATATGTGTGATACGTTATTCAATTGAGAGCAGATTCTCGTGTAATACGTCATTATAAATGATGTATTTGTGTGATATATCATTCATTTGAGAGTAGATCCTTGTGCAATACGTCATTATAAATGATGTTTTAGCGTGATACGTCATGCAATTGAGAGTAGATCCTTGTGCAATACATCATTATAAATGATGTTTTAGCGTGATACGTCATGCAATTGAGAGTAGATCCATGTGCAATACGTCATTATAAATGATGTATTTGTGTGATACATCAATCAAATGAGAGTAGGTCTTTGTGCAACACGTCATTATAAATGATATTTTTGCGTGATACGTCCTGCAATTGAGAGTAGGTCCTTGTGCAATACGTCATTATAAATGATATTTTGTGTATTTCGTAATTTGGAATGAATACCGGAAGAAATACGTCATTTGAAATTGAGATTACTCGAGGCCCTAATACATTAGGCTTTACTATTTTCAGGCGAAACAATTTCAAAAACGACTCTTGGGTTCAATCTTGTTTAAAGTTCAAATACATGTAACCACGTGGGACAAGAGAAACCATCCTTTATTTATTGGTCAGTACACTAATGGAACCAAACCAATGCTTGACAGAGTGAAAGAAGTTTACATGCCATCACGAGTTAAACCAGGAACTGTTTCCACACACAGTCTTAAGCCATTACCAAATTACAGCAGGTAAGAGATGAATGTACTTTATGACATGGATGTGAAGTTAGCCGTAAAAGCAAGAATCCCGGCCCGCTAGCTCAGTACGTAGCAAATCAGTGGGTTCGAATCCCAGACAGGAATACTTTAGAGGAGTTTCTATGTTTATTCTCCTTTCTTCCACTGATTCTTACTCATGTTAGGCAATTGTCAGTAACTGACCTAAGTATGCACTATGTAACTGCACCTTTTCACAAAAGCTCGTACGAAAAACATTATCGTAAGTCAAATTTATAATTTTGCAGTTCAAAGTCAGAAGGATAATAAACATAGCTATGATATGCTATCCATAAGGTATACAATATTCTATGTAATTCAATAATGTTTGGATTGCTTGGCCAAAAAATGACAGTATTATTAATGTTTACTGCTTTTGACTTACGACGAATTTTATCGTAAGATTTTGTGCAAAGCACCATAGGTTAACAGCTAAATTGAGAGATTAAGCCTTTCCAGAAACAGCGAGTAGGTCGACTATCAGCAGACACATTACTTATTTCCAAAATTCAACATCCATAATTTGGAGGTAATTCAAACAACATGGAAAGTGACCAAAAGCAGGAAAATGTGAGGCAAATGAAAGGATCATTGCCAAAAACAATGAGTTCTTTAAACGACTGTAATTAGAGCTTCTCTAGTGTACAATTTATGACATGTCTGCTCATATTTTTTATTCAAAACGTCTATATTTCAGGATATTTGTAAATCCTAGGCTAGCTACACTCCATCACTTTAGAACATGCCGTAAAGAATGGTTGAAACCAGAAATGGAAATTGTAAATATCGATAAGAAGACAAAGAAAATAACACTTAAAGAAAACAAACAAAATAAATGTGACACGCTAGAAAAACATCTTTGTCCAGAAGTTGAAAAACTTGCAAATGTTGTGAAAAAACGTGTATTACAAGCCTGGAAGAATATTGGTGTATGACACAATTATGCTGGATCGTTTGTGTAGTTTAATTTAATTTATGTTTAATTTTTACTAGATTTTTAAAAGGAAATGTTTAAAGGCGACCGGCATAGTCTTGATCTGCCTAAGATACAATACATCATGCATTGGTAAATTTTATTCAACTGTCAACTGGTGCAAACGTTAACCCCAATGATTTAAATTCTCATCGAATTGAGATTACTTCTGTACAAACTTTCCAGAAAAAATAGATATCCTTATAATGTAGGGGATTGTCGAACAAATATTCAGCATTTAAATCAGTAGGGTTACTGTATGCGATTCTGACAGTTAAATAAAATTTAACAAAATAGGTATGTAAATATAGTATCTTTGATGGTTTAAGACTGTGTTGGCGGCCATTACGAGTCATTATTTAATTGTTTTGTGCCATCCGTTGTGTTATATTGTATTATATTTATATGTTATATTGTATATGAGTATTATATGTATTTATTATTTATTTGAGTCATTAAGCATTTATATTTATTATTTCATTAAAATTATCATCAACAACATTTAAAATTGTGTAGCAATCATTGTAATGTGCATAACATTCCCAAATCCAGTGGTTCAATTAAGAACTACATATATCAATAAATAAATTGAAGAATTTGTATGTGGTAATGTTTTATGTCTTTATGTCTTCTATTTCTGTGTTTGTCCTTCTAGCCGCAGAAATAACACATGAACATTATTTTCCCGTAGGAGAGTGTCAAACTTTGAGAAAAATGAAATTTTTGTTTGTTTCTCATTAAAATATTGGGTTAAAATGTACTGGTGTTACGGCCATGTTTAGATCAACATTTGTTGAGATTATGAAAGGAATCTAATGATGAAAAAATAAGTTTGCTACAGTGCGTGCAAAATAATAAAACGTGTTTGTGTAAACATTAGAAATGAACCAATTCATTCCAGAGGTAGGCAATATTGAAATTAAAAGTTGTATACTAGCTAAGCTCATTTTAAAAAAATGAATGTGGCGGATAAACCACCTCCCCTTGATCAATAATGCTTGTGATTGTAGAACACATAACCATTCCCCCAACAAGACACTCATATTAAATAATATATTTGTCATCCTGTGCATCCCCTGTCATGGACTATTTCATTGTATTGTTTATCTAAACAGTGTTTTGTTTTTTAGATCTTTGGACTCGCGCTGTCTTACTCTATGTGCTGATGAAGTGTACACCAAGTGCATGTCATGTGTGGATAAAAAGCACAACAAGTACACTTTGAGTAACGCTTACTGTGAACACAACATAACTGTACACATTGAACACACCATCAAACATCAACAAAATGATAGCCGAGTCTTTAAAAAAAAGCAAAACTTTATAGAATTTTATATTTATTTGTAAAAATATCTACTTGAGAACTGTGTAAAAGCTTCATTCTACAGAACAAATATAAATATCATATTTTATACCATTCAAACATCATTCTGTCTCATACTTGTAGATAAACACTTTAACAGATAGCTAACTTTAAAAACATAAATGCAAGAAATAAGAATATACAAATTGCAGATAATGTGAAAGTTTGTACATTTGACAATTTCGTATTATATTTATATCATACAATACATAAAAAATATTTAATATCATCATTATTGTAATTGTTTTTAGTAACAATATAATTTATAACATACAAAGAAAAATCCATACCATATCAGCCCAGCTCAAAGTTGATAACTTTGAAAGGAATCTTAATAGTGTTGATTTGCTTGTTATTTTATGCCAGCATACAGACGGAGTAGGATAGATGTGTATGGATAGTAACTGTAAAACTGGGGTCATTGAATGGTACTAAGAATAACCCATTTATCTTCTGGTTACCAGCAATCAAAGGTAATTTCTTTTAAATTAAAATAGAAAATATTTTTGTCTTTAAAACTGCTAACACAAACAAATTTATTGCTTCAACGCTCAGATTTTACAAGTGTTGAACCAACATTTGTCATACACTAACTAATCAATCACTAACATTCATACATTTTACACAGTCACTATTTTAGTACAACTAGAAAATAAAAAAAGGAATTCATGACAAAAATAAATTCATGATCAAGAAAAGAATTCATTAACTAAAAGAAATTAAACAAACAAATTCATGAGAATGAATCCATGACAGAAAGAATTCATAATAACAAAATATTAATTAAAATTATGAATTCACAAATAAATAGACAACCATGAACAAATAAGATATAAAACATCAAGAAAATATGAACATCATGAATTTATGAACATCATGAACTCACGAACATTATAAGTTCATGAATATTGCATTCTGATACTTATGACCAACAATAATTCATGAACATGTCATATCCAGTAATAAAAAAGATATGACAATAGAATCATATGAATATTTCTCAAGTTTTAAATTGTCATTTTAACAATACTGAAAGTACTGTTCATTGCATTTTAATGAAAAGTAGACAAAACTGGTTTTAAATGAGATATCAAATGTACGGAGTAAAGATAAAAGTAATACTCTCAAGCAAGGAATATATCAAAGCACTCTAAATGATATAAAAATCATGAGTTTTAAATCAAAACTTTATCATCATGAAAATAATGCTTAAAAACTGACCAATACGAAAACAACTACATAAAAAGTAACAATGATTCAGACATGAAATATACAGACAATTAAATATATCTACATATAATACAATATGAATAAATTCTAATACAAAATAATGCAAAAACGTCATCACACTTATCACACGTAACTATTTGCTATAATGCAGTAAAGCACCTTAGTTGAACTAGAGAGTAATACCGTACATTACCTAATAAAATATCTGACTATTTTGAACTTAGAACATTGTTTTTAAGAACATATATAATGTCTGAAGTGCAGTTGATGAAACAATAGCAAACAATCAAGCATTTTCATTCAATTTACTTCATTAAGTTGGTTTTGCTAAGCAATAATGTTGTATTAAAACTATCATATCATCTGGACCAGGTTGGAAATCAGAGATTAATCTTTTTTGTTTAGTTCCAGGTACTGATGTCCCTGACATATGGCATTTTACATACTGTGATATTTACCAGTAGTATTTCATGAGTCATGTAATTGTCAGCCAAGTTAACTGTAATTATTATTCTAGGGACATTTATTAGATAATGTACGGTAGGAATAAATTACAGGAACAAAGTGCTCAGCAATAACAATAACTATGGTAATAACAATTAGTAATTAACTAATTATAAAGTATATAAAGCTATAACAGACACTTTGGAAATAGTTCTTATCATGTTATAAAATAGATACTTTGTTAAATGATATATTAGATATAGCTTCACATATGTTAAGATTTCAAGAGTAGTAACCTGAAACTCATCTCTGATAAACCAGGGTATTATTCGTCAAAAATGAAACATATATCATAATTTATTTCGATACCGCTTATTTTACTAGTTGTTTTGTCGAAGGTATTCATAATGGTTGGGTAGTGGATGTTTCAGACATTGCCTTAAACTGCACTTGAAACTATATAATATGCAGTGCGACTTAAATATTTTGTGCAAAGGTAGTTTGTCCAAAGCAGAAATTCAGTTGCCCAATATAAACAGCTCTTGGCAATCTGACTACTTTCAATTTCATAGACTTGTATACTGTCATTCACATGAGGACAACATTTTTAAAGTAAAACGAATTATACACGTATTGCATTACAAAGTACAATGTCTACTAAATATAATTGCAATGAATAATTAAAAAGAAAAAAATAAGAATTACTACGAGGAAAAATATCTAATGCATAATAAGCATGATACAGGTATATAACGAATATTATTTGGTCTTAATTTCATGTTCTAAAATCCAAATGATCAATAATAATCATTGAATGTTAATAGCGATAAAAGTTAAAATTAAAATCTTCACAAATTATAACAAGTTCAAACAAAGTAGCATTCTCAACGATCTGAGCTGCTATTTGAACCTAAGTTTTTCTGTGATCCATGATGCCTGACACATCAATATTCCGAAATAAACTTTCAACAACAATATCTAAATAATATATAAATGCCATTTTTATCACAAAAGTAAGTTTGCCATGATTATTCATAAAAACATTTCAATAAGAAAATATTTAATACAGTCATTTCCTAATTTATATGAATTTGAAATTAAAATTAAAAGTTATTGTTAACACTCAAAGCAGAGTTACAATACTTTAAGCAAGGGTAAAAATTTAACATTGAAAATAAAATGAATGAGCAATTGTCTATAAATACATAAAATTTAAATCACATGTAATTTTGATTATATTATTTCTATTTCTATATACTTCTACAATAAATATACATACTATATTATGAAAAAGAAAATATGGACGGAACGTGTTAAAGGCATGCAATCATTATCACATTATCTGTTTTATTTTAATTTTATTCATTTATCAAGAAAGGAAATAGAGATACTGTGAAAGTGAGGAGACATTTTAACAGAAATATAGACCCACAAACTTATGATTATTTTTGTCGTAGTCCTATTTTGGAAGTTCAAATGTGGTAGATTAGATAAAACTATGAAACAACAAAATCTGCACTTTTTGAAGAACCAAACGTGCTCAATTTATTTTCGATACATTATAATTTAAGTACAGTAAAGTTCCTTTATAAAGATCACCTTAGTTATGGCAAATTCATGCGAGATTTAGCTAGGATTTTGACAATACGATTAAACTCCTCTGGAAATTTAAATAACTTTCCTTACAAAACTTGTACAATATCAATTATGAAGTTTAACCCTATTAATAAAACAATTAACAATAAATTATGCATATAAAAGGTACCCTGATAATTTGTCATGGAAGTGAATAAATTATGGATAAATTTGAGCATGTATTTTAACAAAGTTGATAAATCAACTAAATTAATATTTTAAGTCATTAGATAATGAATCAACTCAATAAATATTCATTAGTTACTAGATAATGAACCCAATAGATACTGATAAATTATATGAAAAATCAATTCAGTTATATTTATAAGTAATTAATTTTAAAACGAGGACGGACCTTTCTGAAACAGCTAACGATAATATTTTTGTGAGCAAATATATAATAAATATATATAAAACAGAAGCCATTAATAATTAATACTTTGCTCTTCCTGACAGCAGAGCACTAATAGATTTAAAAATAAAAATACATAAAATAAAGAGAAATATTAATCAAACAATGAGTTCATTGTAAAAATGGACGGTTGAAATAAATAATGCTGATATAAATAAAATTAAAAATCTCCAAAGTAAGAAATAGCCCAGTATAATAAATATCAACATTTGTATTACAAATATTTGTGTGTTTGAGTAAATCGAAGAGTATATCTGTTAATAGCAATATACATGTAGTCGCTCAACAAGATAAAATAAAATAAAATTTCATTTTTTTCTGCTCCAAGGAGTATACATGGATGTCATCATAATAAATTTTGTGTAAAACTTAATCAAATTAAACAAAAATGACCACAGAAATTTGTTCTGTCAATAGTAAGTTTATTACACAATACTAAGTACATTCACTTCAAACGAAGTACAACCGTACCCTGTAATATCACAAGTTCACTAAACTCAGGGTATCTCTCTAATGATAGTAAAATGCAGCGAATTTACAAATGGAGCAAAACGCAGCTAAAATCAGCATGGACATAGACATGAAAATCTATCCACATTTAAATACTCAGACGTACCAGTAAGTTACAAGTTAATCCACTTTTCACGAAAAAAATCATGCTACAAAAAGATAAATATTCTAAAAGACCTACAAAAGAGCAGAGGTACCGAAAAGCAATATTTGGTTATTATGTAACATATTTGTATATATCTAAAATAAGATGAGTTGTTTTAGAGATATCAAAATATCACAGAAGTGTGGACGTAATAAATCCAGTTTTTATAATCAATACATTTATTCAAAATAGTTTTGTTTTCCAGGTACAACGACCAGATCTTCATCACTGGGTGGTAAGTTGACGGGTTCCCCAGGTTCGTAATCATGTCGTCTTGGTGACGCTTCACGATGTTCACGATGACGCCTCTTCCTCTTCTTCTTATGACGTTTTCTAGGTTCCTCATCAGTGTACAGATACTGTGTGTCAAGGGCAGGTAACTGATGAGCTCTAGGTTGTTCGTAGCCATCATCATACATTGAACTACAAAACATAAACAAAAACTTTAAAGGCTAAACTTTAATATCTAGGCAATTTAATATATCATTAAATGTCATAGAATATCTTTAAATTATTCCAATGTATTTTCTTATAACCATTTTACCCAAGATTAGGTACATGTAATCATAAATGAGACGCCCACAGCCTTAAATGACCATTTCTATTGTTTTGTTATTTAATTTTATTAAGTTCTAATACCAATTATAGTAAAAATTGTATTTGGTATGGTATTTAAATATTAATTCTTACTAATAACATTTTAATTCACTTCTGATATTTAAAGTTTGATAAATTACAAACAACATAATGCAAATTGCCATTTAAGGTTTTTAATTGTCTCCTTAATTCTCTAAAATTAATTTGCTTAAGTTTGGAAGAAACGGACAAGACGCTGGAACTGGATTTTTACACTGTTTACAGAATAAAAACTCACGTATGTCATTGATCTATATAAAAAGAAGGTAGGTGAGTTATCAAGTTTAAGTTTACAGTTAAAATGCTGTTGTAAGTCTGCTTATACTCGTTCAATTGACTTTACAATTTTGCATGATCATGGAAATCACCTTTAGACAAATGATCCCTCAAAGTACCATTAATACTTGGGTGGAACAAATGTATGCAAGTTTCTTGCTCAAAGAAGTAACCAAGGACTTCTCGATCCTTATGTGGACATCCTTCCACTGGACCACTGCTCCTTATAAACCAATCTACATTAGAAACACATATTGTTTTCACAGGTGTTTCCAAGTTCAGTATATGTTGTGTTTTAAAATAAAAAAATACACATAAAATAATATAACTTACATGATAGGTCCTGAATTAAGAGCTGGTTTAAGATGATATCTAGGTGTAGTATATCTTGGTTCTTCATATTCAATACTGTAAACAAAACATAAAATGTTACATATTTACATCATAAGCTTGTTGTTAGTAACCTCAAGGGATCGTTCACAATAGTACAAGTATCACTAATGTACACTAACAACAATGCGAAAATTGAGGGATCTAATCACAAATTCTGTCTCAAGTACTGTAAAGACTCAACAAGATCAACAGTACAGGAAATACAAAAAGCGCGAAAGATGGGACTGTGAATTTCTATAATTAGGTAATTGTTCAAACCAAAAGGCATTACATGTAAATATAGAAACAGAGATTTCATTCTCAACTTGTCAACTTGTGGAAATAAAAAAATCATTCATTTAATTTACAATAGAAATTTACTAATGATGCTTATCACGACATTTCAACATTTATCAGCCATATCTTGAAATTTCTGTCATATAAATAATAATAATTATAGTATGGATAAAAATAAAAACAACTTTATATATCGATGATACACATTTGGATATATACAATCTTCCATGGGGACCTCTGAAGAATTTTAAAAACATTAAGCTAAAGCAAATAAAACTAAATATATAGAACATAAGAATTTAATTAAGTATTTTACACTTTCATGCATACAATACAAACATAACTTATGGTCAGGTTACATAAGATTCTAAATAATTATTAAAATTAAAAAAAGCATTAATAAAATTGTAAAAACAACAACAGATTTTACTATAATTCAAATGATTTTAAAGCCTGAAATAAATTTGTTAACGAAAGAAAATAGCTTAAGACAGGGATGATCGGAATATTTTCCTCGCTGTAGAAAAAGTATAAGTTTAAACTGAGGCTTTATATAAGATTCAGTTCTTGGTAATCTAACTTACTGGTAATTAAATTTTTGTAAAATTTTTATTATACAAAATGGAAACATCTTTAAATAACCATTTTAAGTAAAACAAAGAAAAGTTATCATGAAAATCAAAAGAGTTATTCAACATTGCATGTTGTAAAAGGAAAGTTCACCTCATGCAGAAGAAAGAAATACATTTCTAATAGGGTAGTACAAGTAAATTGTTTAACATTAATAGACAGAGGAATATACTTTGTTCAGAAAAAAGTCCAATCTTAAAATTAGTTAGAAATTAATTGGAAACCTTGTTTAAATAATTAGATAAATGTATAGCCATTTGTTTTGGTTGGTTTAAGCTGTAGCAACACATTGAAACATATCACGACGACAGTCGACCTACTCCCCGTCCTGGAAAGGCCTAATCTCTACATTTAGCTGTTAACCAGTTAATAGACACATACGATTGTCAGTGACTGACAATAGCCCATCACAATTTAGAAGTGGTAGAGGATAGATTGGCCATATGAATTATTTCTTGACCCAGTTTCACGAAAGTATGTCCCTTCTGAAAATCAAACTTATTATCCCTAAATCAGTAGACGTGAGGTGAGGGCTACCTACAGTGGCTTTAAAACATCATGCAATAAAGTTATTTAAATATTAATAAATTGAGATTTAAAAACAGATATTTGGGATAAACAGAAATAAGAAATCTAGAATGCTATATAATTATTAATGTATTCATGAGAGCAGGTATATTAAGTTAATTGACTTTAAGATACAATGGTTCCTGTGAAATCTGAACACTAACAAACTTTTATTGTCCATAGATTTTCATCGATATGCAAAACATCTGAGAAATACACAGTGATTTACAGGGTTAAGAATCCTGCAACTTTATATTTGCATAAAATACAACTTTCACATTCATGTGAATGCATACTTTTTTCCCATCATATCTTATTTTTGACATAAACAATTATTTGCATCGCTTCTTTCTAGGTCAAGTTTCCATTGAGTTTGTCCTGTATAATTTCAACAGAAATCCCCATTTTTTAACAATTCTACGTCCTTCTATGATGAAAGTAATATAAAACCCTGCATACAAATAACTGTACTTTCAGACTATTTTGATAAGTCCCAATTAGTCCAGCAGGTGTTCAGATTTCCCAGGTTGCACTATATAAGTACAGTATAAAGGGAGATAACTTACTATTCATCACGATAACCGTTCACCATTACACCGATATCTTTCCTGGTCACCGTAGAATTGGCAGACACTATAGTCCTACAGAAATATATGTGATGTGGGGAAAAAGTTAAAAGATTAATATTGATTGAAAAAATCAAAGTAAGAAGGTTATAACACATCATAAGTATCTACAAATGTATGCAGTATAATCTGACAAAATTCACTTGATACGCCATTCCCCTATTCCCCTAGAAACAATTGTTCCAAGTAATTTGACCAGATACACCACGCATGATGATTATTCTATTTTCCATAGTGTTTGGAACAATCTACTTTATCCCATTATACATGCCACAATCCAGTGAATCATGTTTAAGAAACAAAGCGATTGCCTAATCTAGAACGCAAGCCATTTCCAGAATGATAGGCACCGTTTAACATTCTACATTTCAAAATCCTAAGCCTAATGCAACAAATGAACTAACTGACTCACTTTCGTCAGATTATACTACATAAACTAAAAGCTTGACTTTGATCCAATTCCTTCATACACAATTTTATCTTTGATTTTTTATGGAATATAAAGGTATATTTTTTGCATGTGATGTGGATCTACAAAGATCCACTCGGTGCGATATGGCCTTTCTGTGTTGGTGCGCCATAAAACCCAAACAAACAAAACAAACAAAGATCAAGTTCTAACTCAAGACGATGGGCAAAAATTGAAAATGTAAAAGTGCAGTGTGTCAACCTTTTGACAGAAAAACTTGTATTCGTAATCGTTTCATTCAAGCAATTAGTTAATTTTGAAGTCAAAATTCAGTACTATAATGAGAATATTAATAATGAAATATTCACCTCAAAAAATAGATAAAACTGCTTTCCCATAATTAGAAAAATACATGTACAAAATTTCTTATTTCATTCATATCAATTGGGTAACTAGATATTTATTGAAATTGCACCAATGATAAAAGATTGTATTAAAGTAAAATAATTTTAGGCCACAACAAGTTGATGATATGTTCTACGGATTTTTCTAGAAAAAAAATGAGGTGAGCGAGCGAAGAAAAAAAAATCTTAATTCAGTTGCTTAATATAGCGGTTTGACCAAATTTTTATGAGGAGCGTGGAAATAAAAATATTTTTTTTGTAAAACCGTCAAAATTAAGGTGCGAGCGAATCCATAGCATATATAATCAATTTGTTGTGGCCATAGATACAATCTTTCGGATGCAGTCAAAACTCTACGAAATCAGACAAAATTGACTTTTCTTAATAACATTTTGACTAATTTTCAATTTTGTAAAGTTGACATTTTAAAGAAAAGTAATTCAATCATTAACAATCAAGTCTAAAGAGACAATGTACCATAATGAGAAAGCAGCCGTTAAAATGAGATAAAAATATCTTGATAGCTACATTATAAAGGTTCAAAGTTTCAAATATCTACAAAAGGTTTATAAAAATTCAAACAGTGATGATAACGATGAATGTGATTCAAATCAAATTAAATACACAGTGAGTAAGAATTAAATGCTTCATGCAGTCATTAAATACGACAGTATAAACACCAGCTACTTTCCAGGAAGGTTTTAAAAAAAAGCTTCCGCACGTCATAAAGTCTAGCCCTATTCAAAATTACACTTGGATAAAAATCAAAGTCAAGTCCATGGGCATTCATATTTCTATGTTCTTATAATGGAACAAGGTTAAATTCACATATAACCAAGTCAAGAAAAATACTTTACAGTAAACTTCCAAGAAGAATTGTCATTCAAGACAAATGATTGAAATAAAATTAATCAATTTAGGTCAATGATTAAACTTGTAAATCAGTACATATCAATGATTGAACATATATCAGTACATATCAATGATTGTCCATATCAATCAATTCAGGTCAATGATTGAACATATCAATCAATTCAGGTCAATGATTGAACATATCAATCAATTCAGGTTAATGATTGAACACATTAATCAATTCAGTCAATAATTGAAATATCAATCCTTTAAAGTCAATGGCCAATTGAATGAATTCGTAATTTTGATTCTAACAGTCAGCAAAGAATGAGCATAACTAAAGCTCATGATATTTGTTTTGTACAAAAAGTCAATGATGATAATGTATATAGATAGATATAAAGAAATTACTAATTGAAGGTAAACCTATTTAATGATCTAATTCAAAGGGAGATAATGTATTAATACAGTCTAAATCAGAGGGAGATAAGTAAAAATTAAAAAAAAACCCAAAGCACACATTATGATAATTTCTAATTGTATGTATATAATTCTTCTAGATAGAACATACCTTGGAATATAAGGTTTGGCTGCCGGTGGTGGAGGCTGTGGCTCAACTTTCTCCTTCTTTCTACACCATCCTGTAAAACATTTGATAAAACACAAACTGAAGTGGAGAGGTCCAGTAATGTTATGGGGTTCGTTCAAACCAATATATAGTTCTAAGGTGGTATTAGAAATAGAATTACCAAAAAGAATCTGATTTGAAAAGTAATTTTAAGAAATGTAATTTCAAAATTGCCATTGTTTAAACCCACGTCTTACATGTCTCGACCCCTCTTCAATACAGCCACTACTTTAACTAGGAAATTACTTCATGGCTCCTGCTTAAATTATGTCTCAGGAGAGGACGTTCCAGAGGAGTGGTGTGCTCACTCTGTTGCTGGGATTTGAATGCGGCACCGGGAAGGGAACTCTATTGCCAGAAAAATCAGGGTCAAGCATAAAAATGGCTAAGGTCTCAAACCAAAGACCAGTTAGTGTTTGGTCAGATGTCCTTCTTACAGAACTAACCCATAGGTCAAGACTAAATATAAAAGAAATATAAAATATAGAAAAGTAATATTTACCATAGTTACAGCAGCATACAATAATGATGATAATTAACAACAAGAAGAATATAATACCAAGTACAATAGCAGCAATAGTACCAGTACCAATACCAGTGTTCTCTGTAGCAGCACCTACATTTCCTGTAGAATAAAACACAACAGAATTAATATCAGCATAGACATATGGGTGCCGGTTTACCAAGGTTTCATAAATAATTTGCTTAACTCACGACCGAAGTTGTATTATGTCTGTTGTTAAGAATTTTGGTGTTCATGCAGTTTCTTGACGATATTGATTAAGTTAGTTGATTTTTTCACTGTTCTTTGCCATGTTTTAAGATAACTGGACATTAAGTTTTTACCATCACTTAGCACAATTCTTAGCCAGTCTTTGAAAACTCCAATTAGCTATGTATCAAGTTTTCCTTTTCTTAACTTCAATGAAGTCAAATATGTATGATGTTTAAAAGATCTTTGACATTGTTAAAAAAAGTGAAGGAAAAAGTACACAACATCAGACTATGATGTTACCAGTTGAATGGTTGGCCCGGACAGTGACATTCTCGTTTGGACGACCAAACATGTGGTTGACAACATGCTAAAGCAAACAAAATAATCTGAAAAATATATACAACGTAGATAAATAATAATTACCATTAGAAAATGCTCATTTGTTGGATCTTGTGCCATAGCAACACATCTAACGGCATCAGTCAACCAACTTACTCGCTGTTCCTTGAAAGGCTAAATCTCTAGATTTGTCAGTGACTGACAACTGTCCAATAAGATTTAGAATCAGTGTTAGTAGGCAGAATGACTGTAGAAATTATTTTCATGAACCAACTCTGCCCAAGAATCTAACCCATAACACCTTGATCATAAACATGTGTGCTACCAATTAAGCTAGTCTTGGGGAGAGGGCTTTGATGCAAAAGAAAAAAAGGTGTCAAATAAATTATCTGTTTAACTTACCAGCATCGCCAGGCTCCTGAACTTCAAATGACAATGTATTTGAAAGACCAATGGCGTTTGTAGCTCTACAAGAGTAAGTCTGATAACCCTGAGAGGATGTTACAGTGTAAGTACTGGATGCAGAGTCAGCTAGCATCGTATTAGATTGATCGTAGAAGAGGTACTGAGTGATGGCAGGATTACCAGTCATGTCGCAGGTAAGAGTGAGATCACCAGTATCAAAATCATGTATCATCACTTCTGTGGAACCTCCACCAGTTAAGCGGAATTCAGGAGCATCTGTAAATAGAAATATTTTTTGTATATAGTTTGGTTAATTCTGAGAAATAGCCTAGTGGGGTCCAGTGGTATGACATTTCAGTAAAGAAAAAAGGTCCTGGAATTGAACTCCACTAGGGGTACATACTAATTTCCTTGAGTGAGAAATAAACCCACACACATCTCCATCCAGGTGTAAATGATAAAGATTTTCAAAGGATCAAGTGTCTCTGAAGGTAATATCAATGGTCAGAGGTCATCGTTAAAAAAATTGGGAAATCAGATTAACATGGGTAGACTTTAAACAGCACTTTAACTTCATTAGGACTTAATAAAATTTTCAACTTTATATTTGACATCATATTAATGTTCAACAGTTCTTCGATAAGAAATAGAGCTTTATATAATTCATTAGTAGTACTTATCATTCTCATTTTCCTCAATTTATAAAATCATCAAACGTAGAATTAAAACGTAATAAAACAATGAAAATAAAAAAAACCCCAATTAATTCATGTACGAGTACATATCAAAGTTCCAATATTAGGACAATCAAAACTTAAAGTTACAAAAGTGCAATGGTCTAAATACTAGTGGAATTTTTCTCCTCATGTCAAACATTTATGGCTTGAAAATCCAATAAGTTTGCTAACTTTACTATATGAAATTTGTTACCCTTTGATCATTTGTACAGAAAATATATTTACTTACATTGCACATTCAGAGTAACCACACTGCTATCCAAAGAGCCATAATCGTTGGTA
The DNA here is from genome assembly GCA_025267735.1 of Mactra quadrangularis. Taxonomy (NCBI): domain Eukaryota; kingdom Metazoa; phylum Mollusca; class Bivalvia; order Venerida; family Mactridae; genus Mactra; species Mactra quadrangularis. The sequence goes on from CM046299.1 coordinate 2,775,137, forward strand.
GCTCTGCATGTATATTCTCCAGAATGACTAGCTTGAACAAATGGTATCACGAACGTCGAAGAAGTTTGTCCATTGATGGGAGCACCACTTTTAAACCAGGTGTATGATGTGGCTGCACCGACTGGAGTTGTACCACAAGACATTGTAACTTGTGATCCTTTTGTAGGAGATGATGATGGACTCATAGACACGGTTGATGATGTAATAGCTGAATATAAAGCAAACGACATGTATTATCATCAACAACAGTAAGTATCAAGTTTAGAATTTGGACACGGAAAACGATGGCTATCTCTATATTATAAAGAACAGTATTCTGAACCATCTCAAACAAAAAAATGGTTATTATAGGGAAGTTCATGACAATTTTCCATATCACACAGAAGTAGATGCCTTTCTTATTATGTTAATGGAACATGTAGGTTTTTACTATACATAAGGCCATGCCATACCGGAATTTTGTTAAGCGTCCGCGTGCGCGTATGTTTTAGTCCTCAATCCAAAAAAAAAACAAACAAAATTGTTGGTGAAATTTTCTTAAATAATTCTGTTGTTCCGGGATTCGATGACTGATTTTTCTCAGGAAATACAGATAGTTCCTAGTTTCTATGTTTTGATCAATGAAACGTACATGTGTACGTTGTATATAGAATTACTTTAATCTCGCATTCATGCCATAAACATTCATGTACTACCAAGCACTTATTTGTGGAATACTTGCAAGAATTTACATGTGTTTTCGTTTTCGGTTTGTGTGTTTTTGTGAATAAGTACCTAGGTTTGTCAAACTTGAGTTGACGCTTAACAAAATTCCAATTTGGCATGGCCTAATGTTACAAATGATGTAGGCCTTAAAATGGTCGCTTATAAAGCCATATTCTTCCCACAAGACATCGCAGAATAGTGAAAAGATTTTTACATGTTTGACCAACATTTTGCAAACTTAAATACTTCTATATCACAATTGTATTGGGAAAATATATATTGCATGAACATATGTTAAATAACAAAATTTGATGAGAGTATTGCGGTCATACAGTTTCAAAGTCTGCAGGTTCAATGCATAAACTCATTGTTTTTTTACAATCATACTACATCGTATAACTATTGAATATATATGAAACCAAATAAAATAATCAACCTACCAGTTCCTGACACAATCAACTGTACAGCTGAGCTATTGGTACATCGTCCAAAATTGTCCGCATAACATAGCTGGCATATATAAAACCCAGCATATGAAGCTTGAGCACTGGATACAGTCAGGTTGGGATTGGTTTTATCACCATTGATAAATGAACCTAATGAACAAAAAGTAAAATCTTATATAAATAAACTCAAATCTGAGCGAGAGGTCACCTACCTGTGACAAGAACTAACAAGACTTATGAAGCCTAGAAGAACTATTTCAATAATAATAATAATAATTGTCCTAATAGTGATACACAATTGTATGGAGCCATTTGCCTGAAACCGAGCCCATTTCATGCTACCATAGTCAAATTACTAGACACAGATATAATTATAGATCAGACTAATATGAAAATATTGCTAATCAGGTTGTTATCAATAGTAGCAATTTTTTTCTACAGAAACAGAAGAGATTTTTGTTTTATAAAAACTACTTTATTCTAGTTAATAAAACACTAAACATATTTTGTATATTTATGATAAAATATATATGACACAATTTTGTGTTTTAATAAATTAATGCACTTTTTACAAAACACTTTTAATAATTTGATTGAATTTAGAAATTCAACACTAACATGAACTATCACTAGCATTAAGTTGGCTCAATTGAACAAAACTCTATCTACTTCCACCTGTAAGTAATTCAGCTTAGCGAAAAGTATACAAAGGTGCATAGCATTTCTTTTTACTATATTGTTTAACATGTTCCACAATTTTACAACCTCTTAATGTAAAACATATTGAAACTATAATTAATTGACAATTATTGTGTAATACAAAATGAGGTTGTAACGAAAAATGTGGAAACACTTTAATTCTTATTAACTGACAACTTCAATGAAGACATTTTTTATAGTGTGTTCAAACTGAAATTATAAATGATTGAAATGACTGACAGCAAAAAAAGGTTTACAAAATTCTGCACTGAATAACATTCAAATCATTCAAAGATGTACTAATTACAAGGCAAGAAGACATTCTTACCATTTACTACCAATAGAGCAAACTATTACTATAAATTTTGTTAAATAGCCATACATTGTACATTTAGTTCTGTCAATGTCCCCGCATAAGATTTATATGAGATTTTGTCTTGTTATTACATACCGAATTTGTATAGCGCTCTTTTCATATTAGATATATGTTCAAAAGCGCTTCACAATCATATGCATAATTAGGAAATAATTAATTGTCTTGTTATAACTATAACCCCTGTACTGCCACTAACTATATCGATGTTAAAATGAACTTATAGTTAAACATGAGACGATGATGATCATAGCATTAACTGATACACATGTTAAATATACTAAAATAGCAACTAATTTATCTTTCATAAAAATACATAACAACAAATCATATTACATGTTGTCAACATGGAAAAGTATAAAAGGCAAATGATTTCACAATAAATTTGGATTCTCAATGTACTGCAATCACCACTAATATTTTCTGACAGAAACAAAAATTACCAGTTTCATAAAATATAAGTAAAGTTCAAAAGATGGCAAACATGAAAACAACCAAATTTTGTACACATTTACACACATAATTAATACCGTATATAGCCGAATGATTTTAATAGGTAACATTTTTTCTACTCAAATTAAGCTTTTTCAGATTTAAGAATTGTCAAAATTTGCATAAACTTGCAATAACCAAAGTGGTCCATTTAGTATAACTTTACTGAATTACAACACAACATTAAAATGAAACCAAATGCCTGTATTGTAACACTAACAATCAAATTTCAATCATGATTAAAGATATTTATGTATCGCTCAACATTAATATGAGAATTCGCAGACATGTTTGAATTGTAAAGACAAGGAAAATTTTGATTGAATGATAAAGGAATTTTATTAAACCAATCTGGGCAGCAGAACTGACAAATGATAAAAAACGCCCCCAGAGAAACTTGAATGCGAATTCTCAATACAATGTATATGATTTGAAGCCACAGGTTACTTTGTACAAAACTGCAAAACAGGTGTAAAACATACATGTATGTGATACGATTTCTTGTTACAAACTCTTAATTAACTTAAATCTAAAATGGACATATCATAATAATTGTCATAAATATAAAGTGCATATAAGGATAAAATATTCAGCCATGCATTGTACATTGAAGCAATGGATTATATTATTATCATAATTTAAGCATTCCAAAAATATATGAAAAAATAGCATTCTCATTCATGCAAATATTTGACTATAATTGGTCAGCTAATACTAATTGATAAAAATGATACTTAGTTGTTTGTCAACATTGTCTAACGGGCGAATAAGGACATTAGCTTCTAAACACTTCTCGAAAAAATGGTTAAATGTCATTTAAATTCATATTAAACACAACGGTATTGGTATGATTTGTGTTTCTTCAATGTTCCTTTTGTATCAATAGGCTTAAATGCATTTTCGACAATTTTAGTGTAATATTGTTCCTGCATTTTAAACACATTAATGCACCTTTTTGTATTTTTCTAGAAAAAATAGTATACAAAAAATGCACAAAAATACAGTACTAATGCCAATGAATTTAATACGCATTCAACAAACATTTCCTTTTTTCAAGATGGGAAGTCTCATCCAGAAGAATTAAAAAGACTTGTTGTTGCAAAATTAGAAGCTTCTTCCATAACAAAGATATACAGTAAACAATCATTTAATGAATAGTTAAAGGATAGCAATATACCGCCTGTTGCTACGGTAATGTTTTGCAATCTCGTTTTCATCCTGAAAAGGTTAAAGTCACACTAGCCTAACCATTGTCCTGCAATCAACTTGTCTCATTAACTAAAATCATTGATAATATAAGGAAAAAGAGCACACTGTGCTTAACTGGCTTTTATCTGTTTAGCAACAAGTTACTATTTAAATTGGCTTAGCAACAAATAATATTTAAAATTCTGTTACATGGAACGAACATACCAGAAGAAGGAACACAGCCTTGTTTCATAAATCCTTGTTTATCTAAAGTGATACACAATTCAAATTATTTATTATCCAATGATGGTATTCACTCATAAGTTTTAACAATCAGGTCTATTTACCCCAGAGTGGGAACGGCCAAACCAACGATCCAAAATGGATGAAAAGTATTGACCATCAAATGCATGGACATTTGCTGCCTGTGTATTATTTTGTCTGAGCATATTAAAACATGAACGTAATATTTGCAAGTATTGAAGATATATAAAGTAATCTTGACAATTTATCAAAAATCTTCTTTTTGGCCAATAAAAAATGTTCTTAGCAATGTTAGGGAATCCAGATCGCACGAACACTAAGGTAATGTTTGAAAATCAATGTTAAATTATTAGAATAAAAAACATCTTCACACATCACTCTTATTATACAAGTAAGTTTCATTTTCACAGCAACATGACAATTATGAGTAGGGATTAATATAATCATAACAAAAACCATTGTTTTTGAAACATGTATTTAAGCATTATCAAAGAAATCCTGCTTGTCTTGTTTTAACTGCTTTATGGAGACCAGAGCACATGAAGTTGAATCAGCAAGGACACAACAACATGAATGAAAGAAATATGCTTAACCTTTGAGTTCTTATAAGGAAAGAAATTACATTAAAACCTTCATAAATTATAAAATTTATACCAGCGTTGTGCAACCAAAGAGATAAACAACATGATCAACTGTTGAATGCTACCAAGAATCGTACATGCGAAGTAATTCCTAACATACTATGATACGTCTATGTTCATGCTTATAAAAGACAAAATTTTCACATGCCCTTATGTGTTTATGTGTTTGCTTTCCTAAGCATGCAAAAAAAAACGAAATGAGATTAAAAACCGACAACCAGGTATACTGAAAAATTACAAATCCAACACAACATAATGAATTTGAAAACATAACATGCAATCTGAAACTATTGAAATATTTAATCTTATATAGAACATCAATGTTACAAACCTAACTAATTAGCAATATTTAAATATTACATCATATATTAGTTACATTGATAAAACCCTATCTAATTGATGTAACTTTTAAAGCAATTATAAAAAGGCGACTAACACTTTGACATCATGTATTAGGATCGAAAAAAACGGTATAATGACTGGGTGTTAGGTAAAAATGGTGAAAAATATGTTGATGACTAGTCTACTGTAGCTGAAGTTCAGAGTTACTTCCCCTCTCTCTCTCTACATGAAATCCTTCCCCTCTCAGTGCATGAGTTCCTTCCCTCTCAATACATGAGTTCTTTCCCTTCTCACTATGTGAGGTCAGGTAAAAAATGATTGTGGCAATTGTAAAAAAAATATTTCATAAGGAAAAGGCCACAATAATTTTGAACACTGAATATAACGCTACCTTAAATGAAAGATGAGTATCAATATTATTACTGTAGATGTTTTGGTTTGGATAATTTAACATGAAAGCAAAAATAACAATTAAGATTATAAAGGTTGTGTGGCATTCCAACATACAACAAAAATAACTGTGATGTTTAAGATTTTAGAAAATCAAAGCCCTGAAAATTCAAGGCCACCTAATCAAGCATGCATTTGAATGGAATATATATTGTGTTAAGAAGTCAAGTATCAAAGTTGATGGATATACGTCAAGACTTCACAACATAATTGTTTTACAGTAGAACAAGTCACAACTATAATGATGAAAAGTTATAAAAGTGGTTAAAGTATACAAAATGTCTACAAATCTAATGATGGTAAAAGTATAACATGTACCTCCATTTGAGTCTGGTGAAGAGATGAAAGTTTAAATGAATAAAACTCAATACTAATACTAATTTATCTTAGCTTAACCATGAAACAAATTTTTACAACTTAGATTACATACTTTCGAGTTCACGCCCTGATCCTCAAGTTCTGAGTTTGTAGGATTAAGTTCCATGCTCAAGAAAACTATGAGTTATGTTTTAGCTCTGATTTGAACCAAACGAAGCTGGCCACTAAAATGATAGCCAGTCAAATATAGTCTTCATTTGTAAAAAACATTAGGTAAACAAACTGTTTCATTATTCAATTCAAATTTTCGAATAGATACAAAGATATTCAAACAAGGGCATGTTCTACTTACAGAAAAGAGAAAAAATAAAATGAGAGAGATCAGTAATACAGTTGCCTTAATCAAATTGCTGCTGTTTATATCTACTCAGGTTTCTTATAAAATGATCAAAATGACACAGAAATTTAACTGAAAAATATCACATAATGAAATAGTAATAAAAGAGATTGAACTAAAATTATGTTTAACTCCCACTCCCTGTGGGATACCAAAATCAAGTTTTTGCAAGTTCGTTGAATAATTCCTTAGCCTAAGAAGAGTTTAGTTTGTTTCAATTCAATAAACGGCAATGAATACAACTCAATTTGGCTCTGAATGCATAATGTGTTGTACATTATGTGATACATTCCTACGTAATTGATGAAGTTGACAAGGGATATTCTATCTAGACTAGAACAAAAAGAAACAACGTCTTACCTGTAGATGCGACCACAACTGAATTAGGCAATTTGATCCACCGAGCATCTCTTAAATTACCAGCCTTAGTATCCTTGCATCTCATAACTTGTGTATCTAAGAGATTAACAGTGTAACAAGTCTGCTCTACCCATACACTTGGTGTTGTAGAAACAGAAGGGGAGCTAATACCAGTTACTATCGAAGCAGTATTTGAACCTGCTGGACCTTAAAATTATGACAAAAATATTGTGTTGTGTTAATTATGTTGGACTAATGAAATTACAACAAATTTCAGAATTGCTACAATGACATTTAAATCAATGAAAATGCAGTTATTCATCATGGCTGTGCTCAGCATACCAGTTTTAAACTTATACACATTTATACTAAAGAGCCGAAGTTAATTCAATATGTTGAGCAACATATTAAATTGAATTGTCTAATTTTGTTGAAACAAATATCGTAGATAATCAATCTTTAACACTTTTTTGAAAACATACATCTAGGACTAGCTGTAGTCTGAAAGATTTAAACTCAAAACTTTAAGCCAAGTGTATATATAATTGGAACACATTTGTAGTTTATTAAAACCTAAATGAGTGCTCATAAATTCTACGAAAAAAGCCGAAAAAAACGAATATACACGAAAAGCTTGTACATAATCAAAGAAATATAAGGCAACTTTTGAAAAACTTGAGTCCCAACACTCAACCTCACAAAGAGACAAATCTTTGCTACTATTGTTTGGCTAGAACAAAACACTTTTTTGAATATGAAAACTTTGCTTCTTCGAATGAATAAAAGCAATAAATGCGGCAACTTACATTCTGAACCTGTTTCTTGTACACAGACACCAAATGTTGCAGTATATCCAGAATTACATTGACAAGTTGGATTAGCAACACCAGTAGGACAGTATGCTGCAGAATCAGCACAACTTGTAGACACTGATGACGTACATGATTGGCCTAATGCATGCTCTGTAAATAAATCATGTAAATACAACTTAAGTTAAATTCATTTTTAGTAAAGCAAGACGCCACATTAAGCAGACCAATTCATTGTCCTAGATGAGACTTAAGACGTCCATTCATGATGTAAAACACTACTTTTGGAGAATATTTCATTATTGGTATGGCTGTCTCTGAAGATGCTTAGTTTTCTATTTGTTAGCAAAACGCTACTTTAGCATACATTTTCTTTCATGATATGGTGGTCAGTGAACAATGAACTTTAAGTGTCTTAGATGTCTATTCAAGAGTAAGACAATGGCCATAGAAAAGTCTTTCAAACCACACACCACAAAGGTATAAGTAATTCTGGTAATCGAACTAACTACCCATGTATACAAGTCAAATGCACAATTGACTGAGTTTATAAGGCAAATAAATATATCAGTGCCACAGTATATTAACAGACAAGATAATACAAAAATCTAATGAAAACATAAACGAAATTAAAAATATATCCATCATCATGTAAAATGAGCTTAATTCGTTTGTTCTCGCAGTGCTTAACACACAAAGGGACCATAATTAAAGTCAGACTGTTCACTGTATTCTTTAGATAACAGTTAAATTCTATAGCGACGTAATACCCATTTCCGATGATCTGAAAACTAAAACATGTTGGACTAGTTACATGTGCTTTCATTATCATTTTAACAAGAAATCTTTTAAAGTTTTAACGCTTAAGGAATGCACTAGCCATTAGAGGAATATACATTTGAGCGTTAATAAGGTGTTGGACCATTTTATAAAAAATAAACAAAATATAAAATACTCTTCTTATTGTTGATAAATTAATAATCAATCTTACTAAGAATGCAAGCTCCGTTCGATAAGTAATAATTGCTAGGACATGAACAGACACTGTTCACACATTGTAATGTTATAGTTGTTGAACCAGATGTGGTTGTCTGACATCCAACTGTTGCTGAACATCCTTGTCCTAGACCAGCTGTAAAGATATAAACAATATGTTTTAATGTAAGGAAGTGATATATCATCTTTTTAATACTACTAAAAAATTAGAAAATTGACGTTCCAGTACTGTACTTTTTTGCTTAAAGCCATATGGCTATAATGTTGTTCGTTAATGCGTTAAATTTTATTGGCACACAGCGATGTCACAGATAAACCAATATGTATCCTTCTATGAAACACCATTTGAAATAACAGCTTGCAATCAGCTATACATTAATACATATTTGGTGATTCGTACGACACTTACTACAAAGGTAAAAGCGATAGGCTGATTTGATAATAATTTGAGGTAAAATTCACATCAAAGAAAATAATCAACGCAAGACCATCTGATCAAACCAAGGAACAGTTCAAGATATATTCGATTTAAATGAGATTCATAAAAAGCAACATAAATTTAAGATAAATGAGTTTTTTTATATATCTTTATTTTTATAAAAATATCTAACTTACGTATTATACAGGTATTTCCTGAAGTGACATATCCTGAAGAACACTGACATACATTGTTGGTACATTCAGCATTAGAAGGACACTGTCTTGTCGGATTAGTACAAGAGGATCCTAAATTAGCTGAAAGAAACATTGAGCAAAACTTTACACAAGGTTACATAGACTAATATTAAATGTAATATAACACAAACACAGCCAAAATAATCAGCTTAGTTCACAGGAGCTCGGGATTCTGTATCGTTGTATGTCAAGCTCTTGTGCTTAGTTTATAATTGATCATTTGACAATTCTGGTTATCGTGTACTTAAAATTAAATGGACATAATGACATAATTAAAACTATGCATTTTATGTTACAAAAGAGCTGAATGATGCTAACACATTGACATAACGGTGCAACTGCAGTACATCAAATATGAACAGTCCAAGTCCAAACAAAAATTGACCTCAAAATTGCTTAACTGTCTGATGAGTAAATTTTTACATCAATGCTTTTGTTCCATCCGTAATGATTTCATGCAAACAGTTCATTTAAACATCATTTCTTGGGTTCACCAGAACTTAGACTTTTGGCTACTGCATGCAACTTCAAACTTTCAAACTTCAAAATATACGGTTAAGTTTGACTCAAACTTAAGACCACCTAGCATTTAGAAAATAATAGTATTTAAGTTCATTGTTTATTTGACAACCATGGGACACAGACTAAACAATGATTGCTAAAAGTAAACAATCTATTGACAAATAGTTTACACTTTATAACAATGGCATAAAGTTTCAAAGAAAGAACAATAACATTCTAGAAGAGTGCTAGCTATTTCTTACACATATGCAATCTCACACAAAGTAAACAAACATGTAAGTAGTTTAAGAAGCTGGGAAAGAAAATTCAAATACACGTCAAATAGTATTCAGGCTTTAGGTTAGAATATATAGGAATATAGGGATAAAAAACTAGCAATTGTTATGTTAGTTAAAACATCTCTATGGAAAAAGGGTAAACTATAAAGCATGAATCAATAATGTTATCTAAACTTTGACATAAAAAGACAATTAAGGAATAAAACTACATTTATAATATAATGCTAAAACTCTCCAATATTGATGTACACGATGAAATTGAGGACGATTATTTAAACAATTTACACATAACATCCAATGCATACACAGACTTCAACATTACATGTGGGAAGTACAAGAAAGGATCTCACAGGGTATATATATATATATTAATGTATCTTTTTTATCGACGTATTAAAAAATAGTTTATTACTTTTTTGTTATTTTTACAGATGAAATATATATGCACACCAAATTAAATGGATAAAATTATTACCCGAATCTGATATACAGCTTGCTTGTGAAGTAGAGTACACTAAACCTGTGCCACATTGACAAGTACCACTGATACATGTAGCAGAATTAAGACAGTTTCTAGTTGGGTTGGTACATGACTGACCGTATGTAGCTGAATGTGAAATAATGTTAAAGCAAAAGTTAAGTTTGATTGCTTTTTTATAAGTAATGATTGATTTGTAAATATAAAATGTACAATTTGTTTATAGCAGATACAACAATTCAAATAATAGTCAGCGTTTTAGCTATATGTCATCAGGTTCAACTTAAAATTGAAGAAATTAATAACGAAGCTGAAGTAGAAACGAATGTAAAGTAAAGTCCAATTCTAGCTTTTTGAAAACAATGACTGCAATTTATACTTTCTTAACAAGATTAGCCATTTATATACGGCACATACGAAAACAAATTTAAAATTATTTTGCCACTTTGATTACAAAAAACGTAAACCATGATTTTTACATAATAAGCAAACGAAATATGATGATTTTGTTTAGACCATTAAATGTGGTTGCAATTTAATAAATGTATAAACCACAGTTATAAAGAGAAATCATTGATGTAAGGAATATAAAGGTTGTGTTTCTTTTATTAATAAAATTTGTTTTTAAAGCCCTTCAACAATTGGTAAATAATTACCGGTATTTGATATACATTCTCCTTGTGAAGTAGAGTACACTAAACCTGTACCACATTGACATGTACCACTAATACATGTTGCAGAATTAAGACATGTTCTAGTTGGATTGGTACATGCATTACCATATGTAGCTGGATGTGAAATAATGTTAAAGCAATAGTTAAGCTTGATTGATTTTTTGTAAGTAATGAATTATTTGTAAATATGAAATGTACGATTTATTTTCAGCAGATACAACAAATCAAATAGAAGTCAGGGTTTTAGTTATATGTCATCATGGTTCAACTTATAGTTGTAGAAATAAATATTACACAAATTTGTTAATTAAAATAATTATAATAATCAAACATCAAAAAGGGCACACAGTGGTAAAAGTATAACATTATTTATTAAACATTAAAACGTTATGTCTTTATTTTAAATTATTTTAAGTGAAATCCCTTTAAATGTAAAAAGTATTACCGGTATTAGAAATGCATCCTCCTAGTGATGAAGAATACACTAAACCTGTACCACATTGACAAATACCACTGATACATGTGGCAGAATTTAGACAAGATCTAGTTGGGTTGGTACATGATTGACCGTACGAAGCTGAAGACGAAACGAATGTAAAGTAAAGTCCAATAATAGCTTTTTGTAAATAATGACTGCAATTTATATTTTCTAAACAAGATTAGCCATATATAAACAGCACATAGGAAAACAAATTTCAAATAAGTTTGTCACTTTGATTACAGATAAACGTTAACTAGGATCTTACATAATAAGCAAATGAACTATGATGATTTTGTTTCGACCAATAAATGTTAATTGCAATTTAATAAACGTATAATCCACAGTTATAAAGAGAAATCATTGATATAAGGGAAAAAAGTTTGTGTTTCTTTCATCAATAAAATTTGTTTTTAAGGCCCTCCAATAATTGGTAAAATAATTACCGGTATTTGATATACATTGTCCTTGTGAGGTAGAGTACACTAAACCAGTACCACATTGACAGGTACCACTGATACATGTGGCAGAATTTAGACAGTTTCTAGTTGGATTGGTACATGCATTACCATACGAAGCTAAAGGGAAAATAATGTTAAAGCAAAAGTTATGCTTGATTGCTTTTGTGTAAGTAATGATTAATTTGTAAATACAAAATGTACAATTTAATTACAGCAGATACAACAATTCAAATAATAATAATGGTTTTAGCTGCATGTCATCATGGTTTAACTTTTAGTTGTAGAAATAAATATTTTACAAATTTGTTAATAAAAGTAAACATAATAATCGAACGTCAAAAAGAGCATACAGAGATATAAAATACTTAACTGAAAATTAATTAAGATTATGTCTTTATTTTAAATTATTTTAAGTGAAATCCCTTAAATGAAAAAAGTATTACCGGTATTAGAAATGCATCCTCCTAGTGATGAAGAATACACTAAACCTGTACCACATTGACAAATACCACTGATACATGTGGCAGAATTTAGACAAGATCTAGTTGGGTTGGTACATGATTGACCGTACGAAGCTGAAGACGAAACGAATATAAAGTAAAGTCCAATACTAGCTTTATGTAAATAATGACTGCAATTTTTATTTTCTTAACAAGATTAGCCATATATAAACGACACATAGAAAAACAAATTTAAAACAATTTTGCCACTTTGATTACAGATAAACGTTAACTAGGATCTATACATGATAAGCAAATTAACTATGATGATTTTGTTTAGACCAAAAATGTTGTGTAAACCCGCAGTTATAAAAAGAAATCATTGATGTAAGGAATAAAAAGGTTTGTGTTTTTTTTCATCAATATATTTGTTTTTAAAGGCACTCCAACAATTGGTAAAATAATTACCGGTATTTGATATACATTGTCCTTGTGATGACGAGTACACCAATCCTGTACCACATTGACATGTTCCACTGATACATGTGGCAGAATTTAGACAAGATCTTGTAGGATTGGTACATGGTTGACCATACGAAGCTGAAGACGAAATTTAGTTTAATTAAAACATTTTTGTTTCTTATCGTTAAGATTGAAATATAGATCTTAATATACTTGAAAAATAAGTTTAAAAATTAACGATAAGAAAAAGCGCAAAGAGCAATTCAAAATAAATGATTGACAGTTATAAAATACTACTTCTGCCATAATCAATTTATAACTGTCAAATAAAGTGGTTACATTTGACAACAATACAGTTTACAGATAGCGCTACCGGATTGGTGGCAAACTAAATCAATCACTGATTCGCTGATATGCTTTTCCGTTTAGTTGACTAAATTTAAAAGTGCAATTTAATGAATGTTATCCTACAGTTATAGAGAAATCATTGATGTAAGGAATAAAAAGGTTTTATGTTTCTATTATCAATAAAATATGTTTCCAAAGGCCCTCCAACAATTGTTAAAATAATTACCGGTATTGGATATACATTGTCCTTGTGATGACGAGTACACCAATCCTGTACCACATTGACATGTACCACTGATACATGTGGCAGAATTTAGACAAGATCTAGTTGGATTGGTACATGATTGACCATACGAAGCTGAAGATGAAAACATTAAGATTTCTTAACTCAAATACTCAATTTTCACAGGTAAAATTAGTTGCTTGTTACATATGTGCCCATCAAAACATATATACGAGTAAACAGTTATAAAGAAGCGTTTGAAACTATACATAAGCACATCAACCACAACCGATAGATTAATTGAGTAGATGAAAGCTAACGACAAATAATGATTTGTGAGTTTATAAACTAAGTGAAAGTATAACAGAGAGCTATCAGATAAAAGAAGATGCCACAAAAGCAAAGCATACAAAGAAAGCTGAAATAACGGATAACTACGTTTCATTCACAGAACGTACTTTGGTATAGCTAGTCTTACTTATGATCGCTATATTAAATATCTTCTTTACATATTGTTGTTAGAGCATTTAGATTATAATAAACTTCAACATTGGTCCTTTTTGAAGAATGGACCTTTTCATGACCTTACCTATTAGCATATTTAACAATGGTTCACAGTTACATTTTGTCCCACAAACAAGGTGTTAACAAAAAAACACATTATGTATTAGGTTATATTTGAGGGTAAATGTATTGTTATTCAGATGAAAAAGTCGCACACGGAATGGTCAATTACTTGCTCTTCAAAATTGTGAATGGATACATAAAAAATCATCTTTATGATAAACTGACATAGATATCAATAACAACAAGCGTTGAGACAGAGGTGAACCATGTTGAAATGAAAAACAAATGTTCACAGTCACAGTTTGTAAGTAACTTTTATTTGACATAAATACTTTATAAGCTTGAGTATAAGAATTAGCTATTTTGAAGGACACTTTCTATAAATTAAACAAATCTAATATAAACATGCCAACAGCAACTGAAGAAATCATTTGTTAACTACTTGTATTTTTCGATGCTAAATAATCTATAACAGTATGGGTGTTGATAAATTAAAAAAAAACATTTGAAAATTAAGGGATTTAAGAAAGTATAAATTAAATTTAACTCAAACAAATAGTAAAGTTACACACATAGGTCCAAATCTAATGCATTTAACTATTACCAGTATCTGAAATACAGCTTCCTTGTGAAGAAGAGTACACTAAACCTGTATCACATTCACATGTACCACTGATGCATGTTGCGTTATTAAGACAAGATCTAGTCGGGTTGGTACATGGCTGACCGTATGTAGCTGAAGGGATAATAAATTTATGTAAAATTTTCATTTTGTTCAGTATTGTTTTGTTAAGTTATATATGACCAACATTTACAAATTTAAAATACCCATAGACTTAGTTTAAAAAATTACCGTTAAGAATAAATACAGGAACTTACTTGGAAGTGTTAACAGATAGATTAAAAAATATACGTTAGCCAGTTCAAGTTAACATCATCAAATGCAATGCATATGATAATATTGATAGTAACGTTTTATAAATGTAGTTGAAATACATGTAATTCAAATGTTAAAAACAATCAAAAGAGATACGTGGGCACTAAAGGCTTAAGTGACATTGAAAATACAGGGTCCATAAAATGAAAAAAATTCTATTACCGGTATTTGATATACAGTTTGCTTGTGAAGTAGAGTACACTAAACCGGTACCACATTGACATGTACCACTTATACATGTTGCGTTATTAAGACAAGATCTAGTTGGGTTGGTACATGATTGACCATACGAAGCTGAAGGTGAAATAAAGTTAAACTTAATCAGGCTTGCTTTTAGCAACTTAAGTAGAAGACAAAGGAAATGATTTATTTTATCACATACCTCAACTAAAAAAAGTTAAATTATTTGTCAATGCTTAGTTTATAATTAGAAAAATAAAATTGGTGACCATTGCTTTTAATTAAATCAATTTGAAATAAACATGATTAGCTAATTTAAGAAAATGAGTGTCTAATTTGGAATAATTTGATAACTACATGTAGTATTCGATGCTAGTTAAATAATCTTAAACAATACAGATATTGATAAATTAAAACTTGGCATTTGAATTTCATTCTGTTTAACACAACTTAAGCGATATGATTAAAGAAGGTTGAAATTTAATTAACTTCACCGGACGAGTTAAATTAACACAATCTAATAGATTTAACTTTTACCCGTATCTGTTATACAGCCTTCTTGTGAAGAAGAGTACACTAAACCTGTACCACATTGACATGTGCCACTAATACATGTAGCATCATTAAGGCAGGTCCTAGTTGGGTTGGTACATGATTGACCGTATGTAGCTGAATGTGAAATTGATTTATGTATAGTAGACTTTTGTTCAGTAATTTTTGGTTAAGTAAGGTAAGAATGTAATTTACAATTTTTAACGCATATTGACTTAGTTTAAAAATGACTGTTAAGAATAAACCGCAGATACATCAACTCACTTAAATAGTTGTCAGGTTTTAAAATATACTTTAGCCAGAATTAATTAACCAAGAACAAATACAATGTATCATAATTTTGATAGTAACATTATTAAATTGTAGTTGAAATCTAACATATGTATTTCCAGGGTTATAAAAAGTGAAAAGTGATAAAAGAACGCCGAAGGATTACGTGACATTTTAAAAATCCCCTGTACAGGGTCCATAAAATGGAAAAAAACTATTACCGGTATTTGATATACAGTTTGCTTGTGAAGTAGAGTACACTAAACCTGAACCACATTGACATGTACCACTGATACATGTGGCAGAATTTAGACAAGATCTAGTTGGGTTGGTACATGACTGACCGTAGGACACTGAAGGTGAAAAAAGTTATACTAAAACAGGCTTGCTTTAAGCTGTGTTATCATTGTAATATACAACTGACGTAGAAGGCAACAAGAAGTGATTGACCTTAAGACATTGAATGTGAAAATAAATTAAAGAGCACTATATATCACACAACATTATCGTACGATATGTCGCTAGTAACAAGTAACATAAAGAGTATTACATTTTGAAAAGTAGAATATACCACAACCGATTAATTAATTGAACTATCAAAGGGTATGAACAAAATACAGTGCCCTCGAAAGTCCATGTACTAGTTTCTGTTTAAAGAAAAAACGATTTACATTTATCGATGAAAATTAACTAGAGTCATCTAAGCAATTCCAAATTCAGCATTAATTAGTTCATCAACATATGATTCAAAATCTTGCATGAACAAGCTTTAACAAAAGTTAGATTACTTGATAATTTTTACTCAATTCTACATATGCCCAATAACTTAGAAGGGCACTGCAGTTTGTTATAAGTAAGACAGCTATATGCAAAATCGTATGCTAACATATAAAAGAGAAGACGCCAACCACCAAGCACACAATAAAAACTGAAAGAATTATAAGTAAAGTTGTAAAGACGAAATCAATGCTAGCGTGATTGAAGATTCATAGCATAGTTTAATGCGTTCAAATGAAAGCTAAAGAATTGTACAGTGGGTGTTATTTAAATTCGAATCATATATTGCATTGGTCCGTTCTACTAAATAATGGCTCATCTATTTTACAAGAATAATTTACCAAAGCTTGAGATACATATTTCAGTAACAGTTGAATACACGTAGTCATCATTACACTGACAAAAAGCACCATTGCAATTAGCATTGATAGGACATGATCGTGTTGGATTAATACAAGATGAACCTAATTCAGCTAAATGAAAAAGAAGAATAACATTGCACAACAAAAACAAAACAAAACAACATAAAAAGCATATACAAACATGAAGCATATGTATAAAAGTCTAGTGAATATAAGTATCCATTGTATTAATCAAACGATATCAAATTAGAAAGTAAAATCGTGTATAAATCATACGCGATGGAAACATGCTAAAGCGAAAGAAAGTCAAAGGTATAAAAACGTCATAAGTACTAACTCATAACTATAAATTTGGTTAAGATTTGACTAAGATTGATAGTTTGAATGTATAGCAACTGAACGTAGAAATAAACAAGATTATTATTTATTGAGATATGCATATTGTTTTAAATACAATGATGAACGAAGTGTTACCAGTGCTAGATATGCAGCTTCCTAGTAAGGTAGAGTAAACAAAAGTACTATTGCATTGACATACTCCATTTATACATGTGGATTCGTCAATGCAAGTTCTAGAAGGGTTGAAACAAGCTTCACTATAGGCAGCTAAATAGATAATATGAAGAAAAATAGATTTAAGACAGAATGCAAGATTGTATTTAGTAAATCTGCCATCAGCAATAAATAGAAAGTGAAGAGACAGACTGAAGCAAGCAAATACTATAAGAGTAAATAAATATATTAAGAACACATCCTATTATTTTATTCATCGGCACAAACATATTTACAATACCGAAATGATCTGACAATTCATTTAAAATAAAGCTTTTTATCTAATGAATCAAAGAGCATGTGGCAATTAAAAATTTCAATTACATTAATAATCTACTTCTATTAGTTTGAGTATGCCAAAAATTACAAAATGTGCTGCAACACACCATCATTTAGATTGCAAATGACATCTCATTTTCTGTATGGATAAATTTATTAAGTGTTTCAATCCGTAGAATGTATTGTTATTTTATGTAAAAGAATAAAACCCTATTTACCAAAACTTGAAATACATGTTCCGGATGAAGTTGAATACACATAATCAGTATTACATTGACACGTGGCACCATTACAGAAGGCATTGCTAGGACATGATCTAGCCGGGTTTATACATGATGCACCTATTCCAGCTAAAGACAAAACAAATATACATCTTAACACTATATGAAATTACACGTTAACGAACGATTTGTGTAATCAGGCATCGCAAAACTATGTACTGAAACAATTGTGACTGTTATGCAGATTCACTTCAGCATTTAGCTATTTAATGCAAAATTTTCATTCAATGTACGATTCAAAGGCTAAATGTAGATACAAATGAATTTGAAATGGTAAAGTCAAAGGACAAAGACATCAAGTTTTCTGAAACATAAATGCAGGTACAGCTGAAATACTAGGTTTAAACAAATCTGTAAAACTGAATACATATCACATATACCAGATAAATCTATTGATATAAAAAGAAAATCTACTTCTACGTTTTTGCATGCAGGGTGTCTAGAAGTTAAAAGGTTGGAAATAAAGGATTTCATGCATGTTCAACTATGAAAATTGGCGGATTTGAAATAAAAAAGTGGGATAAAAAATAAATAAAGTTTACCAGAATTTAGAATACACAATCCAGAGAAGGAAGAATATATGTAACCACTATTACACTGACAGATACCCCCAGAGCACACTCCATTGCTGGGACAAGATCTAGTTGGATTGGTGCAGGATTCACCGATATTAGCTATAAGCAAATATAAAAATAAAAAGCTACTACAAACAAGCAAGGGCATGCAAGGCAATTGGCGAGAAAACTGAAAAAAAGGATTAAAAAGTACTTGGGTGTATAAATTTGTAAGAAGCAATCACTAATTCTAGCAAAACAAACCAAGACACAAAGTCAAATAAACATCATAGCAGAGCAAGTATTTATCATTAATATTAATAGCGACAGTAAATCAAGTATTACACCAGGCTGTAATTAATACACAATGAATCTTCTTATACATATAAATATATATAAAGTGAAAACTATTGAATTGTTAACATTACATATTTTCGTGATTTATAAGACATGCCGATAAAATGCTGTACACTTTTGATAAAATATATTTGTTTTGTTTGTTTTTGTTGGGTTTAACGCCGTAGCAACACATATTTAATTTGTTAAATCAAATTCAGTACCTAGGATATAAATTATGTCAATAGAATGGATTGAGGAATTTGAATGATATGTTAAAATGAAACAGTAATTACCAGAACTCAATACACACTGTCCGCTAAATGTTGAATAAATATAACCACTACTACATTGGCATATCCCCCCTGAGCACACTCCGTTGTTGGGACAAGATCTTGTAGGATTGGTGCAGGATTCACCGATATTAGCTATAAGCAAACATAAACATAAACAAAATATAAGCAAACACAAACAAAATAAAACACAACAAAGAAATAAGCTAAAGCATGCGAGGCATATAAAGAAAAACTCTAATGGGAAAGCATTTCAGTACATTTAGGAAAACGAGGCAATAACTTATGTAAGCAAATAAATACAAATACAAGATACAGAGCAGTATGAAAATTGAGGGAGTATAAATACAAGTATAAATCATGTAAAGAGACAGTATATCAAATATAACATCAAGCTGTAATTAAGACATGTAATATTTACACATAAAGGACTATGACAAGTGCTGACAATTAAACTGATGACTAAAAACTTTCATTAGTTAGTTTCGTGCTTTTTGGAGGGTTAGATATAAACATTGCATATTTAAAATCAGCGCAATCTTCCCACATACATTTAAGTGCAAAGATGTGCCATGGTGAACCTTGAATTTGAACAATGATGTCATTTGTTGAATTTAGTTCAGTGCCTTCACTGCAGGAACTTTTAATGGAATTGGAGGGATTTAAATGATATGTTTAAAATAAACCAGTCATTACCAGAACTAAGTATACACTGTCCAGTGAAAGAGGAATAAGTATAACCATTATTACATTGACATATTCCCCCTGAACATACTGCATTGTTGGGACAAGATCTAGTAGGGTTGATACAAGATTCACCTATACTAGCTGTAAGCAAACATAAACAAAACAAAAACATAAAATAGAAATCAGCAAACCTAAGCAAGAAAATATAACTTAGCAAACACTAGCTATGTAATGCAGAAGTAAGTAATACAACACACAAACATACAAACAATGTAGGGGAAAACATGCAATCATAATAAGAACATCTAAGTACATGTATATTAAGTTTTGATATGGCTCTAGCCATTTTGACAGGTTAGGATCAGGCTGTTACTAAGCAAAATAAGAACCAACATGTATTTGTTTGTTTAATTAAAAAGTATACTGCATGTTTATCAACAATTTTATGTTATTTGCAATGTATGAATAATTCGTTATACAAAACATTCCAAATGCTTACCTACCAAGTCTCGACTTAAAAAGGATTAATCAGTTATAGGGTACTTTTGTACATAAAACTTCAGAATTATTAAAGTTTTTGCATTTTTATTGAATCGAAACCCTAGGTTTTTAAAAGAAATTTATAGTATTTATTTATTTGAGTTAACGTCGTATCAACAAAATTTAGGTCATTTCACGACGTCCAGCGCACCTAACCTAGCTTTCCTGGACCATTGTCTATAACCAGTACTCACCTACCCTTCCACAAGGCCGGAAACTTCTCCATATTATCTAATCAATGGAGGAAAATCGACATTATTGTCAAATTTTCATGGAAGGGTATAACCTCCCCAGGTGGGATTCGAACCTGCACCCCTCGGGCACGAGATTCCAAATCCCGGCGCGCTACCAATTGCGCTATCTACCCGGGTTAGAAATTTAAAGCTTTGACAGAAGGTGTTATATCTTATAATTCATTCAGTACTTTAAATAACAATTATATCTATGAAAAGGCGTTAAATAGATTGACTTTATAAATTGATTATTACCAGAACTTAGTATGCACTGTCCAGTGAAAGAGGAATAAGTATAGCCACTACTACATTGACATATTCCACCTGAACATACTGCATTGTTGGGACAAGATCTAGTAGGGTTGATACAAGATTCACCAATACTAGCTATAAGGAAAATATACATAATAATAAACACACAAGCAAAAAAGCACAAGCGAGCATGCAAGCAATTACAATGTTAACAATACATATATTTGAGACAAAACAAAACGCATAGTTAAATAAACAAACAGATGTAGACACAGAAATGACACAGATTTAAGGGTGTTATCTTTTTACATTTTTGTGTCCTTTAACCAGATGAAACTTAACATAGTTTGCAATACTTAAGTGCACTTGTGTTGGTATACATAGCATGTGTAATATCATTGCAGATAAATAAAGAAAGTAATGCTTCTAAATGTTAAGAAATAAATACGATGCAAAAGCAAGGTATCAAATGAATGAGCTAGCTAAAGTTTGTAAATTGCCTAAAACAATCACTGCAGAACCAACAGTGTTACTTTATTTTATTTTGAAACCAACAAAACTCCCACATTTAATGTCAGTTAGTTTGTTTGTTTGTTAGGTTTAACACCGTAACAACACACTGTATTGGTCATATAACAGCGGTCAGTCAACAGACTCACTCCTCATGGAAAAGCTAAATCTCTGGATTTAGCTGTTAACCAACTACTAAGTGCATACTTTCGCCAGTGACTGACAACTGCCCTACATAATTAAAAATCATTGGTAGGAGGGAGAATGGCCGTAGAAATAATTTCATTACCAAGCTCCACGAAAGTATACACCGCCCGGGAATCGACTTCACGACCCCTCGATCAGTAGACTTGCGTGCTACCAACTGAGCTAACCGGGCGGTGAATTTAATGTTAGTTAATAAATTAAATTTTTTAAAAAAAATGTTAAATTTTAAGAAGGGGTATGAAGAAGGGGATAAAGCAATAATTTTACCAGAACTAAGTGTGCACTGTCCAGTGAAAGAATTATAGATATAGCCACTACTACACTGGCAGATTCCCCCAGAACACACTGCATTGTTGGGACAAGATCTAGTTGGATTGGTGCAGAAGTCACCAATATTAGCTATAAGCAAACATAAATGAAACATAAATAAGCAAAATAAGAGTTTGAAGGGTTATCTCAGAAACTAGCTCTAGCAAAATTCAGCATAACCATACACAAAGCTAAGCAATACAAGAACAATATGCAATGGAACATTTACAGAGAAGTAAAAATATAGAAACAATATAATGAGTAACAGTAGCCAAGAAGTTACAAAAGATAAACAAACTCTAGAAGGCTGCAAAATAGAAGGCAAGTATAACCAATAATCAAGGTATGCTAGACAATCAATAAAAATAAGCTAATTGGCAATATTTGAAATGGGATAAAATAAAGGTAAATGAAGAAACAGACAAACATCAATGGGGAAGCAATTAAAAACTACAAAAAATATTATAAAACAAAATATGCATAAAAAAACAAACAAACAAACACAAAACAAGACATAAAATAAATAAAGACTTGTAAAAAAACCAACTACCAAGCAACAAATAGTAAAGGTAAGGAACAGACAATAGCTTTAAGGGTGTAAATCTGCTACTAGAGAGTAAAGGGGCTACTGTGTTTTATGAACCTAGAGATGTATTACCAGAATTTGCAACACAGGAGCCAGCGGACTCTGTATAGCCACTTAGACATTGACATGTTGTGGAGCACACAGCATTTGCTGGACAGTTTTTAGATGGATTGACACAACTCTCACCAAGATTGGCTGAAATAAAGGTTTTTCGTAGCAATTTACACACCAAATAAATATACAAGTATACTTATGTTAGCATGTGTTTTATGTTTGTGCATACAAAAAGCACATAAACACACTCGCATTACATTAGTGCACACAAAAAAGCACATTAACAAACTAGCATTACATTAGTGCATACAAAAACACATAAACGCCTTAAATTTGTGTATATAGCAAACATATAAGACTATACCAAGTAGATTTAATGTTTAGCATAGATGAGTAGATTTTTACCTTTCTAACAATTAAACAAACATTTATATTACCATAGTTACTATATATAGCATGTTTTTTTCACCATTAAATCAAAATGTCTACTACAAGCATCCTAAATTGTTTATACTAAGTCATTGGCTAGTCACATGATTTTTTCGTGTGATTTCGTATTTCTTAACAAATAATTAACATATATGACAGCAAATAAAGTTACTGATGTTGTTTTCTCTCTCCTAAAGGTCCACATGAGCAAGACAGGGCACTGAAGTAAAATCACAATATTGTGAAATTGGATCACAACATGTGATCGCTAATAGTAAATAAATATTAAGAACATTATTGATAATGCGAAAACAGATTAATCTAATACCGCATATCTAATTTACATTTTATCGTTTTTTTTAAAGAGTTGTTTGTTTTTCCTGCCCGGAAGGTTGGATTGAAAAAAATAAATGGAATCTAAACAAAAAATCAAATTGGTATAGCCTCAAAACCCAAGCATGTTACATTTGCATAAGCCTAGTTCACATCAGCCGTACGATTTTTTTGTCGTACGAATTTTCCTGCGAACGAAATCGCAGACGAATCGCAGCCGCCGTAGATACTTCAAACTTCCGTGCAATCGTCGTACGGCGGTCGTAAGGCGGTCGTACGACGCTCTCACGAACCGTACGTTTTTCGCTCGTTCATCGCACGACAACACACGCCTTAGTTTTCGTACAACTGCCGTGCGATGATCGCAAGGCTGCCGTAAAACACTCACGTCAGTCGTAAGACCGTCGTAAGATTTCGAAAGGTTTCGTACGTCACCCGTACGTCAATCGCACGACAAACGCAAACTTGTACGACAGTCGTACGATGTTCATGCGATCGAAATAATGGGTTATCTCCTCTTGTTTAATTTTGGTATAAATACTGGGTCTGCAGGGGAAAGGTTTCATTTCACAGTAGGTCTTGACAGAGTCATGGCTAACTTGGCAAGTAAATTGCACATTGCAGCACTTACTGCTGAAAATCAGGAAGACGAAATTGTAATTCTTCTGATCCAGAGACGACATCAAGAAAGATCCAGACAAAGACGTTGGTGGGTGAAACCATGGCTCGAGCGACGTCGTTTATTCGGCCAATACTACGCGCTCTTTCAAGAGTTGGAAAGAGAATGTCATGGTGATTACGTCGGATACATCCGAATGAGTTCCAACATATTTGCTGAGCTACTGCTTCGTGTTGGTCCTCGTATCACAAAATCTTATTTATTAATACCTTCCTCTTCGTAATCAAAAAACTGAATGACGTTTTTGGCGCGAACAATACGAATGCTATTTATAGACTCGGCAGGGTTGGTTCTTACTTTTCGCAAGGCAGCCGTGAGACTGTCGTACTTTGTTCTTACGTTCTTCGTACGTTTCGCAGCCGACTCACGACAAACCTTGACCGAAATGAGGGCGTCGCAAGACAGTCGCAAGATGCCCATACGGCTGTCGCACGATCTTAGCAAGACAAACGTACGAAAAAAATTCTATAACTGACGTGCGACTGTCTCAAGAATGACGTACGGCTGTCGCACGGCAGCCACACGACTGTCTTGCGGGGTCCAAAATCGCATAGAGATCGCAAGAAAAATAAACATGTTGAAAATTTGACTTGCGATGTCTACGATGATGCGATCACCTGAAAAAACGCACGACTGTCTTGCAGCGTTCGTACGAAGTTCTGCGATTTTTCAGAAAATGTTGTCGTACGGCTGCCGCAAGCGTGATGTGAAATAGGCTATATGCACACACTATAAAGTTAGACTATGATTCAACTTGAGTGCAAATAATTAAATAAAAGACAAAATATTCTAGAAAAAAAACGTTCACCACTAAAACATAAACAATTAAAACATGTGCATATATAAATAAAAAATGCTGAACTCTGCACCAGTAAGTATTACTCTAGTTTCAAACGAAAGGGAGGTAATAAAATCTAATTGTACTTAGTGCTAGATGTAATTACTCTTTTTTCAAATTAAAGGGAGATAACAAACCCTAATTGTATTTAATTCAAGCTATTTTTCAATTGAAAATTAAAGTTCTGTATTAAATAAAACCTTATTATACTAAGTTCAGTAAAAAAACTTAATTTACACATGAAAAGGGGATAAAAACTACTTGCACTTAGTGATCGTAAAAGTTGCTATAATTTTACATCAAAGGGAGGGAATCAAACCGGGACAGTCTTATGTGCTGCTTTAATTACTCTTTTTTATATATAAAAGGGAGGTAATAAATCTAATTGAACGGAGTCTTTTTATAATTATTCTGTTTTCAAATTAAAGGGAGGTAAAAAGAATTTAAATCACAATTACATGGCACGAAGATTATACCTTTCAAACAGATGACATAAGAACGTAACAAGGTCAGTATTTAACAAATTTGAAGGTATATAAGTCATTGAACCAATTCTAAAAACAATTGGGAACATTGATTTGTTTTTTCTCTTTTAAGCAGAAAGAATGATTTTAACTTATAATGATGATAGCGGAACTAATAGCTCTTGGTTTTAACAGCAGAGTAGATTATTCATTCTGTAAACGTATTCCACAATCCTGCAATTCTGAGCACTTACCTGCATTTGGTACACATTGTGAGCCACTCTGAGTATAGGTAGATCCACATACACAGACAAATGGTGAGTTTGTACTACATACTGAATATAAGACACTACATGATTCATCATTTCCTGCTTGACATGATTGGCTTAGACCTGCCTCTGAAAGATTTAAACATTCAAATTTATAGATATAGTAATGCATTCATTTTATTCTTATTCTTATCCTTTTTTGTTCTGGGTTTAACATTGTGTTGAACAGAGACCAGCGCACATAACCTAGCTTCCCTGGACCCTTGTTTATAACCAGTACTCACCTACCCTTCCACAAGGCAGGCAACTTAACCATATCTTATGGAGGAAAATTTACATTATTATCAAATTGTCATGGCAGGGTATAACCGCTCGAAATGGGATTCAAACCTCCTTGCAAAGCAATACACAACAAACAGAAGCGATAGAAGGGACCTTCACCTTACATTTAAGTCAGATAAGATATACTTCAATTGCACAAACAGCACATTGTCAGCTTGTTAACACATAATGTGGGACTACATTGATTGCAGGGGTAATTATCCCTTAAACTGGGCATACGCGATTTATGTTATTGTCCACATCAGATTTAATGAGGATTTACTACAGTCTGCTACTTAACATGGA
This sequence comes from Mactra quadrangularis, assembly GCA_025267735.1. Lineage (NCBI taxonomy): Eukaryota > Metazoa > Mollusca > Bivalvia > Venerida > Mactridae > Mactra > Mactra quadrangularis. The sequence continues at coordinate 2,801,613 of CM046299.1, forward strand.
AAAACCACATGTAAAAACTGGAAAAACCCACATCTATATACACTATGAAATATACACACTTTGTATACAGCTTCCATCGATTGAGACACCATTACTATCATAGTAATTACTGGTACATTCACATACAGCTGGTGATAGTGCAGTATTACAATAAGAATTTACTGTTGAACAAGTGGTTGAACTAGAACATGTTTGTCCAAGATTTGCTGAAAACAGAGTGAATATTACAATTAATATAAGGAAAACAATTACGATGTGAAATAGACATGTGTCATACACAGAGGTGTAGAAATCTGACTTGTCCAACAAAAACATTTACGACTGATTGAAGGTAGAAAATCATAAGGGCAATCTCTGTAAACAGATATCCTGTAGAGCATTGTCGTACAGGATCTCTACTGTCTCCGTGGAAGGTCATGTCGAGATGAACTTTGTGTCGACCAATCAATGCGTAGCTTTCATCTAGACGAAACACTATAAATAACATTTTGATTCTTTAATTTCTATTTTTAGACCAAGGTTTGCAAGCTTATTTAACAGTGGTATAATTCACAGTCTGCAATACGGCTCATTTCAAATTGCGTGACGTTGACGATGTAAACAAGTTACATATCATAACAATTTCGTCATGAATATTATGATGAGAAAAGGTCACCTTAGCGTGACCCTCGTTCGGAAAAGGCCAGATCTAAATTAGCGAGTAGGCGAGCGGAAAATTTTAGATCGGGTTTTAATCAGATTGTCATAAGGGTGATTGGAAAGTGGAAGCAGCTTCACTAAATATTCTTTCCTTTTTTTGGTTTAATAACGTACATGTATCAGTACATTGTTTACCTCATATAACGGGGATCGGGCAACCTACTCACTGTTCCTGGAAAGGCTAAATCTCTGGATTTAGCTGTTAACCAACTACTAAGCACATACGTTTGTTAGTGACAGACAACTGCCCTACATGATTAAGAATCATTGGTGGAAGGGGGGAGAATGGCCCTGGAAACAAAAGTATGCTCCTTAATGGGAACCAATCCCACAACCCTTTGATCAGTAGACTTTCATGCTACCAACTGCGCTAGCTGGACAGCTTCAGGAAGATACATGTATATAGATAGACACTAACACCTGATGATTAGGGGTTACAGCAGTTAAGTCTGTAAACGTGCATAAGGCCACAACAAGTTGATGATATGTTCTACGGATTTTTCTAGAAAAAAATGGGGCGAGCGAGCGAAGAAAAAAAATAATCTTAATTTAGTTGCTTCACATAGTGGTTTGACCAAATTTTTATGAGCAAGCGAGGAAATAAAAATATAATTTTTGTAAAAGCCATCAAAATTAATGTGCGAGTGAATCCATAGAACATATGATCAATTTGTTGTGGCCTAAGCACAGAACTTTAAAGAAATTTTATTCAACTGTCACTGGCACATACGTTGACTTTGCCAATTTAAATCCATTGAGAGTAAAGAAGTACTGTAGTGAGTATTTAATTCAACAGGGGTTAATGAATGCACAGTTGACAGTTGAATAAAATTCAAAAATAGTTTATTTTATTTATTTATGTACAAACAAACACCAGAAAAAAACACGTATACAACAGGAATTTACAGTTTCAGAAAAAAGCTGTAAGAAAAGATCACCAAAATATAGAAATCATGTCCAAATCTAGGAATTAAGATAAAGGAACAAAAAAAAGCAATATCAATTTACCAGTTGTTGTAGTTGCTTGTCTCAATGTTGTATAGATAGTTCTAACAGCACCCTGATCATCTTCACCAAAACAATACAGTCTGGTCGAAACAGCGGTAGAGTCAGTAGGGTCTGCAGGCAGGTAGCTGTTTTGAACAAAAAATGTAACACTACTCGTTAACGTGCCATCATTATTGTCATCTGTCCCGCCAGTGATAGTGGTAAAAAGGTTTGCATTTATGGTGGTACCATTGGAGTATCTAAGGGCCCAGGTTATAGTGGGGTCAGGACCTGTCCCTGATGACATACAAGAAAACGTTGTATCTTGTCCTGCAGTTACCGCCTGACTGTAGAGTACCACAGATGATACTGAAATAAATAATTAAAATGATTTATAATCATGGCAGCATATAATCAACAAGAGTTATCTACTGACAGTGTGCTAGAATAGTCAGGGATTCTCAAGGTTGTAAACAAAAATATAATAAGTAACAAACATTTAAAGTTTAATGTAGAAACCTTTAAAATTAAGTAGTTTTACAAGTAGTAAAATGATACATTTTAATTACTTTAAAACATAAGTAGAGGTATAAGGTGAATATTTTTGTGGCGAATGTGTGCTTGGATGATAATAGGGAACCTATACATGTATTTGAAGTTTTTTAAGTTGATACCTTAAGAGATGAAGAAGTGACTGTAAAAAAATGGCATTTTACTTTAAAAAATCGTAAGTTTTCGGGAGAAAATTATGAAAAAAATTGCATTTAGAAAAAATAAGTGATAGTTAAAAATATTTTTTTGAAGAAAATTTAAGTTCAAGGGGAGATAATTATGAAAATATTGCATTTGGAGTTATCAACCTTTTCTCATAAGATGTGGTTGATAAAAAGTAACATACAATTTATATTTAAAGTTTGGAGTTTAAGAAATAAAAAGGTTATAGGTCAAAATATTTTACTGCACAAAAGCTTTGATCAGAATTCTAGATGCTGGCACCAGGTGAGTAGGAGAGCTCTCCCCTTACTTTGTATTGTCTAAAAATCTAACATAGCAGCAGAACTATCAATAATCTTACATGTTACTAAGTGCATACTGCCATTAGTGACAGCCAACTCCCCTACATGATTTTGAATCAGTGGTAGGAGGGAGAAAGGCTGTACAAATTATTTCATGACCAAGCTCCAGGAAAGTATGCCCAATATAAGAATCAAACCTACGTCCCCTCAATCAGTAGACTTGTGCGCATTCGACTGAGCTAGCTGGGTGGCTATTCCGAAGTTTCTTAGAAACAGAAGGAAAGGAATACTTACTGGCTGAATCAGATAATCCAATACTTAAAGCTAAAACACCTAAAGTCAATATCACTGACTTCTTTGTACAAGCCATTGTGTTTCCTAGTTTTAACAGTCTTTTAACTTAAATCCAACAAATAAAACACACTATCACTTTTTCTGTTTGTTTTACTTCAAGAATCAACACAACTTTTCTTGATGATTAAAGCACTGAAATACAGGAGAAAAATAATTGGTTACAAGTTAATTCATCTCAGGTAAAGGATTTTACTGTAACAGCAATATTACCATTCGAATCCCCTATTTTAGCAAAGGTTTTTTTAACTTCAAGACAAGAGAGGGCGGAGGGGTCAGATCAGGCAAGTCTGTTATATGTGTTAAACAACAGGAAATCTTCACATACACAAAGAAATGAAGACATTTTGGTTCTTCATTATTATGAGAATAGAATATAGTATATACAGTAATGTTCCACGATAATTCAAATCTATGGTCTTACTAAAGGGACCTTTTTATTCTTCTTCATTTAAGCATTTTGGAACTTAAAAAATTGTCAAAAATTGCATGATTTTGCTGTAACCAATGTGGTCTTAATAGCAGAACATTAATATATAGTATAAAATTTGTGCAATCAGCCAAATAAAAAAAGTAGATTGTAGTTATAGTACAAAAATTGCATTAAAACAACTATAAATTACATTTTCTGGTTAGTTTCTACTATGTTTCATTCCTACAGTAGCATTTCAATACATATACGATGAAAAGTATTATGTGAAAATATTCATTTTCCTTGTTTTATTTGTCTTTTAAACCTCTCCATATCAAAGAACACCTAACACCCACATGCCTATACAAAACTAGGAATTTTATCCCTGACAAAACATACAGTAGAAATGTTAAAAAATATTTCACTTACTGTTCACAATTAAAATCCATAAGAATACATTTTTACAAACTTTTGCAAAACATAATCCAAAAATAGTTCACAAAATATTGAAAATCACAAACTTTACAGAAATTTATCAAAAATCCATGTCTATTCTGTATACTGTATATTTAGTTGTTCTATTTTCACGCTCAGTGGTTGTTATATAGCAAGTCCTGACAAGACTTAACTTTTTACTTTTCAATGTTCAATAGATTTTAATTCTTGTTTTTACCAATACATTGTGTAATAGTCTATATGCAATAGCAGAGTAGGTATTTGTTTGGCTTAAATTGTACAAACTGTTAGTCAATAAGACAACTTTTTATATCTATAGGCAAAAGATTATAATATATATTTTAAATGTTTGAATTTTCACTGGAAGAAACTAGTTTGTTATAAAAAAAAATTATTAAGATAGTTTATAAAAACTTGTATTTATTCAGCATTTCAATCTGTACAGATGAATAAATTCTAAAAATTGCGTATTTTAAAAATAACTCAATTTTAATTTAAAAGTATACTTATATTAGAGATTTGCCAACATTTCATGTATGATTTCCATTAATTAGTTTTTGGGTTACTTATATTTACTTAACAAAGATATATATTCCAAGGTTAATGAGTAATAGTTTAAATGGAAATTCACTTTTTATAAAAAAAAAAACCACAAAAAACCCCTATCATAATCATGCAAACGACAGTGCTCATAGTTAATCCGACTATACTCATGTTTTTACTCAATTTTCACATATTTGTATTTAAAACCTATCATAAAAGTAATACTTGGAAAAAAATCTTAATTAGTGGATATCAACTGAATTTTCAAATGTTTAAAAATAGATGCATTATTGTCCTCATACATTTGTAAATGTTATGGATATAAATAAAATGATCTATTTAAAATATACAAATTGATAATTTATTAATAAGCCAATTTAAAATTGATTAAAAGAGGCACATACATATAACCCAAGGATTTTAAAAGTTAGAAAAGTGCAGTTTTAACACTTACTACAGTAATTTAATACTCACTATCAACAACAAACAAATATCAAGTATTTAAATTAGCAGGGTTAATATATGCACCATGGACAGTTGAATAAAATTGAACAATATATAGACCTTAAGACCTACACATATAGGCTTAATTCTAAGACTTTTAATCCATAAGAATACAAAAGACAAACCCATATGGTTAACCAAACATAGTTTTAAAGATATAATTTAGTAGTACATGATAGATTAAAAATAAACCATCAATAAAAATCCTATGCTAGCATAAGTTACTGAGTTCATCCCTATTTGTAAAATTATACAAATAAATATTTAAATGATTCTTTACAACTGATTTATCTCTCTCTCCAAATAACATGTATAGCGTTTAGAGTACAGATACCTACTATAGTTCATAATAATAAATTTTGTGGGTTTAGTGCAAAACAGTTTTAACTCAATTATAGAGTAAGTTACGCCTTTTTGCGCTAAGCCCGGTATAATATATTATCACTATCTTAGAGTTTGGTCGAGCAGAGAAGGACTTCTTTCCGTGGTAGAATGGTCTGATCCAAGATTTTTTCAAGGGAGGAGGATTGTGACTATTACAGTACAGCACGGTAGAGAGGGAAGGACATATTTTCAGGGAAGAATGGTCCAATCCAAAAACAAATTCAAGAGAAAGGACCTTCATATATAGAAAAATTAAAATTTTGAATATATTTCAACTCATTTTAAGCAAATATTTGAAAATTATTAATCTGGTTCCCCTCTCCCTCCCAACAACTCAGTGCTGGTTCCACCATTGAACAACCAGTATACCTTCAGAATTCATTCAATATTTTATATAAAACATATTAAAAACTCATTAAATCATCCAGTCTCAATTAAAGCTTCATTCAAACCCGTGACATTATAGATTTATTGAAGGTTTTTCTTTACAGCCATCGTTAGAAAAAAATATCCACATTAAATTAATAAATACGTACGGTTTACAGATTTTAAAGGATTAATGTGGGATTACCTAGAAAATCAATACACTAATATTTATCAATCAATAATCTTTAAACAATATAATGATCCTACTGTGATAAAGATTATTGCTCAAAAAGTTATTGCACTTAAGTTTTCATGTTGACGGGTCAACGCTTTACTAGTCTATATCTTTCTTTATTCACATGCTGTACTAACTTAACAATGTACTTTTGGTATAATGTCAAAATAATTAGGCATTTACGATAAATGCAAAACATTTTATACACTTTTTATGTACTTAAACATGTAAAATTTGCATTTTAGAGAAAAAATGTTAGTTTTTAGAGCAGAAAAGATGTGTAAAGAGTGAAGAATAGAAAGAAAGTTGGTTAAAAAGTATGTTTATCTCCTTTTTACAATGTTTTTGCAACTTTTTTGCACCAGAAACACAGTTGGTGCCTATACCATGTGCTTTAAACATGCTTTAAATGCGCTTGATAAAATCTGCTGTAAGGTAAATCAGCTTTTCATTTGTTTGGGGCTATCAACCCATACAAATTTTTCTACTGTAATTTCAAACTTCACTGATCATTTAGTAAGAATCTACAAGTAGTTCCCCCAGTATACAAAAAGTAATTCAAACAGATAGGCTTCTATGAAATGGGCATACAATAATTTAAATTCTCTATTGTTACCTGAAAACTACATTATTTATTGCGTGGGGCAAAGTCCACGAAACATTATTCTAAGAAATTTTCATATGCCATAAAAATAGTTTTGTATAAGGAAAAACTTCACCTCTATGGCATTCATGCATTTTTACAGTTTTTTATCAGCACTGCACAATAAGTTATGTATTGTTATCCTTTAATTTTCATAGTTGACAGTTTGCATTATGCATAAGGACAAACTGTGAGAAATAAATGAATAAAAATATTGTGTTACAAAACCATTCAAGCCAAGAGTCTATACTTACAAGTCATACATTCTAAGGTAACAATGTATCTTGATGTACAATCCCAAAGTATAATTTTGACATAAAATAACTAAAAAAATATTGATAAATTGTGTAATATAAATAAACAAATTGTATAAAACAATTTTCAATATGGCACGAAACATGAACAAAAAACCCAAAAAAAACCAAGAAAATTAAATTACTTTTGAATCAAAATAAATAAAAGAAAATATCTTTAAAAAGATATATGAGATTAGTCAAGATCATTTGTCAAGTAAAACTGCCATTGAATTAATGATGCAATTAAAAAATTGGATAGGTGTTTCAGTAAAAAATTAATTTAACAAAAGTATTATATTCTACCCTAAATGTGGATTTAGTCACAAAAAGTTAATCATGATACAGCATTAAATTTGATACACTAGTCACAGGGCAGGGGCATTTCCAGGATTTTTTTCTCGGAGGGGGGGGGTCCAAACTTTTTTAAGGGGGGGGGGGGTCTGAACCTCGAACCACTACCACATTATACACATTTTGCAGAAAAAATGCAACATATTGATAATAAAAACTACATAACCATTTAATTTATGTTAAGCTCCAAGAAAAATTGCTTCATACTACTTAAAAATGACTTACAAGCAAGAAATACACTAATGAACATGTATATTTTCCAAATTCAAGGGGGGATCCGGACCCTCCTGACACCCCCCCAGCTGGATCCGCCCATGCTGGATTGAAAAATTAAACGTTTGGTTTGCTTCACATTGTTTTGACAATTTTGAGCTATGAGGTTTATATTTCATATCCCCAATGTTTTGCAGTATTTTTAATTTGGACTGATTGTGTTTGGTTCATAAGATCTAATAAATGCCAATAGCTGAAACTTCTGATTGTTAAGTCTATCCAGTGTCTTGATAGGGCACCGTCCAAAACAGGCACCATAAAACAAAACAAAACCATGTGAATATAATTATGGTTAATTTTGTTCATTTAGAATTTCCCATTCATGCGCTGTTCAAATATCAATTCTTTCATGCAATAATTGCATGCACCTTTAATAAGCTAGTTTAATCATTACAACTTCCTGCATGCTGAATTAAACATGCATGACAAATTATTGACGCCAGGAACTTTCATTCAAGTGAAACCAAAAATAGTTTCTAAAAAGAAATGACAATATCTAAACTTGATGATCAATATCTATATTGATCTACCTACAATCCTCGGCTAGAGTTCATTTTATGATCAAGTAAACAAAATAGTTGTGTTCTGTATGAATAAGTTATAAGATTTTTATAGCATGTAGACAATAAAACGTTTTTACAGAAACAATTTTAACAAGAATTTTCTAATTTTGTTAGTGTCATAAAATAACTACATGTAAATTAGTGGACGTTATGTTAGAAACAATTTTAACAAGAATTTGAGACTTTGTTATGTAAAGTTATAAAATTAATTCAAATTTATGTAAATTAGTGGGCATGTCTAGGTTACTATGACATCAGACAGGTCTTGGTGACTATGTCATCTGGTGGTATAGTAATCATGGACAGTGATATAGACTCACTTTGTTATTCTGTGAGCAAGAATCTCCTAATGTTTTTCAATTTGTATTAACTATAACAACTGCTCTGACTAGATATCGAGGGTTACCCGCAAGACAGTAGTAAGTGCATTGCGTAAAAGAGTGAGTTACTGCAGTCTTGCGGGCAACCCTAGATATATACATTTGATAAAAAAAATGAGCCAAAATTCTCAAAAAAGAAACCCATTCAATATGAGCAAACTAACAAGCCATATCTTCTTCACAGCAGACAATTTCATAGATAATTTCTATGCAGAGCGACCAAGCACTTGCCTAGCAGAAAGGGCTCTAGATTATACAGGGGTAGCGTACATAAGATCTGATTTTAATGGGAAGTAAATCATTTTGATGATTTATTTTTATTCAAGCAAAGGTTAAAATATGTTGTGAAAAATTGACAGTGACCAAAGTCAATGCATATCAAGAGCTGTATCATAAGCACACTATTTGAAAGCTGTTTTTTTGTAACACACGATTTCTTTGGTACCACATTGCTTCAAGCTAGAATACCCAAGATGGCGACTTCAACAAACAAAACTCCAGCATGGTAACAAATGAAATATAATAGTAATAACTACTGAATCTTGTAATATACCATTCTATCTCGGGTCAATATGTTCAATCTATACAATTATGTTGTAATTATAATCCTACGCTGTACATAATCTAGGTTGAATAAAGAGTATGTTCTGTTCTGTTCTGTTCTATACATAAATGTTGGTTAAACATAGCGTAGGCGGTCAAGGATTTAAGTTAAAATGTTTTATTTCCAATATTAAGATTTTTTATTTCACTAATACTTTTTGAAGTATACAAATTTCTGTAGAGGTTTAATAACAAAGTAAAATATACATGAATAAAAACTATTGAAATTGAACTTATGAAATTACAATGTATGGTAAGGATCTTGAAATATATTTGTATTCCTGAAAGATTTTAATAGTACAGTGTATATATATATAGGTCTTGTATGTATTAAACTTTATTATCTGTATGTTTAACAGTAATTTGATGACTAAAGGTATGTAGATCATAATTATTTGTCATAAATACTCAAAATTCGCATAATAATTACAAATCTTTTTTTCTTAAGTTGACTGATTAAATACTGGTGAGAAGTTTGTTATATCGGTACCAATGGTTTCATGACTTTATTATCTGTTTGATAAGAAACCCAAGTAACTTCTGACTACGAATCATGATTGTGTGATAAAGTTTAAAAGTCACGTTCGTTTTGGACAGAAAAACTTGGCTAGCACTTTTTAATGAGAAAAACTTGGCTAGCACTTTTTATGAGAAAAACTTGGCTAGCACTTTTTAAAGGAAAAAAAACTTGGCTAGCACTTTTGGCGGGACAAACTTGGCTAGCATTTTGGGCAAAACATCAAGAGGTTCATGTATTGAACAGACTGATAGCAATTGGGCAATTATTGTAAATGTTTGCCTACTCAACAACTGTAAAATAGACTGGTATCTTCAAACATAACTTAATATTTCACCAAACTACAAAAATAACTAGACCAGAGTTTAATTCCTCTATTTCAAATTACAAAAGTATTATGTAACTTTATAATTGAAGAATGTAGGTCTTAAAAGAATGTGCAAGATTGGACAAGGTCATATACTACAAACCTACATTTTAATACATTACATGTTATTACATACATGTATACCGTATGCTCTTCTATAACACCTAGGTAATAAAATATAGGTTTAAAATTTCAAAAAAACATTTGCATAATAAGGGACACCTTTTTTCAAAAAAAAATAGTCCAATGTTTTATTGCTATAGACGTTATTTGTTGATGCAAATTACAATTCCAAGGATTAAAGTTTTTGCAGTTTCTAACAGATTTAGCAAGTTGTAAAAATTTAAATACATAGATTTTGTATGATTGCATTCATTCTTGAAGATATGCGATTATTTTTCTAATATTTTTTAGGGTGATTTAGAGCCAAAATGTAGAAAAATGCCAATTAAAGTAAATATGAAGTTAAAAGTATAAATAAAACCATGATAAATGACGACAAAACATTAATATTTTTCCTAAGTAACATCATGTTAATAATTTTGCATGTATTATATTTTTATTACAACAAACTGTTGCAAAATTAATGAGAACATATAACGAGGGTAAGTTATTATCTCCCTTTCATATGAAAATAGTGTCATTTGTAATTTGTCAGTACAAAAAATAAGTCATGTAATTTGAACATGGTGGAAACATTTGTAATGCAATAAACAATTAGATATCAGTTTTCTGAGAATTATTCTGCAGTTTTAAACATAGATTTGTAATAGGGAAATTCTACCTAAAACAAGTCTAATGTACTGAATAGCCAGTGAGCTATAGCTATCAATATCTAGTGGAACATTTACAATATTTAAATGTAAATCCAAAGGGACGTCCAATCATTTGCAATACCCGCTAGCATGAGGCAGAAAATCAATTTCAATAAATGTAAAATAATTACCAGTAAATATTACAATCATTTAAATATCTTTAACAATATTGTACCAAGAAGCCTAGTAACTTTCAAATATTATGAAATGTCCAACAATTATTGATTGAATTGGAAAAGATAGTCCTAAATGTAAAACTGAAATGTTTAAAAAGAAACTAGGTTTCCAATTGTGTGGCAGTTTAAATGTAGAAACTTTTGTATTTATTGACTGACACACAGATAGACGAACAGACATAGTAAAACCATGTACCTTTGATTTATTCCCTTGGCTTAAACTGGGCTAGTGTTCCAATTGTTGGATACTTACTTAGAGATTGAGAGGTCCCAGGTTCAAACGCCACCAAGGACATTGTTAATTTTCTTGACCATTTAAATGTGCCCACAAATACATTGTTTCATTCAAGGTGTAAATGAATACCTGCTAGAGGGTTAAATTTTTACTTGGACAATTTGCTCTTTGTACATCAAAGATTCTCCAAGCAGATTGATAGATATTGAAGTGACTTGGGAATAGCTAGCTGTAAAGAAGGGAGCAATCTTGCTTCAGCAAATGCAATGACTTACATAAATAACTATGTGTCCCAACATTTCATACCACAACAAAACATGCATAAACATAAGTTAATTGACAAAATTACGAAATTTAATGTTGGCTGAATATGTATAAAGAAGCAGACTTGAAACCACAATTTTACTTTCTTTAACTTTTTATAATTATTTTTCATATAAATTTTATACCCACACAGTGTAAGCAATATGAGACTTCAAAGTCAATATAAAATTCATGATACAAACACAGAGAAGTGATTATCATACATGAACATTGTCAAACAAATCCTTTTCTTCAATATTCTAATGGGCTATGTCAATATTATAACTATATACTTCAGCAGTTAAACAAACATGGACAGATATATCATCTATAATACATACATGTTTGAACTACATTCTTGAAAAAAGTCTCAAAGATTTAAAATACAAAAATATGACATGATGTTTAGATGTTCTGTATGGTTTTGTATATGCCATGCTCTGAAATGGTTCATGTCGTGTTATTATACTAGGATTAACATTGTGTCAGCACAATTAAGGTTGTTATATGGCAGCAAGCGCACCTAACTTAAGTTTTTCTGGACCCTTGTCTATTACCATTACTAATTTACTCTACCACAAGCCCGAAAAGGTCATCATGTGCACAATCAATAGAAAATTGACATTATTGTCTAACATTCATGGAAGTATATAACTGCCCCAAGTGGGATTCAAACTCATACCAACTTCAAGACACTAGATTCGAAATCCAGCCACAAATTGTTCTACAGACTATTTCTCAAGCACTAGGCATGATCAATTATTTCATGTAGTTAATAGCAAACTAGTAACTAGCTCAGTTACATGAAATAAGTAATCTTCACCTACACTAACCAATATTCACAAGTCTCGAACTTGAGCTTAGTTGGTTAAGACCATGACTGGCCTTATGGATAAAAATGATAACAAAGCCATGAAACTACAATCATGAAGAAAAAGTAAAGAAAAATTATTCAACATATTACCCAACCAACCTACATAAATTAACATTAAATATGTCGTTAGAAATATGACAAATATGTGTTCCTATATGATCAATGATTTCAATTTATCAAGTAATGAAATTGGTAAACAAAATGGAATCTGTTCAAACACAGTGTTCAAACATTTAAAAATTCATATTTAAAAACATTGTAGTCAACAGATAATATTGGTATACATCATTAGTGGCCCAGAAGTTTTTGACAAACAATAACATAGAAACCATAGGCGTTTGGCAAAGTCTTTAACCATCAAAGACAAATTTATCAATAGCATAAGAACTAAGGCATTAGCAGGGCTGGACATTAAAGGTTGTCCTATTGCCCCTGACCACCCATATTTGGGTTGGCAACCTGTTACTGCTATTAAATATATTGTCCAGGCTAGTTAAAGTAAGTTTTTGAGCCCTGCTTTAGGCATGGTTTCCAACCATCAAATACACTATACATGACATTCTCGTTCCCAGAGTCTAGTAGAGAATCCTACAAGACTCTGGGAACGAGAATGTATATATGATGGCACAGTAAAGTTCCAATATTAGGACCATCAAAATTGTTTGTCTTATTTTAGAGAAATTTTTCTTCTGAAAAAAGCATTTCAAACTTAAAAATCTTCAAAAATCACATGGTTTTGCAATAACCAAGCTCGTCCTTATAGCAGAACTTTACAGTATGGTAGTGAAATATTATTGGATGGTTCTGGACAGTGCCAATCACCTTGGTAGTCTAGAAACTGTGTAGGTGTAATGATCATACAAGAATAAGCAAAAAAATGAAATAATTTGAACATTTCAAAATGGTCAAAACTTAATAAATGTATGTTAAAATATTGAGAAAAAGGTTAGTGCTTCAACCCCTGATAGTTTGGACAAATTAATACTTAACTAAGTCAATATTGGTAGAATTATACAAATATACAGTGGAGAATTTTTGTTTGGAGAAAGTATACCATGACATTTTGACCTAACCTTGGCGTTGCTAGGGACAATGTAGGACTAACAATGGAATCTACATATTATTTAAATATTAGCTTTTAAAACCAATCTAAAAAAAATTGTAATACATGTAGGACAGACTTATAAAAGTTTGAAATTTCATGTGAGAATGGAATGAAAAGAGATGTTATTTATTCTGTTCTGAATAATAGTTATATTACTCAACTTGTGTTTCATTATAAAATGAGAGTTTCTGTTCTTTTTATAAAGGCAACTGTCACTCGGAGCACTAATACAAATATTTTACATCAGTCATTCATTTGAATTAAATTTAGTTTAAGTAGACTACTTCAGTGCAGAATTCTAAAGTTTATGAATCTTTATCTGTTGATATATAATTTGACAAAAATGTAATTCTGAGTTCTATTGTTTGCTTTGTTCGGTTTAACACCGTTGCAACACATTGTATAGGTCATATAATGGTGGTCAGTCAACCTACACACTCCTCCTGGAAAGGCTTAATCTCTGGATTCAACTGTTAACCAACTACTAAGCGCATACTTTCGTCAGTGACTGAAAACTGCCCTACATAATTAAAAATCATTGGTAGGAGGGAGAATGACCGTAGAAATAATTTGGATCAGTAAACTTGCATGCTACCAACTGAGCTGGTCATATAACGGTGGTCAGTCAACCTACACACTCCTCCTGGAAAGGCTTAATCTCTGGATTCAACTGTTAACCAACTACTAAGCGCATCCTTTCGTCAGTGACTGAAAACTTCCCTACATAATTAAAAATCATTGGTAGGAGGGAGAATGACCGTAGAAATAATTTGGATCAGTAAACTTGCATGCTTCCAACTGAGCTGGCCAGGCGGCTTTTCTGAGAATTGAATGAATTGTTTGAAAACTTTTGTTGACCAATGTTTTCTAATCAGACTGTGTCAAAATTTCATCCTGCTGTTGTGGTAATTACAATGTGAGGCCAAAATTTACACAATTTAAAATATAAAGCATATTCTGTCAATAATTTCTTTTTTTTTTAATGTTCTTTATTTACAGCAAGTAAACAAACAATTTATTACATGACACGTAACAAGATTAGTATTACAATACAATATGTTTTACCTTTTTATATCAAAAAGGTAAAACATAATATATATCTTAATAAAAGGTAATTATAAATACGGTACCCAGTTTTTTCACATTATTTATATACATTTTATCAGCATTTTTTATTTGGCTGTGCAGGGCGGCCAACTAACTTATCAGATTTCCAAGATTACTCAATAAACAGTAGATTCAAGAACGAATCCAGCAGTGCAAAAAAAATGCGGGCGAAATGTTAATTCTACCCTGTTTTACTGGCAAATACTATCTGTTCAAACTACAAGACTTTATTTTCCTCTTCTTCCCATACAAAATCTTGAAGAACAGTTTTCCCTGTACACTTTGTCACTTTGCATACAAACTCTGTAGGTATAATAATTATGGTACAATATGATATTATTTAAATTTGACTTTTCCTAATATAACAAATTTATGTTTTCATTCTCATCTTGGAGTGAAGATTGACATATAAAGTGTGAACAAATTTTTGCTACAATTTTCCTTGTATACATGATTAAAAAAATTATGAAATATTTTAAAGTACATGTATATAATACACTGAACAAAAGTTCTAACTGATCACTTTTCAAATTTCGACTATTTCATAACGGGCCAATGGATCCTTATTAAATTTTGCAGAGGTGATTTTTTTTAAGCGTAAAGAATGTAACTATAACGTGGAGATATTTCTTAAGAGTTTATGTTAAAACAATCTTTCCAAGATGGAATTAAGGAATATAAAAATAAAACAACAAACAACTAATTCAAGGTCATATTCTGTCAATTATTGGTTTGTATTATTTTGGGCCCAGAAAACAAATTCTATTTAGATCATCTGAAGGCATACAGTAATTGCTGCATAATTGATGACCAATTAAAATTGATAGTAAAAAGTAGCTTAACAATTTGTCTAGCAATGTTTGCTGCTAATAATGTACAAATTATTGTAAACCCAAAATAACGACGGTGACTAAACACTTACTATCATTATTACTTACGATTGGTGCCAATGTTTTGTAAAGAGCTTTGAAGAAGTATATACTAAAAATCTGTACTTAAACGGTCATCCATGCATTATAATGAGAAAACTCTTGGCAGTCAAAAATAAGGACTATGACTCAACACAGATATTTGACACCAACAAAGTGTAAAGAGCAATTGAGTTATAGGCCTATAAACTGAATCTAAATCTATAATAAAGATCTACCTATATGGTCAACAATACATTTCTCTTTGTTAATAGTTATTATTACGTAACACTCAAAGCATTAGACAGAAACCAAATATAATAGCCTTAGAAAAGGGCTTGAAATTATGGCGCTAATCATTTATGGAGTACACTCTTGGTCAGTTCATTAAGTCTATAATAACATGGTCAGTTATGTAATATCTGCTACAACTGAGTCAGATCACTTGTCATTTATATAATGGTAACCATGGCAACAGAGTATAATAATAACAATAATAACAAAGGTAATATAATCATTCTTATACTGGTGTTATAGGTAATCACATATTTCAATGGTTGCTGTGATCATTGAATTAATATCTCTGTCCTCCGGGGAGGCTTAACGATGACGGTTAGATTATTGATCATTTTACATGATATACGAGATACCCATGATACATTGCAATACCCCGATACAAAAGGACAAAGCGACACTATGATAACCTCACATTACATTGTTTAAAGTGATGTAATTGTATACCTGATCACATCAAACAAACATTAAATCATATAAATCTGATTGTGACGCTCTTTTGTATAAAAAAAGGTATAATGTAATATATATCATAATAAAGTGAAATATCAAATACACAGTATTATTTATATGCATTTTTATGCATTTATCAGCAGTTTTTATTAGGCTGTGTCTGGCAGCCAACTAACTTATCAGATTTCCAAGACACTTTTTTACCAGAGTACTCAAGTTACCCTTCCAAAAGAGGGCCAACAACTTTTCCATAACATGAGTAAAATAAATATTACCGCTTAAAAAATGATAAAGGGTAAAAATTCTACAATGTGGGATAGAGTGAGATAAATTATATTACTTTCATTAAATTTCCTTAAATCAAACAGGACAGGACCAAGGCGAGAATAATCCAAAGTAACCCATGACGACCAGGGTACTTAGTCCCTAAAGTTTCAATGTGTCCCATATTCTTAAGCCAAAAAGTTCCTAGTTACTTGCTCTGATGACTTTTTGATGTCAAATAAAAAAGAAGCGTAATTCAATTAAAAATCATACTGGAATGTCTGGAATTTTCATTTGTATGATTTAAAGTCCTCCTAAGTTTTCTATTTTAAGGCAGAGAAATTGTCATATAAAGGTTATGACTATATGTGGAATTGTGATGAGATAGTTAGTTTAACGATAGAAAATTGATTATCTATAGAACGAATACATGTATGTAATGTCGCCAACTATAGAAGGTTGGACGGTTAGAACGACAGGTGAAGTATTGTCAGCATTATTATAATTGATTGATACCTAAACAAACATTATAATAGACAAGATCTGGAACAAACATTTGCCAGTCAGAGATATTGATCTAGAGCAGAACAGAACAGAACAGAACAGAACAGAAAACATTGACTTTTATTGTTTGGACTTTTACACATGCTTGTTGACCATGGTAACCATTGTCAGAGTTTATCTATTACAGATTCTTTGTTTACAAACATAATTCTAGTCATTTGCTTTTCCTTTACTGTATGCTGTTATGTCTTTTTTATAACAAAAGTTTAAAAATCTAAAAACATATCTCTTTCTGCTTTTTGGCTGTGTGGAAGGTCTGTGATTGTTTTACTGTTGCTGGTCATAATAAAATCAATCAATCATCAAAGTATTGAAATACAGAAAGACTTTCGTGCACATTGAAACCTAACAAATCCATATTAATGATTACTCCTTACACATCAGATTCAAGTACAAATTAAGCAGGGCAAAAATGTGGGCTAAGTGTTTATTCTCATCCTGTATAACTGGCAAATACTACTGCTCAGAGTATTAATGAGATTTGTCTCCGCCCATTCACATGCTTATCAATATAAGTAAACACCTGATACTGACACTGAAACAACGGCGCGTTAGTTGATTGATGGAACTACTTTCATTGCCTAGAAATTAACTGCGTAGTAAATCTGAGACACCTGTATCACTCTGCAGGTTAAACTGGTCAGGAATTTGAATCGTTGATAGTTTTCGACTTGTGGTATAACTTGAGCCGTTTGGCGAAATCGCCGAAAGTCTAAAAATCAATGGCCTTAATAGTGGAGCAGTTTTAATACAGGGAAATTTTCTTCTCAAAAAAAGCATTTTGGGTCTTAAAATTTATTTTTATTTACTCTCATTATCATCATCATTATCATCATCATCATTATTATTAAAGAATTGTCACTTTATTTTGCATTTACCAAGGTTGTCTTTTAGAGGAAACTTTTGTACAAAGAACTTGTTTGCCTTTTCATTAACTTAAGATGTACATTGTGCTTTATTTTGTTTCCTTCAAGCTTCGAAGAAGAATCTTTTATAATCTATCTTGATCAATTCTTATTAGAAATTAATGACCGGAAAAATTAAATGACTTAGGGGTTCAAATAACCATTGTTTATACAGGGATCAAGTCAGTCAAACTTTCAAGGTTAAAGGTTCAGTTCACAGATTTGGTTAAGATTTTTCTATGTTTTCTAAATACAATTCAGTGTATGTAATTGTGTCAAAACGAAAGTTCTTTTTATTTCTAGACAAACTGACCTATAGATTCCAAGAAATATACAATAAAAGTCACTAAAATTGTCTAAACCGTGACATACAGGGTAGATTTTTCTACTTAAAACACCATCATTTGTAGTTATATGACCATTTGCACTAAAATTGTCATTATCAAAGCACTAATTTCCTGCTTCAAAAAATGTACGTTTCCACACAATTTAGGTAGTATCAGAAAAAGGTGATATTTAAGTTGAAATCTGTGAATGAGTACCTTTAAAGCGTATTCAGAATAATATGAGTCATGGTTTACATAGAATATTGTTATAATTTTTCTCAAATGATCCTTTTAAATGAGCTATAACATTTGTTTAGCCAGTACTTAATTAACAAGTTAAATTTTTAATACCAATAACAATTGTAAAGTAATAACATGTAAATAACTAAATATGACCAAAAAAAAACATTCTTCCAGTACTTTGATATTTGTGATTTCATTATTTAACAATTTTTATCAGATGTATAATTCAACCTTGATTTAATTTATAGATCTCCTATCTCTTGTACATAAAACAAATTACTTTAACACGCCTAACTCATCAGGGTACAAACATTGATATCTCCACCCTTAATACAGGTAAACTATGTTCCTAGGGCAGGTCCAGCTTGATGATTAAACCCAGGGCGGTTCTAGCATAATCAAACCCCCCCCCCCCCTAGAAAATCTCAATAACACATAAAAATATGAAAAATTACCAATATCAAATCCAATTAAAGCTTAACAAATTCCATTAAAATGATTAAATCAAGTTTTGGCATGCTTGTATTGCACCAGTACTATTTTATTCAAAGGTAAGTGGGGAAACCATTAACAAACCCCGCTGTGTATAAAACAGCTATCAATTTTTATCAATTGTGAGTACAAAAGTACTGTAAGTAGTAAATAAGTATTTTAACAAGAAATGTAATGTGGAAACCACATTAAAGCCGGATTTTAAATCTTTAATGCAAAAATTACAAAGGGAAGGTATCGATTATTAAGCCAGGTAGAGTTGTGGTTACTTTCTAATTATGTTCATCACATGGTATGTTATCATTGTATGAAGATTCATAAAGATCAGACAATAAATGGCAGAAATATATACTAAATTGAAAATTTTAATGCAATTGTTAACTACACCGGACGAACGCCTGCCCGACCACCCAACCGCCTGCCTGCCCATGTTTCGCCAAACTATTAGCAGAATTTTTTTAGATTTTCATTGAAAAATCTGGCTAATCAGTGAGGTGAATGTATTAACCACTGACAGTATGTCCATTACTCTTAAATAAATCTTGAGCTGCCCCTGTACTTGATAATGAAATTGAAATCAAATAAATTCCATTGATGTATAGCATCCCAATCACATATTTTAACATGTCGTCTTTGAGTAAAGACATTTATCAAAATTGCTTATTGACAAATAGATATCTGTTAAATTCATAAGTAAAATTTAATGTGACACTTGACTTCAGTAGAGATACTGTAACACTTTAAGTAAGAATTTGAAAGCATATTTATAATTCAAGGCAGAGGCAGGCAGGATAGGGATCACATAGGGGCCTCTATTGCCCCAAGAGTTGCAGACAACACAAAATGGAATAGTCAAGCACACGACCTTTTTAAATACTTGGAAAATGCTCAAACTAAATTGTGTCTTTATTAGTGATGATGATAATGATGATGTTTGGTCTTCCTGGGGGAAGATTACAATATTTCATTAATGGGTCTTCTAGTCCATATGAAACGGCATTTAGGGATACTTTTTGAAAGTGAATACAAACACTTATACTGATACCAAGTACCGAAGTACAACACTGCTTGTAATAGCAGTAGTCAGTGGTCGGACATGTGTTTAGGGATCTAGAGGTCCCAGGTATAAAACGTACCAGGAACACTGCTTATTTTTCTTTAGCAAGAAATTTACCTGCGATTGCTTCACTCTACTCAGCTGTTAAGGGGTACCTGTGAGGGTGGTATAATTCTGTTGTGCCTATTATGTTAGCTGCACTAAGCAGAGTAAAAGACTCCTCAGAGAGATAGCCTGATGTGAAGAGAAATAGCTGTAAAGTTGGTGAGCATGCATAAACATAACATTTAGTCTATAAAATGCAATTACTTAAGTCTTAAGCATGGATTCTTCTCACAGTTTCTATAACATTGAGCGAAGTGCTAATAAAAATCAACCAAGTTATATAGTTATTGCCATAGAACAACCAAATGATAATAAAGCATAGTTCTAAGCTAAACAGGATGGGATGTCATGGGGTGTTTTCCAATTAATATCAGCTAAAGTAATCTGTCCTTGAATGTGTGAAATCAAATCATTTAATCAACAGTTCTCCTAGACCAGTGAAATAATTAACTGAATTGCCATCTGAACATCAGTAAGTGTTAATTTAAGTCTATGTGCTATATTGATTTATTATGTCTACTTTAATGGTACATAATTATAGTTATTACATCATTATTAGGATCATTATAATAATCATTATCATCACCACTTTCACTATAATTATCATTATAAGTATATTAATAACAAAAATATCATCATCATCATCATCATTATTGCTATCATCATCATAACTGATGTCATCATCACTATCCTGGCATCCATAAGTATCATAAGCATTATGACAAAAAAAACATTTTGGAAATCATCATCATCATCATTATCATCATATTTTTTAGTTCACATAAAACTTTATTAAGAACAGAACAAAACAGAACATACTCTATATAACCCAGGTTATATACAGAACTATGTGACTGTGCATGTTATACATTAATTCAGTTAATAAATGTACCAATGTAAGAATATAATAGTTTTAGCAAATCCAACAGAGAACCCCCTCCTAACCCAAGTCAAATTTTCATAAAACTGAATGAACAATCTTTAATATTCTGATCATCCCTATATCTTCCTAAAATATAATCGTAAAAAATAGTATTAAGCAAGAAACTTATGCAGATGTATTCAATAAATAACTCCTTGTTATTTTATATTTTTGAACTTTATGTGTGTTAATACAATATATTTTATTCATGGACTTAGTCCCTAAATAATTTCAATAGAAACTGCTTAAAACAAATTGATTATACAACTGCTTATATTTTCATTTAAACCAAAGTAGGATCAACTAACTTAACATTCTACGTCTAATCATTTAATACTTAGGATTACAATCTTAAATAATTCCAAAATAATAGATTGTCTTAATATCAATTTTAAGTATAAACAACAATGGTAAATATCTAAAGCTATTATAAACATGTATCACTGATAAACAAAATAACACTGTCTGTAACAACTTAAGGTTACTTCACTAAGTTTTTATCACCAGTTTAACTAATGCAGCTGTGTTTATGTAATTTGAAAATATCATGTTGTCCAATCTGGGATTGAACCCAGGACCTTTCCAAAAACTTATCGTAAGTGGACATTCAACTATGTTGCTATTAGTACTAGTTAAATGCAAGACAGTTTAAACCCAGCAGTAATTATGTTGACTTCAATTCTCACCTATGTCAAAAACTTTTAAAAATACAAGCTATATATCTAGTAACATCAAAAACATGTAAAAACCAAATTCACATGGTATTTTTTCAAACAGTATCATATAAATGATCAACTCTGAAGTATAAAATTTATAAGAAAAAAAATTCTTACACAACACGACACTTAAACAATCCAAAGTATCTGTGAAACTTTCATCCCTCTGATTATAAACTAAGCTCTTAAAAGTATTAAACTTGTGTCACCTCACGACAACATAATGTCCCTATCTAAAACCTCTCAGTACTAGGACAGATCAATTCAATTTTATTCAATATTTTATCCTTCATCTGGGACATTCGATCAATTATCAGTCGCTAAATTAAAAATGAGCAACGTTCATTGAAGTGTAAACATATCTCAACGATTTTGTTTTGATACAAATATATGACACTTAAGTTCTTGGGTTAAATTTATCAATAATCATTTATTTTAAAAATTTAAACACTTAAAAACGTGATCTAACTTGTTATATGTACAACATTGACAAATAAATTCACAAAAAATATTAGAAAAAAATGTTCAATTAAATTGGGTGGATCATTTTATATCTAAGATTAAATTCTTTCTTCATACTAGGTTCAAAACAATTAACATAATTGATATTATTGTCAAATTTTTTTTGACAGGGTATAACTGTCCTGGGTGGGATTCGAACCAGTAGCCCCTTAAGTACACTACATTTGAAATCCCTGAGTGCTACCAAATACCCTACATAAAATTATTCAAAACAAGAGTTTAGCTTAACTGTTTAGTATAAAATTATGTAGCAATGAACCATTAAGCATGACTGTTTAGAACGAAATATGAACCATTCATAAACTGATTACTGTTCATAAAAGACATGACAGTCTACAGTTTAGCGTATCAAATTTACTGATTAGCTCAAGTCAATCAAAGTACAAAACAAATGCTTGTTCAAATGTATGACTATTCAGTTAATACAGAAACAAAACAAAGATGTATAATTTCATGCTTTTTTATATCATTGTTAAGTTTTTAAGACAAAAATAATTAAATTAATGAACAAAAATAATTTAATTCTTACCTCACTAATTATCAAAACTAGATGACAAATTCATTATTAACCTCCATTGATATAAACAAAACAAAAAAATAGTCCAAAAAAAAATAATTAAAATTCTCACCTATCTGAAAAACAAGTATGTATCCATGGTGATAATACACAATAACCTGTCTGTCAAACACACGTCTCACCGAAAACCGTATTACAACGAAAATAACTCCCGATTACTTAAACGCATAATTCCTTCTTCAAACGTGGCTATTTAATGTCAATAAAACCTATAGAATTTAGATATTGGTAAAACTTTTATGTAAAATAGGATCTCAATAGACTATATATGAAATATATTTAACATACAGTGAAAATCATTTGAGATCTACAGTACCCACCAAAAGTTTGGAGACAAAAGAAATTTAGAAAAATTCTTCAATTTTAATGATTATTTTTGTAGAATCATTATTTTTAACATTTTTAAGTATGGTTTGTGATAAAATGACAGCAAATTTCATTAATGCAACATATTTATAATATTCAGCATCTGACATCCTGAAGCCTCTAAAACAATGTTTATTGTAATTATTTTCCATAACTTTGTATTTTTGCTGTATTTGTAACCTGAGTTGTAATTATAATAATAGCCAAAAAATTAAAGCAGTACTAAGAAGCATTTCAAAATAAATAGTCATCAAATTTTCTATAAGAGCTATTCAGTAGGCTTATAAAGTGAAAATGTCTCCAAACTTTTGGTGGGTACTGTACATACTATATGAGAGAAGTATTAAAAAGTTGTGTAGTTATTGAAATTGTAGAAATATATTTGTTCAACCAATGGTCAAATTAATTTGAGTCTTATATTTAACTACCGGTACTTTTTTTGAAGGTTTTTCAAACGTATGTTGACTACCATTACTAAGTTAATTGCAAGAATGGTGTGAAAAACAAGCAGAACTTATTGTACTAAAATAGTCTAGTGCTAATACGTAGTGGGTTGAAAAGTTTATGGCACCATGAACCTTAGTTTGTGCAAATTGAACAAAAATGTCAAAGTCTAATGAGAGCAAGTATTGATATATTTATATGAAGCTCAAATAATGAGCATATGTCTTAACCTGAGTTAAGTTTCAATCATGCAGGCATAAATCATAACAATAATAATAAGAAATGCCCAAAATTCTCTGATTTTGGAAAAAAAAATTCTGATCACCCAAAGTCACATTAAGGGCCCAAACAAATCTTTTGTTAGCATAAATTATAACAATAATTTTAAGAGATGCTGGAAATAGATTTTTGAAATAAAAATATTCTGATCACTCAAAGTCACATTTAGGGCTCAAACAAATACTAATCTATATTAAGATTAATAAAAAAATGTTATCTCTCAAAGCTGTGATCATTAAAAGATTCTGGCAATCCAAAGCCATGTTGACTGATCCCTACAAAAAACTGGATCAGGACTCAGTCATTCAAATACTTTGGAATCCCTTAATCTATCATCAATTGTTATCTGTCCCACAGATAGTATGACACTATTAATCCAGGCATATTATATAACAATAAAATTGCTTACATATTAGGATATCCCATTATTAGGCATACTCAAAGTCAAAAGAGTAAAATTACTAGCTATTGTATTCGGTATAGTCCTAAATTCTTCTCCCATTCATGACAAAAGCATTCGACTCAAAGACATTACCAACTAAACAAATAAATTATAGAAAAGAACAAATTATTATGATCTAAACAGCTGTTTGACAACTATACTAGAATAAAAGGTTAAATGCTCAAATATACAATTATACGAATATTAAAGTTAAAGAAAGTTTCAACAATTTATTTGCCCTAGACTACAATTACAATAGTATATTTTGAAATGAATTATAGCTGAATAGTTAAAACATCTACAATAAAGGTATAAGACCAATACAAAATGTACTTATACTTTATATAATGTATTATAATAAATTTAAATGGAACTCAATATCATTATCAGTCAAACCTGTATATAAAGACCTTCGATCAATGTTAGGAGATACCAATTAAAGTCATTAGAAACCAAGGGTATTCTATTGAGATTTAAAAATGTATATTACAACTTCAAAGTAGAATTATTTCAAGGTCCCTTTACACAAACTATCTTTACGTTCGAAGATTTGCTACTGTTATATTTTATTCATTTGTCACAAATATTAACCCCACTGATTTAAAAACCCACTACAGTACTACTGTATTCATGATCAACAAAAATAGATACCCTTATTTATCAGACTATCAAACAAATATTGAGTATTTAAATCACAGGTGACAGACTCAAATTTTCCTTATTATATCAATATACTATAATAAGGAAAATTTAAGTCTGTCACCTGAGATTTAAATCAGTGGACTAAATGTTTGCACCACAGACGGTTGAATTAAATTTATTTTACTTTTATTACTAGCAAAATCTGTATACAAGGTCTACAATTTGCCATACATATATTTACAACATGTCAGACCCAGTTAAACAAAGACTTAGTGCATGTACAACAAATTTACAAGAATAATGCAAATATAAGGACATGGTGACAATATATAACAGTATTTGTAAAGATTCAAATAGAACAAAGCAGCAACGTTATGAAAGTTTTTCACTTCTAACCTTTAATGCTTGAGTAATAAAGTTAGAAATATTGAATATAACCTTTTCATTGGATGACGAAAGTATATTATTAAATCTTATTTAAGATGGCCATGATATTTCTTTAAAATATTTTTTTCTTTATCAATAATGTAGGTTAGAATGACTGTACTATCAGTATGTAGAAAGAATGTTTTAAAAGGAACAATTATATATGTACAAGGAAAAAAACTAATTATATCAACACCTGACACAATTATCAAATATTATAATTATACCTTCCATGACATATTTACCTTAGTATTGAATATGGGGTTCAAAGTCTTTTTTTAAAGAAAAAATTCTACAGGTACCACAAAGACAAACCCCATGTGACCAGTTTTTCTCTGAACAATACCATAGAAACTTAATAAGATGGATTTAAAGTCACTTATTAACTACGCCACTTACATAAAATATGTTCACGGAGCTCACCAGGTTGAATAAAAATTGATATTACATCAAAGTCGATGAATATCCTCAATGACTGCCAGAGGCAGTGATCGTGTCCCCATCTATAGATGTCTTCAAGACCAAGGTGGGTGAGGTGTGTTGTGTACAACTAACTCCAGAGTAGCTGCTTATAGCCTTGTTTTATCTGTTTTACCTCCCTTTAAAATATTTCACAATTGTGCAACAATGTTCTAGAAGAGTCCAGCACATCATCCAAGATTAAGAGATGGTTTTGAAATAAAGACACGGTAGGTTGTTCAGGTTAATAGTTCCCCATTAATTATTGATAAAATGTTGGTTTACAGGGGTAATAAAAATAAACAGACAAAAAACAATGATAATAAAAATAACTCAACTGTTCAACAAAACATTATAATGTACAAATGTATATACATGTTTATATACATGTATGTAAATGAAGAATTGTTCAATATTTTCATACATGGCAGACTTAAATCATGCAGAAATTTTCTATAAATTATAAATGTATTATTACGACTGACAATATAAATGAAGTAGGTGAAGTAATTGTCATCAATATCAATTAAAAATTAAACAAATCTCAATTTTATTTCTCAGAAGAGTTGGTTTACTGGTTGCTATGGAAATGATGATTCATTAACTTCTTGAGTAGGGCAGGTAAGTACTGGTAATAGACAAGAGTTCAGGAAAGCTAGCTTAGGTGTCCTGGTCACTGCAAAATAACCTAAAGTTGTGTTGACACAGTGTTTGAATCATAACTAAGCACATACTTGCACCAGTAGCTGACTAAACTTTCCTACTTGATACAGTAACAGTTTAAAGTCTGCTCACATATATGTTCAGCCGTCTTTACAATCTTGTACAATCTTGTACAATAACTCCTGATCATTGAAATCACCTTCAGACAGGTGATCCCTCAGAGAACCCTTTTACACATGGGTGGAGTGGAACAATTGTAGGTTAATTTCTTGCTAAAGGAAATAAGCAGTGCCCCTAGAAAGGATGGAATCTGGGACCTCTGGATCCCTAAAAGCACATCCTACCACAGCTCTTACAAAATGCTTCTCTACTAATAAATGAAAGAATGGACCTCACACACTGTGACGACATTTAGGATTGACAATGTTTGACATTATATACATTGAAGACTTTTAAATGTAAATGCCAACATAAATCAATGAAAGTGACCAGTAAGGAGTGAACAGTCAAGATAAAACATAGATTGACAAGTTAATACTGGACAGGTAGTCTGGATGAATAGTCCAACATGACTGGAAAGATTAGTGATTGAAAACTGAATACAAGACAGTTAGTCGTAGGTGTTGATTGATTAACGTGTCAATTAGCTCAATTTTAAAGATAAGTAAATAAATTATGTGTACACTAAAATCTGTAAGTAAACAAAATGTATACATAGTGGACAATGTAATACATACATACATGAATTATAACATTACTTGCCTATACATGGATTTATTTCTTCAATATTCCTACTTCAGAATATAGTTCAAATTAACAGTCTAGCCAAAAAGTTGCTTGCAGAGTCTTAAACCAATGACACTATAAATATACAACACCCTTTGTTCGTGCATATACTGGTGTTAGTACAGTGAATATCGTGGATTTAGGGGAAAATGGTCATAACTCAATATAAGAAAAGAGTGAGTTACAACATTTTTGCTCTAAACCCGTAATATGACTCCAAGGCCATGGACATCACTAAGCCCATAAAAAACAAATATAATGCATAATACATTATCTGTGGCCTACACATTGAAGTTTGAATCTAGTGTCACAAAGGGTTTTCTGGTTTGAGTCTCATTCAGGTTGGTTATACCCTTCCTGCAAAGATTTTACAATAATAGCAATTGTAATAAGGTATATGGAGAAGTTGTCAAGTTATAGGTGTAAACCGATTATAAACAAAGTTAGGTTAGGTGAACTGGTTGTTGTAAATTATCCATAATTTTTTGTTGACATGGTATTAAACCCAGTAAAAAAAACCTCTAAAATTACCAAGAATATAAATGACAGTATAATTAGGTATAAAAGCTATCATGTACCACACAAATTGTAATCAGATATCTTTCATGTTGCTCGCTTCTAAACAAACATAGATAATCATTTTATTTGTTGAACTAGTCTTCAATGACAGTAACTATGTAAATAGTGTTAACACATACTATTTAAATAGAATAGAAAGCCCCTAACCGTAAATCAATCTGCCCATTAAATGTAAGAGTAAAGTTATTTCTACAATTTTATAAACTAGGGTTAGATCAATAATAGATTTTGTCATGTCAAACTATGTAGTTCTAAGTTCCTAAACTTGATAGCCACCTTTTTACACTTTGTTTTACATCTAAAGTGGTATTAAACAGTATAAACACGGATACACTGAAGACCTTAAGCTAAAATCCTCAATACTTTCAATTTTATTATGAAAATTGCGGTGCACAATTTCTGTACATTAATGATTTACAGCACATGCTGTCAGCATGAAAAAGTCCCCTCTCAAAAAAATATACATGTGTGTACAATAAAAAAATTCTGGTAAGGAAGATAACTTTGATTATCAGTGCATCAAGATTAAGTATAACAGAGTTACTGTTCTTATGATAAGAGTAAAGTATAGTTCTGTTTTATTAACCTGTCACAACTTAAATATTTACACGATCACTGAATCTGTTATTTTCAACTCCTTTCGCACTCATTTCCTTGATATTAAAAATCGCCACATATAGTTAGATCATCAATAATTGATATGGATCGGTGGCTCAACGGTAAAAAACAAGTTAATCTGTGAGCTAATGCTCACTAGTGATACCCCCGCTGTGAGAAATATGACTATCATAATGTAACTTTCATTTAACAAAATCTAAAAATATGCGACAAACAGGAAGTAGATGAGCAAGGAGCATGAAATCGCTTTACACCACATGGGACTATGGGATGAAGCAATATGCAAAGTATTAGGCTGCTGCATGTTATAGTTGCTGAGAAAACTGTGACGGAAATTTTGTAACGGACAGACGCACACACGCACGCACACACGCACGGACAAGGGTAAAACAGTATACCTCTTCTTCGAAGCGGGGGTATAATAAGTGGAATAATAACACATTCAGTGACCGTGTAATTATTCAAGTTGTGACAGGTTAATAAAACTGAACTATAAATGTAATGTGTGATGCTAGATCACAGGAATCTAACTTTTTACCCTTGTACAGAGTACATATCGTCACAAGTGGCTTACTAAAACCTAACTTTAAACAGATGTACACTGCCCTCCATAAGTTCCTTCACAGTACAATTAATGGAATTGCAAGAATTTCCAAATTAAATTTTGAGGAATCATGATATCAGTGTTATTTTTATTCATTATTCATGCAATGGAAATAAAGTTTCGATGGGTAAATTTTATTTGTTGAGTTGCAGCAAAAATTATAGATCAGCCTCAAAAACTATAGTAAATGAATTTCAATGCACCAATATCAAATTTAATATATTTCTGTAGGTTTAAATCCGTTTGAAAAAATGTATTAAATCAAAAATGCTAAACTAAACATCATCTAAAATTATCTGCTGTTACAACTTTTTGAAATTCCCTATAATACAGTGTAAAATGAAAATGTGTGAAGGAACTTTTGGAGGGCAGAGTATGCCTGGATTTGGAGACAGCCTCACCACTGGTAGTGAGCTCAGGGCAATGCTCCTGTTATAAGAGTCACATATTTAAATTTTGATAATAATAATGTTAGTGGTGCATACATTAACCCTGCTGATTTAAATACTCACTACAGCACTTCCCTGCTGATTTAAATACTCACTACAGTACTTCAGTACTCAAGATGGATAGAATGGATATTAGTATTAATGTGCTGGGATTATCCAACAAGGATTGAGTATTTAAATCAGCAGGTTTAACGTATGCCCCACAAACAGTCGAATAAAATCTAACTTTATCGATATAAATTGGCTTTTTTGGGCAATATCAACAGAATAAAAAATCATATCAAAATAACTTTAATAAGCTTTTGGAAAAACAAGCAATAACAATTAGTACATGGTTTTCTCAAACATGAAACATAAAGAAATATAATGATAATCAAATACATAAGCGGCCTGCATGGTTCCATTTCAAAACACTTTATATACATTTAAGGTACATTTGTATATTAAAAAAATGTAGATTATTTAGGAGCCAGTTTCTCCATAATAACTTATTCTATTTCAAAGATTTAAACAATGAAGGCATTTTACTCCGAACCATGCTGGCCACATGATAATACATATATTTTACGTTAATTTGTATGTTAACACAAAGATTTATATCAAAGTTTGACCATTTTTAAGTACAACTCATTGAATTGTTCTTTTTTGCCAGAAATAGAATCCCACTCCCTATGTACTCTTTCTCAAAAAATTTAATTTTTATTATTTTTGGCAAGCATTATACTTCTTCTCTTTTCTGGCATTTTAAGTGTATCACTTTCGTGTATTTTTCTGCATTATAAGCTCCACTTAAAATTAAAAAGACTGAAGGTAATTTTTTTAATAATGCTTTAAAGCTAAGTGCTAGCAAGACCATTGTTTTCAACATCAGACATTTATGTAAACAACAACAAATAGCATGTTAGGAATGTTTCATACAATATTACCACATTGTCTATACCATGTGACTTTGTGATCAAAATACTAGAATCAAAACAAAACACCTTCAAGGTTGGTTTTCTTACATAATTTTACTTTTTGCTCTATTTTCATAGATAAACTGGAAAGCCTGACCCATCTAATAAGTAATCCATACACAGACGGTTCATTGGGAAAAAATCAGCACTTTTTAGTGAAGTGAAACAGGGTGCTGAAACCTTATAAAGTCTCATAAGGGTCACTAATAAGAAATAGCAAGAACTCCACATTTTCCTTTGAAGAATGAAACAAAAAAAAGTTGGAGGAGAAACTTACCATGATGATGTTATTGTTTTGACCCACATTGATCACAAAAAGTCATGATATAGGCACTGAGTTGTTATAGATATGTTTTCATAATTGAGGCAAGTAATTATAGGGCAATTAACATAACACCCAGTTAGAGGTCATATATTATATACATAAAATTTTTGGTATAAAATGATAAAACATTAAACAAGCATATAAATATTACCCTATATACAGATATCGGAACGTGCAAGTTGTCACACGGTACGGACGTTACACGCACGTTATACGAACACGGACTGCACGTTACACGATACATGAACACGATATATAGCTTGATTTGCGGTAAAATACACGATTCCGAGTCTCGATACACGTTTAACACGATTGTTCGAAATCCTCGGCTTTTTTCGCCCAGAGAAAAACGTTTCAACAACGACACGTTAAACGATTAATGCGTCTCAAATGTAGATTGAAAACAAAAAATATTCTTCTGTTTCGTCGTAAATATGTAACTAAACAATATACGTTTTGTTAAATTCATTGAAAATCGAGTTTACCTGCTCAAATTCTTAAAAACAAAATGTTACAAGTTGGCTTAAATCGAATTTAAATTCACGCACACGATTGTCAACTTCGAAATCACACGATAGACAAAGAAATAAAAATTTAAATATGTTACATTGGTTCATTACACAGTTAAGCTTGATTGTAAAATATAATATTGTATCAATAAATTTAATGAATATCGACATTTTAAGTAGAAATTAAGGTACACGATAGGCGGGCAGTCAATACACGATAGACAAAAAAGAACACGATTGATAATATTTTGTATAAAAATTGAATTAGTACACGGTGTACAACAAAAATACTAACTGTATAATAAAGAATATTATTACTGTCAAAATAATTTAAGGTCATTCTTAGTAAGTTTGTTTTAATCGAATTAAAAACCACGAAAAGCCGATCAACTCACACGATTGATAAAAATACACATTTAAAGTTTTTTCCTTTGTTTTCTTCAAATCATTCATTGAGAAAAGATGTCATAATTGTATATGTATGTTTCAAAAGTTAAACACAGTCTTAGCTTGATTGTAAAAATATAAGCAAGTCATATAGTATAGATTATTTTATTGAATATCGACATTTTTAGTAGAAATAAAGGTACACGATCGGCGAGCAGTCATTACACGATAGACAAAGAAGAACACGATTGATATTTTTTTATCAAACAAATTATGTAACATTACTGTCAAAAATTGTTTATGTCATTCTTTGTAAGTTGGCTTTATTCAGATTTAAAACCACACACACGATAGCCGGCGAAACCCACACGATAGAAAAAGAAATACACGTTTCAAGTTTTTTCTCTGTTTTTTTTCAAGCCATTCATGGTGAAAAATACTTTGAATTAGTATATTTTTTTCAAAACACAGGCTACGCGTGATTAAAAAAATATAAGCATGTCATATTGTATAATGGTCGCCTTTTTAGTAGTATGTATACTAGATATAAACGTTTACATGCAGTGCTTGCGTGAAGTCGCGGTATTAAGACAGTACACACACCTCGTGATAACTTACTATTTTATGCCGACTACAAAATCGATATTTAAATAAAAAGTTTTACATATAAATACCCAAATATGAGGGAATAATACGAATAAACTGTAAAAACTAAATAATTTAATTTACTTTAAGAATTAAAACAATGATGACTTTTTTAATCATATAGAGTCGTGATAAACGAGTTCTTGACCAAGTGAGATGTCAATTATAACAGTTTGTTTACTAAACGCTTTAGCCACTGACAAACAAAGAAAATGTTTGATGATTAAGATAAATGAAAGCATGTGTTTACATTTTAAATATAATAATATTATAACGATTATTTTAATTAAGTAACAACATTTCGGTTGGGCCGCAATTTAATTGACCGCAGATTGGTCCGGAATGAGCCGCAGTTTATCGACGTACGACATTTAAACAGGAATTTCCGGTTTAAAAAAAGTCAACATTTATTCTAAACTCAACTTAATGAATCGCAGTTTTTCTTTTTGTTTACGGATGATGATTAGTCGACAATGCATAAGTATTTAATACATTTATACGTATGGATTTGTCAATATCTCGGGCACACGATACACGGTAATAAAACACAAAATCACAATATCTCGGACCGATTTTTACCGTGTATTTACACGATGAGCGGTCTACACGTTACACGATTGAAATACACGGTGAATTATACACGCACACGGTATGAATGATACACGCACGATACACGCACGATACACGCAAATTTCGGAAAATTGCATGATCCGAGATCTGTACATGTACACTGTATATCTATTTACAATCAATTAATAATGAAGTCTCAATTTATTGACCTGTATGTATTAATACAATACACATTATTGCATTATAACCATGACTGTCAACTACAGGTAATAATACACTTAGCTTCTCATTATATACACACATATATTACATGCAGTAAATGTAACTTTTTTTGGAACAATATTTTTTCTCTACTTTACATAACACAAACAATCTGGGAAGGCCATTTATAAATATTGTAATAGATCATAGTGCAATGTACCCATAAAATCATGTTTATAAATTTAGACCACAGAAATGAAATGAAGCATATTTGTTTAGCACTATAAATTGTGTTGGTATGGTTAATGAGCTGGTGTCTTTTGACTAGCAGGAGCAAAATTTACAGCTTTATAATAAAATGTAGCACCATACACTATTTTAGAACCATTGTTCGGCATCTTGAAAATCAAGACCCAACTCTGATTTAAACAACACAACAGTACCCTATTAAGGTGTACACAGGCATGTATTATATTCACAGAACTTCTTACATTAGTAAGGCACTACAATATAGACATTTATATATAGACTGTATATACAATATATATATGTAAAATGTGTTAAGTTCAAGCCTAGGATTCCATGATAAAAGCTTTGGGCAAAATAACAAAAAGCAGTTGTTTTATTAATTTTAAAACTACTAAATTAATTATTAAAACATATGAAATTTAAGTATCAGTAGAAAATGATAACTTTTTCTACAATTGAAACTAAAATAACTAAGTTTCTGGGCTTGTCATTAATTTTTAAAGTATGCTGCCCAGTTTGAAAACCAACTATAAAATCTACTTGCCTTTATCAAATATTTACTAGCAGTAACAAGTTGCCAAAACCTAAATATAGGTTGTCAGCAGTGATAGAATGACCTTTGAAGTCAAAGCATGAGTTTACTGTAAATTATCAATACATATGATCATACAAACTAGTAAAAAATAAACAAAACAACTTAACATAATGAAACAATACAAATTTTGGTCCAACAATAGATAACTTATTCCTGCTTGTGATGTAACATTACAGAGTTTAAACAGTAATAAATGAACATACTATGTCCTGGTTTCTCAGGGTAGAATAACTACATTTTCAATTTGGCTAAATATGTTTTTATTTGATTGGGCAGATGACCCCAACAAAAAATGTCTACTGTATTCTTCAGCCTCTAAGAATCCTGAGGTATGGAATTCAGGCAAAATATTAACAACAATTTGGCTGAAAACATCTTATACCTAAAACCCAACCATTTTCAGAGACAAATTGCCAATAAGTATGTCTAAGTAGAGAGGTTTACATCTTCTGACATAAAAAGGGTATTTTGGAATTGGCGAAGCTTTAAGATCACATTCCATACAATAAAAATCAAAGTAAAAATCTTTTACCCTTACAAACAATGATTACCATGCCATAATATATCACATTTTTTGTTATCACAAACATTTATACAATACTAACATCTGATATACAACAATGAGTATTAAAGTTTGAACATAACTTCTTATAGCTTCTCGTAGATTTGGTTTGATTTTCATGAAAATTTTAAATTCATACAGGGCTGGACATGTTTTTTTAAGCTATATATATTTCTAGCTTGAGCTAAAAGTACCCTGATGCCTGAACCCTAATACACTGGATTGTCGGGGTTCAGCCCCTTTTATCTCTCAGTGTCAGTAATTGTGTAAAGAAAATAAAACCTTACAATTCTAAGGTGAGCAAACTTAAACACTGCTAGAAATATTAAGACCCTATGTAATAAATTAGATCTATATAAGCTTGTCTGTATACAATGAATGTCAGAATAGATAGGTCTGTATCTAGAACACTGGTATCTCATTTCTTTTCATCATAATTATTTCATCATCTAAGGTAAGTAGAACCTGAAAACAAAATTTAGTAAATGTTATTTTGTGTAGCTAAAACATGTCTTTCAGTTCTAATGGTCTACTCATCTTATCTAATCAACCATTTACAACAATGCTCCAGATTGAGCCAAGTACATTAAAAGAAGAAGAATCTGACAATAAAGTTCTTGTTGTATAAACCCTGGCCACCAAAACCAAGTGACAAACAAAAAGTAAAAAAATTATTAAATTGACAGCATTTGTATTCCCCTCTGTCACTGAAGACAAAGGATTGTTCAGGTTTATGCTGGAACAGTCTTCTATGACTATATAGTCCAATTCTTCTGGAGTGGCAGTCCAAGATAAATTCATTTATTTCAATTCCTGTGGTGACCATTTTGAAGGAAAGGGGGTAGAAACATGTTAAAATAGGGAAATGTTCAATATAGGGTTGCCTTCTACATTAAGTCATCAAGCAGATGTGAAGAAAAATTGTCATTAATGTCAAATTTTCATTGAATGGTATGACCAGACTAACAAGCAACACATACTGTATTACTAAAATCAATTAACCCACTACCTTGGTTAACTTATACAGAACATAAATTGTAAACTAACTTACCAGAAAAGAGAAGAATAAACTAATGGCTGACAGGAAATGCCAGATATCATGTGTATCATAGAAGTTTAATACAACACATTCTCTGTTACCTTCCCGTGATACTGCTGGCGTATACTGTATAGAAACAAAGAAATAATGTTCATATATGTACATACATTGTTTGGTTATCTTTAGATTCATGTTTCATGTGCTGACTGTTGTACAATAAGTTCCACAATAAAGACTACTGTTGTTATTGCAAAATCAAGCCATTTTTGACAGTTTTTAAGTCCTGCATGAATCTTTAATTTGAGATACAATGGACCTTTCCATGACCTTACTTATTAGCCTATTTAACAAAGGTATACAGTTACATTTTGTAAACAAGGTGTTAACAAAAGCACACATGGTTATATTTGTGGGTAAATGTATTGTTATTCAATTAAAAAGGTCGCACTCGGAATGGTCCATTCATTATAAACTTAAACTAAACTTCTTCATTTGATTGAACGCCTATTTCTATATTACATATTCAATGGCGTTGTACAAAAAAAAAATCATACCTAAAGAAGCAATGCTTCCTTCTGAATTCTTAACTCAGTATAAAATCCCAATTTATGAAAGTCAAAATAAACAATGCACATTCACATATCGTGGTAATGAGTATACCATACACTTATAAATATTACAAGGGCATACATCATATTGAAATGACAGAAAATAGTTCAGCCATTGAATGATTGTTAAATTGGCTCAAGTGGTCAGATAATATCCAAAGTTCTGAGGAGATTTTGACTTTTACAGGAAGGTGTGTACAAACAAAAACAAAATAAATCTTTATATACCTGCCATGATGTGAGATGTTGTAAAAAGAAATAAAGAGAAAATCCCCATGTAACCATAGCTAGTAGAATAATAACCCAAGTCAATGTGGGTACTTTCTCTCCGGATAATTTCTGTAGAAATATTAAATAAAATAGAAAATAAATCAAATGTATAGAAGAAAGAAAGTAAGATAATTTATTATATAATACAGTAGCACATACATTAACCACACTCATTTAAATATTCAAAACAGTATTTTTGTACTCACAATTAATAACTTGAGTATTTAAGTAAGTGGTTAATGGTGCAACTGGCAATTGAACAAAATTTACCAAATTAATGATGATAATTAGCTTTGTAAACTAATGTTAATTTCTTTCAGCTAAGTTAGTATCACAGATGATCACATGATGAGGTTTTCAAATTCTATTAACTATTATCTTGTACGGACAAATTAAAAATTAACATTATTTTCATATCAAAGGGAGATAATAACTCACTTTCATAAATTGTTTTAAATAATAACTTTGCAACAGAATGTTGTTTTATAAATCGAATCCATGCAAAATGATTAACATGTTGAAATGAATGGATGATTATCATGTCATGTAATCATATCATGGTTTTACATAAATGTAAATTGGCATTATGGAATCCTACTTTAAGTCTAAATAGCTATTAATGTACTTGGAAATACTTAATATCAAAATTTGAGATTTTTTACTTAATTCACAGTTTCATGCAAAGAACATAGACCTTGTATTGTCTGCCAACCATCAGAATTTCATAAGAAAATTGAACCTAAAGAAACAGTCAGAAAAGATCATGCATGAATGCATTTACATATTTTTATATCGCTCAAGGGTGTCAGAATGTCACCGCTCAGATTCTTAATCAGTTTCATTCAAAAATAAAGAAACTGTAAAAAAATGTTGGAAGTTTGCCTCCTACACTGTCAGAATCATTATACATATTAAAACAATATACTCAATTTTTCTTGGAAACAAGGGAAAAAGGACATAAGCACACAAGTTTTGAACATATTATGTAAGCAAACAGGAGTGACAGATTTATATACAGGTATACAAATATATGAGTAATATTCATCAGGTAGCATCAAGTGTAATGGATAAAATTTGGTTAGGTAGCCTATGACAAAGTGCAAGACAAAAGAATGAATGAATTTACAAAAGAACCTCAGATATCATCTACCTATAAGTAAATAAACATTGGATGTTCTAGTGAAAATAAAATAAAAATTGGATTATTTTAGTTCCATCACTTCCTCACAGTACTTTGATTAGAGCTTGCAGTACTTGATAGACTTTAACAAGAAGCAGGTATGGCCAAGCGGTAACAAAGTTCAGCTAGTAATCAATGGTTAGCCAGATTCATGCTAGTCTGAATCACAACCAAACCACCTTGTTTCATTGAGCAAGTAACTTAATCCTTAACTGCCTAATACAGGTGACCACGGAGCAAAATAAAGAGTGATTCATCTTTTGAGATTGAGCTAAACAAATCTGTACAGTACAGGGATCAACATTGATTGATAAAAACTAGGTTGCCCAGTAGGACAACCAGCTTATAGCTCACTTGCCCACACCAACTGTTCGCTTGCAATTACAAGTTGACCGCACTCAAACAAAGGTCATAGGGGCAAAATAATGACAGAGACTGAGAGCTGTAGAATTGTACCACAGCCATGACTTTCATGTTACATATTTGGACACACTTTGTTTTGTTGTCTAACCTTAGATAGAATGTAGAATGTTGAGTAAAGTAGAAGGTTTCCTATAAATATAGCCAACAAAAAACTGGCAAAGTCAAATTTCTT
This sequence comes from Mactra quadrangularis, assembly GCA_025267735.1. NCBI lineage: Eukaryota > Metazoa > Mollusca > Bivalvia > Venerida > Mactridae > Mactra > Mactra quadrangularis. The sequence goes on from CM046299.1 coordinate 2,839,970, forward strand.
TTCACCAACAACACCAAATATGGCACTGGAAGAAATAGAAATATATAAGCATCACAGAACAAAGGAAATAAGTGACTGTAGTAAAAAGATTCATTATCAATACAAACCTCAACTTACTCAATACACAATAGAATGGCTAATTTATAATAACAATTATTCCTTTATTGCAACAAGGTACCATCTTATATATAAGATTTAAAAACAATATGGTATCTTTTGCATTAAGGGGACAAAATATTTTGTAAATTTGCTATTAATGAACTCAGTCCTTCTCATATGAATTTGCTAAAAATAGCCTTTTGTAGAACAGTTTCCAATCGGAACTAACTCGGCGATCTTCTACGCAGATACACCTCGGATATCATAAGGTGAAAAAGTATATCTAGGAATTTTGGTTTCTGTGGTAACATAGTCTGAAACGTGTGTGACATTGTACTGATGAAATGAGGTGATGAAGCGTGTAACAATGTTGTTATTAAATGTTATCATAAAAATGACAGTTGCCGGTCATTATAACCTGGTTGTATACCTACTACGTCTGATTTCCGAGGTATATCTTCCTAGATGATCGCCGAGGTAGTTCCGAATGGAACAGTAACTGTTCCCTGAAGACCAAATGTAAAATGTTCCTTTTTACCACAGTACTGTTAGTGTTAAAAAATGCATCTTGGTCAAAAAGTTAGCTGGCATTACTATAGCATAGCAAAATTGGTAAAAATGAATTTTTCTATTTTTCAACCTGAATTTGTCAATTCAGATAGTTGTTTTTTCTACAGATAACGCCTAAAATGCTAGTCCTTTTTAGAGCTTGTTAGCAGACTAATTTACCTTTTTAGACCATTTTTCTCCACCCTGTTGGACTGACGTGTTAGTAAGTGCCTTAAACCCCCTTCAAACATAAGCAACAAAGAAAGCTCATTCCATGAGAGGCATTTTAAAAGAAAGAAAAAAGCATTTCAATGGTTAAAGTGAAGTATCTAACTTACAATATCCCATTATAGACCCAAACAATCAGCAACTAGTATTGGACATTGTACAAAGTTCCTATCTAGTACAATCAGTTGATAAGTGAAACTCATAGATTAGAAATGCAATTTACCAAATTCAAATTAAACATACAAAGTGTAATAGTGTAAGGATAGTACAAGGAATGATCTTATATCCTTATTGTATTCAAGGAAAGTACAAAGGCATATTCATGTATAAAGTGACAGACTTTAGTGCAAGGTTTCAGATGCAGACATTTAAAACATTGATCTATATTTGTTGACTGGAAAAATTTATTGATTGACAACAATACAAACTAGCTGCAGAAAGTATCTTTAAAAAGTTCTTTAAAAAAAACCCAATCAAACAACGCAGTTATTGTCTAAGCCCACTACCTGAAGCCAGGGCTAGTGAAAATTACTCTTTTTACACACAGAGAAAATAGTTTCCTATGAATACATCAAAACTGTATAATGCAAGGCCAAGAAGCTTTAATGTCCAACCAAGGCTAATATGGCAACAAATTAAATATATTGCATCCAATCAGAAAATATAGATCAATGTCTTAACAGTAGTGAAGTAAGGACAGGGCTTGCTAGATTTGTTCCATTCTTGTATACAGAGAGCTCTAATTGCCTCTTGATCTCTGATAATAATTAGGCAACATGAGGTCCTCTGGTATAAAAGAATGGTTGAATACATACCTTCATTATAACATAGTATACCATGTAGATTATTAAATTAATAATAAACACAGCAAGTAATAGACTGGCGAAATCTCCAGGAGTGCTAATCCCTCCATATAATGCTCTATGTTAGAAATAATAGTAAATTCTTATGTTGTATAAATATGCAAGCCAGTGTTGCCGAGTTGGTTACATGGTTGGACTGGTAATCATTGGATAGCTAGCTCCGCATTTGTTTGAATTCCATCCAAAACCTACCACTTGTTTCCCTGAGCAAAAACTTTATTCTACTAGCTCAGTACTGGGTGACCAGGAAGCAGACTAGAAAGTGATTAATTTAAGTTGTAGAACTAGTTTCACAATAGAGCTAGAATTAAGTATAAAATGAAAAAATAGGACTGTAATGATTATCTGAGTAATTGACTACATATCAATTTCAATGCTAGAAATTGGTTTATCATTCTTTATATAGGACAATTTGATTTTTGTACGAAGTTTTGATTTTTGTACTGAAACCAGTTCAACCTCTGACAATGAATGAATGACAATGGCTGGAAAATCAAACCAAGTCCAGGGTGATTCAGCTGGGAAAACTTGCTTCACAAACATTTAGTTAACAGTTGACAACAACTATCCATTGGCCACTGGACTTATAAATCTGAATATATCAGCCTTTGCTTAAGATCAATCCTTATTGTATACAGCAAAAACACCAAATACTCATCTTATACATCTTCACAAATAAAATAATGAAGTCAGCCGAAAATATGAATTCCTTGTAAAAATGTTTAAAGTACATGTAAAGACTAAAAATAGAAATACTTACATTGACCAATTTACAACATTTCCAAGTAGCAATAAAATAAATCTGTTCTAAAATTAGAGAAACATATACATTGTATTTGTTTTACATTTTGAGTTTAATAGTGATGATTATAATAACGTTATCATGACATTCTCTTTGTAATGATTACATCAATTAAGGTAGCTGTTACCAAATAGCAAAGGTAAGTGCTTAGCCCTAAATAAAGAACTTAGATCCTGAGATATAAGCTTCAATAAAATTTGTAAATATTGGGACAAGTGAAGGCTTCCCCAATTAAAGTTATAATGATCACTATGAAGTGTTATCCTCTGCCTTTCTGTTCTGATTGGGTTTAAAATAGTGTCAACACAAATAATGGTAAATTTGCAACAACCAGTTCACCTAACTTAGTTTCCCTTAGCCTTTGTCTATAACGAATACAAGTCTCCCCTTTCACTAGGCCAACAACATCTCCCTATACCTTATTAATAGAGAATAATCAAATTCTTATCATATAGAGAATAATCAAATTCTTATCATATAGAGAATAATCAAATTCTTATCATATAGAGAATAATCAAATTCTTATCATATAGAGAATAATCAAATTCTTATCATATAGAGAATAATCAAATTCTTATCATATAGAGAATAATCAAATTCTTATCATATAGAGAATAATCAAATTCTTATCATATAGAGAATAATCAAATTCTTATCATATTTTCATAGAAGGTTATAACAAGCACTGGTGAGGATCAAACAAGTAACCCATTCAGGACACTACCTTAGAAATCCTGTATATAGTCCACTGTACCATTGAACCCAGTCCTAGCTGCTCGTAAACAATTAAATACTTACCAAATACATTGGCTTTCTACATTTACACCAATCAGATATCATAAGAAACAACATCTTTTTAAAAACATATCTATCTGCAAAGATATATAGAATGTTATTAAATATGGTTGGGATTAACATGGTAGCAACACATTGTATAAGATATATAACAGCAATCAGTCAACTTACCCACTGTTTCTGGAAAGTATGAATCTCTAGATTTAGCTGTTAACCATTTACTAGAAGCATACTTCAATCAGTGTCTGACAACTGCCCTACATGTTTTAGAATCAGTAGTAGGCGGGAAAATGAAAATATTTTATGACCAAACTCCATAAGAGTGTACCCTGTCTGGGAATCTAACTTACAACCCTTGGATCAGTAGACTTGTGTGCTACCACTCAACTGAGCTAGCACAACAAGGCAACAAACTTATACCATACGAATTGTATAAAACATGGAAGAGCATAGTCATCAAATCAAAGATTACCTTACCAAAATGAAATAAAAGTACATAAAAACATACACTGTACCTATTTTCCATCTTCCCATATAATATATATGTATACTAAGTAACAATGAACTTGTCATGTACACTAAAGCAAATAATAACCAGAAAATATTGGTCCCATATACCTAGAATATAGAGATGAGAAAATATTTAACAATCAGTGAAATCAACAGTCTTCACTGCAAACTTTAATAAGCACTGGGCATTTGGTACTGTAAAAGGGATTTTTACAGGTTCCAATGAAATATACAGGACCAAAAAGTCCTAGTGATTAGATAAAATACACAGTCCATTGATATGATTTAAATGAAATATCCTATATTCAACTAACAACAAATAATGATGTTCTTTTAAAAGTGACATGTTAAACATTACTGATATTAAATCCCTTTCAATAGATTTTATATAGCACATTTTTTATGCAAATAGTGAAAAGTATTGATATTTTTTAATACGGAATACAGTGGCTGTAGAAAAATAGTAGACCCCATAGTTCATAGTCCACAGGCTGTATTCAAAGACTGATGACAGTTTGTATATGTGCTTATCAGTTTGAGTTTGGGTAAATGCTCATCAGTAATCTATATAGTTATAATATATACATCTTTTGGAGAGGTGCATACATCTTTTGGACAGGCACATAAATAGGGCAACTTTCTTTAAGTGAAATAAAAAAATCAAGGTAAAATCAAGGCAACTTTAGCCCTTTAGTCGCCATTATTTAAGAGGGAGGGAGTGAAAAAGCATGAAACTATTTTGTAATCTTTTAATGGATTAAAATAGATTTTATATTAATATATACAAATGTAAATACTTACAACTCCAATTACAGCAATAAAGATAACAAAAGCCATTATCATATAAGCTGACTGTGGTTTAGCACTAATATCTGGATGTCTATTTTGATAAATCTTTAATATACATAAACATGCCATTATATACATGAAGGATGTATCTGAAAGATAGGCAGGATAAAACATGTCAACTTTCTATTTATATCATTTGGCGGGGGGGGGGGGGTTCAATGTCTAGTGGCACTGTAGCAAATTCTCATTTTAATCCATTGCAGATGATTACATTAAGCTACTCATGTGCAATTACAAGGATATTTACTACTTCAATTCATGAAGTCAGCATTACAAATTTACAAGTAGCAAGCAGACAATTGAATACGCTATTTGTGCAGTTAAACTGTTGTTGTTATTATATTAATTATCATCATTACAGCTTGTTCAGGATAACAAGAGACATTGTTGGCATAGAATATTGTTTAGATAATTAATGTCTCATCTTTTCCTAAATAACATATACCATCATCATCATAATCATTATCATCATCATTATCACCATTAACTTCACCATCACTATTAACATCATCATCACCACCATCATCATCAACTTCATAATCATCATCATCGTCATCACAATTAACATCATCATCTCCATCACCATTAAAGGGCATAAAACTTTATTGAACCACTTTTTTACAACATTAAAATATGTACCAATCAAAGGCCAACATCAATGAAAAAAGTAACTTACCAAATTGAAAGTTGGATACTGTTGGACAGACATGATAACATGCACTCATTATACCTTCCATACAAAGAGCAAATCCCATAGCATAAAATAATCCAAAATGTTGGGGTATACCATACTTCTATAATTATACAATAAAATAAGAATGTACATAGTTCAAAATGTATAAAACTACATCTGATAGTTTTTACTCAATAAAATATTAAGTTTTATTTATTTAATACTAATTTATTTCTGCTTAATTGAAAAACAAGAATAATCATTCTCAAGTCCCCTTCTTGGTCCAGCAGTTTTGAGCTTGTAGTACAAAGTTGTATGCTCAATGAAACAATGAAGTGATTTTTTTATGTGATTTAAAAACATTCAACTGTGCTGAATTAAAAGGACTGAAATTATTTCATATTTTTTTAACCATATCTTTTGTTATTGCAGTAAACAAATTTTAAGGTCAAAATAAGTCCTTTTTCCAAAGCCATGACAAAAAGTCCAGGAAATATAAACAAACCTTGTGTCTACCTTGATTTTTTTCTACAGCAATACGATGAAGCCATGACCTGTTGAAATTAAATATAATGTATAAATAATTATCAGAGCAAATGGAATTTATTTACATGTGAAAAAGAATAATTCTGAAGCCTAAAATTATCAAAAAATTAAAAGACCTAGTTAATTTTACTGGTTTTCACATACCATTATTTAAAAAAAAATTCTTTCTTTTTAAGAGCTCCTAAGTTAATGCAAAATTATGCGAATGTAGAGTTATTTTTAAGCCCTTTATCATCTTTTAGGTTCATTGACTTTAGTACGAGCAATAGAAGTGAAATCTTTTCGCATCAGCAAAACAACTGGATCATTTAATTTTTCTAATTAAGAATGAATGAAGAATGGACAGTATAATTGTAGTTTAGAGAATAATTCTACTTAGAAAAGCTCAAGAGACATGGTTTCTGCCAGGTGAAAGCTGTTGACGGGCGTCATCTTATAAGTTACAATTTAATGAACATTTACTTACCTTCTGTAAACTAGTAGAAGAAACAATATACCCAACATGACATAACCAATGTTACTGAATATATTATTAAAGGAGCTAACTTTTCCTAGTGGATGAGCACATTCAAAATTATAATAGCATATATCTTGATCTCCAGTAAAGTTTAATACCTAGAAATGAAAATATATTATAGAAGATTATTGCTAGAAGCAGTGTGTAGTACAGTTGTAGAACAGTCAGAGTAAACAACAAAAGGTTTAATATAATTTAATAATAACCACAGCTAGTCATAGACTGGTTAACCCAACATCATTTTTGCAATCACTGTTAACTTAAAACAGAAAGAGAAGTTCAAGCACAGTATTTTTGGAAACTGAATAAAATTAATACCCTATGATGTCTTGTATTTTACATAACCCTGTAATAAGTTATAACTGATAAAAGTATTGTTTCATTTTATCAAACTGTCAGCATTACATATATTAACTCCAACAAGATGAATTGGTCAGGAGTTTGGAAGTACTGTAGAGAGTATTTAAATCAATGGGGTTAATGCTCCACCGACAGTTGAATAAACTTACATAGTACATACCTGTTGATATGTTATAACTAGTTGAACCACTGGTAGCACATAAAATATAGCAATTGTGAATAAGTTACTGAAACAAATTGAATATAGCAATAGTAAATAAGTTCCTGTAAAAATATAACAAAATAAATTTTCAAAACAAAACTAGGATAAGATTCAATCATTTTATGATAACAGATTTTTTTATAAATACTGATTTATGGATGAAGTAACATTGAAATTATAGAAAACACAGCAAATAGAAATGTCATTATACCAAACACCTATTCATGAAAGCTGATGCTGCTAAAGGGCAATATAAAATAGATTTGATATAGAACTCAAGTTGATGCTTTTTTCCAGCAGATAAAAGTTAATTTGAACCGGATGTACATGTGTGGAACAAAGTTGAAATAAAATTTGTATACACAGAATTATAGGATTTAATCTGTGTTGCATAACTTTTAGCAAAAAATGTGTAAAATAATTTCATTCTGCACATTTTAAGCACTTTCACCTAATTATGAAAACAATTATCAGTGCCAATCCTACCAGCATTAAGAATAAATTTTCATTTCAATTAATACCTACTTGCAATAAAGTTTATAATTTTTATCAGCTCTTTTTTCACTCTTCCTGGATAAATCAGATACAAACAGAGCAGTCTGAAATAAATTGTATTTAAATTTTTAAAAATATAATACAGTCAGGTTCAACCATAAGAAGGCCTTAAGAGTAGAACGATATTAATGAAGGAAGCTGTTTCTTCCTTTCTTCCAAATTAAAGTGCTTGGAATTTTGCAATAACGACAGTGGTCTTTATGACAAAACTTACCTGTAATAAATAACATGAAGTAAACAGAAAGGTCAGTGTTTACATTCTATTCCAGTGTAATGGTGCCTGGTCCCCTTTTATGGGAATGATATAAAGACAAGAACTTCACCATGAGGTTATAAAGGTCAAAACAGCACAAATTGTAAAAACAGGGAATTTTCTACAGCAAATAATTTACATTAATTTTGTATTACCTTAGTTCTAAGTACATCTTTGTCATGATCAGCATCTTTTAAAACATCATATTCCTCAGAATCTATAGAGTTCAATGAATCAATAGATCTATTATCATTATCTGATGTTACATGAACACTTTGTGCTCTGTCTGCTACATTGTCCACTATACCAGGTATAGAACCATAGTCATGACCTCTATTTGACCTCTGTACAATATGCTGACTACTTTCATCTGTAAAAGAAATAAAAACTGAAAAACCAAAGTCTGCTACTTTACTGATGGTCAGACAACTTTAATAGTGATATTGTAATGCTTTGTCTACTGGCGACGCTGCTCTCACTCATTTTTTTTTCAAATAAACGTATTTTTCTTTTTTAATTATTCCTTAATGTATACATCCAGAAATAAAAAGGATTGATCATATTAAGTTAAATAAATTTTAAAAAGTATTTTATTTATTATTCATGTATCCAAATGACCATGTCACATGGAAAATTTGTAAAATATAAATGTTTGTGAATTAATACAAATAGTTTGACATAATCCTTATGGTTATCCAAACTAAAATTAATCTGATTTCCAAAACAGAAATTTATGATATTTTACACATGCTGATGGGATTGACCTGTTCAGTTTTCACTTTATATGCATGAAAAAAAAACATGAAGTGGATCAATGTACCATCATGCTGTGTACATTATTCTTTTGTTTACACGTTTTAGTGAGTACAATGTGACAAAATAATTAAAATGTTCTGTTTTCTATAATTGATTAATTCTGCTAATCTTCTTGTAATAGAAAAGTTCACGGTAAATAAATATTTTCAGTCTATGTAGAGAAAATATAAATCCACAGTCGTACAACAAAATCTAAACTTCCAGTAAAAAAAACAACAAAAATTGCTGGACAAAGCTTACCTTCTGACATAGAAGTCTCAAATGTAGGAATGTCTATAATACCCCATCTGTCTTTGCTGTAAAAATATTATACATCAAAACATAGAATTAATATTTGTGGAGATTTACATTGCTGCTAAGATCTGCATTTTTATGTCTCATACAGAGCTTTGTGGCATTGTAATTATTATTGTTGCATACTTTAAACACTTAATACAATTTTGATTATGAGTAATGCTTCATTGTATATTCCAAACCTATAACCTTGGGCAGCATGTTAACTAGGACTGTGGATCATTGAGCAAGAGGCAATCAGATCTGAACCACTATTCATGTGTAACGATTTATGTATCAATCCACATATCACTAGCTAATGAAAAAGGAAACAGGAATTCATATATATAATCATATACATAAATATACAGTAAATATAACACAGTAAGTGGAGAACTACTGAAATTTTATTACATGGAAAGTCATGTAAGAGATTCAGCAGAGAATTTTTGAGTGGGCTGAAAATGTGTGTACACGATTTTCGAAATAATAGCAGTTCACAAAGTATGTTAATCTATGTTTTCATTTGTAGTGCAGCTCATTGTGGATGGTAATTTAGCAACAGCCCTGCTATTAAAAGAAGTATACGACTATTAAGCAACACAGTATAGAGGGACTTTCAACTGACTTTAGTAAAAAAATCTATGGTAATACAGTAAAAACTCTGAAAACCAGACTTGGTCCAAGCTGACTAAAAAGTCCGGTTTTCAGAGGATTCCTGTGTTTAGAGGTTTAAACAGAATCACTAATTAAACATAGTTATGGGTTTGGTGGGACATTTTCCTACATTAAATGGATGGTTCAGCTATATCTTAATTTATTTTTCATTAAAGTTTGGTCAATTTTGGTTTGGTAAGTATGAATTAACTGAGAAAATTGAAATAATAACTTTTCTTTTGATACATGTACATGTTATCAATAGACTTTAAATGCATTCAAATAAATAATTGATAAATACGGATGTTATTCTCATTTTAAATGAATGCTTATAAACACATAACAACAATGACAACGTCATATAAACATGTAATGTTTGCCAATATCTTACTCAAGATAAAAAAAAAGATAGTCATTATTATTTCCTTACAATTAACAAACTTTGGTAATTTTGAATACAAGTACGTAGCTCCGTTATTTGTATAAAAACAATACTTGAAATTAAAATATTTTCACGAATCATATCTGTACAACAAAACATGTTTATACAAAACAAACAAATCCTAAACAATGACAGACAAGTGTTTTTCACACCTGTATAGATAAAATGCTTGGATATTTAATTAACAATTAATCTGCCTGGGATTATGAATTATGAATAACTAACTGTTACAATACACAGAAAGTTGACACTTGGTGTCTGCTTTTCAGAGGATTTTTTATGCATATTTATCATTAGAAGCCATGGCAAAAGGTCCGGTATTCGGAATTTAGAGTTTCCGGTTTTCAGAGGATATTTTTCCATGCATTTAATAGAGAAAAATATGGGACTTTTAAAATCATCCGGTTTTGGAGGATTCCGGTTTTCAGAGGGTCCGGTTTTTAGAGTTTTTATTGTATACAAGTAGGCCCCTGTTAAATAAAATCTAAAACTGGTCCGTTCAGAATCAGCTCTCTTAATTTCTACATCAAAAACATTAAATTCAAGAAGTAAAACTTACCATCCATGATAGAATATACCAATCAATAAAGCTACTATATAGAAAGCTATAAACAATCCAACTGCTGCTATTATAGCTCTGTAATACTCAGAACCTACAAATATATATATTACATGATATCAATAAACATAGAAATTATTACATTTTAAACATTAGCACTTAGACTACAGAGGTTTGACTTCCTTAGCCAGAAACCTGAACTTTAAGCAAATGGATAAAGGTGATAATGGAAACTTCATATAAAGGGTCTCTGTAACAACCTTAATTGTCAAACCACCCAGAGCCAGTCCCAAGTCCAGTAGAAATGTGATGTGGTCAACACTGACTGGAATCTTAACAAAAATCAGCAAAGGTAGAAAGTTCATTCAGCAAAATGTCTCTCTGAAATCTTAACTTTCAAGTTTTAAGTAAAAGTTCTAGCCAGGGTTGGCACATAATACACACACATCAATATGGAGCAGATAGACTCTGGTGAACAACAGAGAAAGAAACCTTAAATGTTCTTTCACAGAATCATATTTGTAAGTATCTACATGGGTTTTCATACTTAAAATTACTAAGTATAATATGATAGACCCCGATAATTGCAATCTTCAATTTGATTTTATATTTGATACAAATAATGAGTACCCTGGGTTGGTAATAAGTTCAATTACAGTTAATTACTAACATAACATACCAAAATCAGATATTATAGTGAACAAAAATAATAAATGTAAAGGCATTTTATAGTTTGAGTTTCATGCCTACGCACATTCAACAACTTTACAGCTTTTACTCCGAGTCATTGGGCTACTGGTATCTCTCTATCAATCTCCCTTGAGAGTCTTTTACTCTGTTTATAAGAGCTGCCGACAATCTGGCGCAACGGAATTATTACACCTGGTGGAGTGAAGCAATCACAGGTAAATTTCTTGCTCAAGTAAATTAGCAGTGCCCTTAGGTGGATTTGAACCCAGGACCTCTTGATTCCTAAGCATGTTTCTTACCATTGAACTACTGTCACTACATGAATGAAAGTGATTGCAGTGTGAGTAAAGTTGGGATCAACAAAAAATATCTTACTAGGTATTGTCTGTTTTATATGTATTGTAACATGTTTTTGTCTTATATTATAGTAACCTATACTTACCAGGTATTGTCTGTTTTATATGTATTGTAACATGTTTTTGTCTTATATTAAAGTAACCTATACTTACTGGGTATTGTCTGTTTTATATGTATTGTAACATGTTTTTGTCTTATATTATAGTAACCTATACTTACTAGGTATTGTCTGTTTTATATGTATTGTAACATGTTTTTGTCTTATTTTAAAGTAACCTATACTTACTAGGTATTGTCTGTTTTATATGTATTGTAACAAGTTTTTGTCTTATATTATAGAAACCTATAGGCTGTACTTGATTTATACCATTACTACAATCATTATCATTTGGTTTAACAACTATAACAACATAGAACGAACCAGAACTGAACTCATCTTTCTGAAACAATAGTTAAATATATCAATAGATTAAAGGTACTAGTTCACAGATTTGGTTTATTTTTCTATAATTTCAAAAACAATATAGTGTCTGTAATTGTGTCAAAAATTAATTCTTAATCTTATAAGACAAACTGACCTATATGTTGCAAGAAATATACAATATAAGTCACAAAAATGCACTTAAAGTGTCTATACTGTGACATACAGGGTAGATATTTACTACATGAAACACCATCATTTGTATACATGTAGTTATATGTCAATTGCATTAAAATTGTCATTATCAGAACACTACGTTCCTGCTTCCAAAAATATTTCCATACAATTTTGATAGTTTTAATAAAATTTGATATTTAAGTTGCCATCTGTGAATGAGTATCTTTAATAAACAAATTTTAGGCAATGTAAATTGGTACAAAGAGAGGTTTCAATATTACAACCATCATAATTGATTGTCATTATACACAAGGTGGTGGTCTTGCTAGAGTGACCTTTCTTCCTAATTAAGCCTCCAGGACTCAAAAATAATCAAAAATTGCAAGATTTTGCAATAATCAGGATAGTCTTTATAGCAGAGTTTTACTGTCAATAAAATTAATATGCACTCATAATGGCAAACAAACAATACCTTTGTATGGTAAGTATATATTGATTATTCAACTATTGTGTAGACTAAACAAAATCTGTGCTGTGGTGTTTGAAATTGACATACCAGTTCATGAATCTGCATAATACGCAAATGATGGTGTCATTATAAAACACAAATCCTTGGCTACATGTATATGTTCTTGAAATAAATTATTTTATAAAGGAGAAACTGTCAACTAATTGAACTTGGTTGAAAATCTTTCATTTCTTGAGTAATATACTTCATAATGAATAATTATGTAGAGTTTTTGTCTTGGACAGTGCAGACTGCCTATGGATATAACAAAACAATTGACTATGTTAGAATTTATACTTACAGTAACAGTTATAGCTCCTCTAGTTGTCATGGTTTGATATTTACCCTGATATACAACATCTGCTGGAAGATCAAACACTGGACACTGTAATTATATAGGATAAACATTAAATCAATAAAGTTTTGTTTGTTTTGTTAGGTTTAACGCCGTAGCAACACATTTTATAGGTCATATAACAGCGGTCAGTCAACCTACTCACTCCTCCTGGAAAGGCTAAATCTCTGGATTTAGCTGTTAACCAACTACTAAGCACATACTTTCATCAGTGACTGACAACTGCCCTACATAATTAAAAATCATTGGTAGGAGGGAGGATGGCCGTAGAAATAATTTCATGACCAAACTCCACAAAAGTATGCCCCGCCCGGGAATCGAACCCACGACCCCTCGATCAGTAGACTTGCGTGCTACCAACTGAGCTAGCCGGGCGGCTTATTAAATCAATAATATTATCTCTAAACAGGACTACACTCTAATGTATATCTATAACAACCAGTTATAATTTTAACTTGCCATAACCATATCTTTGATAGCTGTAACAGGTTGCCCAGAGCTAAATAAAGGTCATCAGGGGAAATAGGACAATCTTTAATGTTGAGCCCTGTCTAAGGCCAACATAATTCCCTTAAACTGGTTAATCAGGCATTACATGCATTTACCCTCCCCCCTCCTTTCAATGGACCAAGCTAGATAGAGGATATTCCTCAACTAAGCAGTAAGATATTTTTCAACTTGTAAGCTCAGAAAATGATATTTTCAATCATAGCTATGACTGTCTTGAAAATATGTTTTCTGATCTCACTCTATGACCCAAGTTGACCAATATCCTCTTTCTCTTAATTCCCAAATTCTCAGCTATTTAACAAACAGGACATCAATCATTATAGTGTTTGTTATCTGTACAGGAATCTATATCTATGTAAAGTAGATGCTTCTGTATCAATCATATTTAAATCATAAGATAATATCATATACTTGATTGACCACTTCAAAGATATCCTATATAGTACTTTAACTTCTTTGAGTCTATATTTTAAATACAGATATAGGGGTTTTAAATTTGCTAAGTTTAGAGTTTGTGCATTTGGTGTAAAATCATGATTACATGGCTAATCTGAATAGAAACAAAAATATTTGCTGGCTTTAGAACTTGTGTTATCATTGTTGACCATGAAGACAGTGAAAACTAAACTTTTGTGAAAATTACCCACTATACAGTAACTGTATAACTTGAGAATTTCCTGTTTTTATTAAGTGTTCTGTTTAATCAGTAGAAATACTCTTATTTTCAACAATACAATTAATTTAATTGAATTGTAAAAAGATATCTTATTGCTTCACTGATATGATTTTAATATAGATTAATAATTTGAATGAGCAATGGACAGAGTGAAGCATTATTCAGTGTTGAAGTCAATTGACTAATGATATTTTCAATGTGAAGAATAGGGACTGCAGACACCAAATAACCAAATTTGTAATTTCTAACACTTATTAACCTAACTCAATACATCCCCAGATGTGACAATGCTACAGAATCACATGATTATAGTGTTGGCTTCAAGCAGCACTGCTAGAACTCTGTTTTTAAAACTTTTCAGACGGGCTAAAAAATGAAATACATGTACGCTCATTAAAATAGAACCTTTCTTCCTAGTAAAGGCACATTGCAAATTGGGTCGTAAATTTTTTCAAATTTGGTCAAATTGATTTATTTTTGGATGTATATCTTGGAATTATTTTATCGAAACTGCAAAAAAGATTTTCTTAAAAAATGAGTAAAAGCAGTATTTCATCAGACTACCAATAATGTTGACAGTGATATCAATGGGGGATATCAAAAGGGTCCAACAAGCAGGCATTAAACTGATAATCTATTGGTCTGTTCCACTCAATCTTATTACATAAAGGAATTATCATGATTATCAGATGACTAACATTTCGACACACATGAAATTATTCATGTTTTGAAAGTTGAAAACAAACAAACAATACAAACCTTGATGTCTTGTATTGATAATATAGAACATTTATGATCTTTAGATTTAGCTGTTATAATAACAGATTCTATATCACCAGTAAATTTATATTTATAATATACTGGATTAGATGGTGAACTGATAACTGGATAATCTTTATTTACTCTGAAAATATATACAAATAATGTTCTTGATATTTTAACTTTTTAATAAAGTTGTTGGCTAAAAAGCCTTTGTCAATATAATGAAATTGAAAGCAGACACTCACAACATGTGTAGCTATTTAAAACTGAATATTACAATTAAAACCTGATGTCATGTCACAACACTGAATGCGACATTGTGCCCTGGATCTGGACATGGGTCAAAAGCCCCTACAAGGTCTTGGTGTACACTCTTGTAAAGCAAAGTGGTCAGCAGCTGTCCTTCTTGGACATCACATACAAGAGGGCGTACTGTATCCTTATTCCCTTTGGAGGACTTTTACAAGTACATGCACAAAATGATAGACTTCATCAGGAATTCAAATTTTTTTCTGAGCTGTAAACAAACTTCAATGTTTTTTGTGCTTTTCAACAAAAATGTGGTTAACACTTTGTTCGTATTGTGTGTGCATGATGGAAGCCCCATAATTTGGAGTTTTGAATATGAGCCATTGCATATTTTTATAATGAATAATACAGAAAGCATGTTTGAGACTTAAGTGTGACTTCAAGCGATCTCTTCAATACAATTAAACACAAAGTCTATTTTTAATATGCCAAATCAATTTTCTTAATATATAACGGCAAACTTACTCTAACAAGAAGTTATTTAGACGTGAAGCTATCAAAGTATAGTAGACATTTGTCTTTGATTGAGTTGATACTTCTACATAGATTTTCTGGAAAGGTTGTAATGTATGTGTGTCATTCTGCATTGGACATAATGTCCTGCCAACATCTATGTATTCATTACTGTAAATAGATCAACAAAGATAAATATAATAATCAGGATCTATAGTCACATGTTCTACAACAACTATTACTAATAAGTTAAACAAGCACATGTTCTTCCTAATTTCTCTTTCTAGACAAATAATTGCATGACATCATGTAACCTATAAAATTACTTCTTCTTTTCTTTCCCTGAAAATAGGTTCTGTGAATACTGTTTGTTTGTTTTGTTGGGTTTAACAATGTAGCAACACATTGTATAGGTCATGTAATGGCGGTCAGTCAACATACTCACTCCTCCTGGACAGGCTAAATCTCTGGATTTAGCTGTTAACCAACTACTAAGCGCATACTTTCGTCAGTGACAGACAACTGCCCTACTTAATAAAAAATCATTGGTAGGAGGGAGAATGGCCGTAAAAATAATTTCATGACCAAGCTCCACAAAAGTATGCCCCGCCCAGGAATCAAACCCATGACCCCTCGATCAGTGGACTTGGGTGATACCAACTGAGCTAGCCAGGCAGCTGCTCCTGTGAATACTGATTGTTAGCTTCAAATTCTCTGCACAAAATCAAATCAGAAAATAAATTAGATTATTTGCAAAATTAATATTTGCAATAGATTTTATCATTTAGAATAAACAATTCACAGATTATCAGCAGACTAAGAGTCACTTCACAAACCATTACATAACTGTAACCCACTGAAGTTATGTTCTAGCCAATGTCTGTGCATAATGATTCTATATAGAGCAAGCAGACCGACAAATGGTGAAAAACTACACAGGATTCAACAATCGTATTGTTTACCACTTCAAAACACTTAATAACATGCAAGCTAAATGACAAAAGCTATTGATGCACTTTAAAACAATAACATAACAATCATAATGAAAATAATTATCAAAACACTTAATACATGTGATTTTAATTGAAACAATTAAGACAAAATGGAAATGTTATACATGTTATAATGAGGCTAACAGTTTATTGACGAGTCAGCGCAAAACTAATTAATAATCTTCTTCATTTTAATGCAGTAAGACTATTTATGCACTGACACTTAGCAAGGCTTTTTTTCTTTCAAAGAAGTAGCATGTAACTGTGATTATGATTCATACACAATTTTATCACATGTAGTATTAATTATCTCTATACAAATTTATTTACCTCGATTTTGAAACAAGTTTTTACAACTGAAATTTACCACTTTTGAGTCCACTTCCTGGTACCCCAGTACTGAGCTAATAGGATAAAGTTTCTTGCTCAAGGAGACCATAGGGGGTAAGTTATGGATGGGATTCAAATAAAGGCGCTGGCTATCCTATGATTACTAGTCCAACATTTTAATTACTTGGCTGTCCAATATTATGAAATCAGCTTACCTATATTGTAACACAAGAGGAATTTGCCATGATATCACACTGCGTTCTTGACGAATCACAAACATTGTAGGAAAATCAACATGACTTTCATTACTGGTTGAATAAATTCTTACTGGATTTTCCTGCATAAAATGTACGATACATGTACATATACAATGCATAGGCGGATCTAGTGGGGGGGGTCAGGAAGGTCCGGAGAGTTTCCAAAATGTACCTGTCTATAAGTGTTATTCTTGACTGTTAGTCATTTTTAGTAGCATGAAGCAATTTTTCTCGGTGATTAACATAGATTTAATCGTTATGTACTTTTCATTATTAATATGTTGCATTCTTCTGAAAAATGTGTGTAATGTGGTTGTGGTTCGAAAGTTTGGACCCCCCTAGAAAGTTTGGACCCCCCCCTCCTAGAAAAAATCCTGGATCTGCCACTGCAATGTGTATTGTTGAACATGAACCCTGCTGATTTAGAAATATGAATACAGTATCTATTTCATCAATTGTGAATACCGAAGTATAGTAGTTAGTATTTCAATGATTGGGGTTAATGTATGTATGTGCCACTTACAGTTAAAACAAAATTTAACAATGCATACACGAAATATGTACATTGAATATAGTTATTTAAATGCCTACAAGATTAATCGTAAAAAACCCTGTGAAATATTATTTACTGGATTCAAGGTATAAATACAGTGTTAATGTTAGTACAGTTACAAGGCATGACTAGGTCAATCATGTGACTCATAGTCACTCTAGTCTAGCCAGATCATGTGGAATTTTTAATTAATGATAAAAGAATCATAGAACAGCCACTAAACAATCATTTAACTACTCCTAACTTACCTTTGTAGATGAAATATTATATCTGAATTCATACACGGCACTTGAGCTGTCATTGACGATACCTGAATAAGTTGTGTTGAAATCGGCATTTTGAGTGAGCTGAACATTTCTTATACCATTATAAAACAATAAACCTGAAGAATGGCGCGTCGATTCAACGTATCCATGAAGAAATATTAGCATCAAAAACATAAAAGACATCAAACGCCAGTGAACCATGATAATTTCTCGTGCTATCATTGATGTTGACAAGTGAAGGCGGATACAAGAAATGCGACAGTTGTACTTTCGTTTTGCTGAACGGTGAAGCGTGAGAATAACTAAGTCATGAAAAAAAGACTATTTTCTAGGTGTGCACTGGGTTCCAATCTTAAGTTTTTTAAATGGGAATCCTTGACTCAAAAATATAATAATAATCCCCTTCAATTCAGTAGAGATATGCTCAAGAGTATATTATATGAAAAATTGCCAGATTCCGAGGCTGAATTATTGTCTGTGAACTTTGGTTTATACAACACACACAATCTGTTACCTTATAATGCTGAACACTGTCAGGGAATTAGATACACTCTTTGACACTGTACGCTAGGTCCAAGTTATCTAACTAAGGATTTATGTATAATGATTTAATATATCCTGGGTATTTTGATGAATATTCTGTAGAGGTTAATTCCTTGGTGCAGAGCTCAGACCCTGGCACATCATTCTTGTGAGTCAAGATCTTAACTTTTTTGGTTGTGGTTACATTTACATTGTATCAGCTATTTGATAACCGTCAACATACTTACCATCTCTGAAAAGGAGGAAGAATTGCCAAAGAATATCTCTGATGACCAAACTCCACAAAAGTATGCCAAGTCTGAGCCTGGGAAATCAACCCTACAAGTTACAACCCCTCAATCTGTAGACTTGTGAGTGACTGACTGAGCTAGGAAGGTGCCTTGTAATCTGATGTAGGATTGGAAATAAATGAAATGCAGATAATAAAATAACTCAGTTACATTTCACAAGTTTATTTAATCATATAATTGATTCAGTATATATCAGTCAGTACATGTAATGTATTGCACAATAACATAACCCAAATAAGTTGTAATTGACATTTATTGAAATAAACCTTGTATGTTAGTAGACTTTTTAGATAGTAAGCAAATTATTACTAGGCCAAAAAATCATGTTTTTAGAGCAACTGTCTGAAAAAAGTTAGGTAAGATAGCCTCAATTTTTTTTTTTTTTTTTTTGTCAATGGCTAGCTAGGAGGCCATAATATACCACATGAGCTCACTCTTTCCATCCTAACAGCTTCAATCATTAGTAGATTATTGAAACATTTCCAAACCCCTCTCCCTAAACATGACTAGGGGGATGGGGTCAAACACTAAAAATATCACATTGAATCACATTTTTCAATTCCTTCTATTTGGACCCCTTACATCCCCTGGAGGACCCATCTTTGGATCATCTTTGTTGCTATAGAGATTAATACACATTGTACAGTAATCAATTCATCAATGCTGGCATGAAATGTGAAAGTTTAAAATGGATCACTCCTTAAAACCTTCATCCATGCAAAAATGGTTTCCATTAGTGTGGCCATTTCTATCTTACATACGGTAGTTTGTTTCAAAGGTAAAATTTCATATAAGCAATACAATGAACAAATTGAGGAGTTCAAACACCAGGTCAAATGTTGCTGTAAAATTATTAAAAATTAAGTCTATCACCACTGAAATACATTCAAAATATGAAATGTATAAACAGATTTGTATAATAAAGAATAACAATTTTTTTTCAATCTTACATTGAAATGATATAAGCCATATGCCAGAGCATAGGGAAATATATTGCTCTGTAAGTAAAAATACAAATATGAAGTAAGCACATTATAACGAGGATTGGTTTAAGTAACTGGGCAAGCAGATTTTCACAATAAAATGCAATTTCAAATGCATTGAGTGTTATTTAAGAACATAACAAATAGGTAGCTTCACTTGTAACAATCTTTTACACACCCTCAACCATTCCATACAATACATCAAAGCATACATGTTTATATAATATATCTACATTTATGTAAGGGAGAAAATTCAAAATATTCAAATTTCCCATATTCAAGAATTTCAAGAGTATTGCAGCCTTTCACAGGCCCCAAACATCTTAAACATCAGAACCAATACTGAAATCTTTGCCCCTATGCAGTATATAAAATGACTAAATACATTTTATAATAAAATGGTAATAAAGGACACTATCTTTAACTAAAGAATAGCACAAGTATCATACACTCAGTACATGTATATCTGAACACATAGCTAAGATATACTTATCCATAGGTAGGCAATTTTTGGTCAATTGTTCAGCAATATTACTGGTAAATCTCAGTTAGGGTTTCTCCTAAACCAGTACAGTAGTTCTAAAGTTATAAGCAGAACTAAAACTCTCACTAGACATCTAAGTTACTAATTTTATGATTCAAACCCCTTTTTTGCATTATTTTCTAATGTTTGACAAAAAATGATTTTTACTGTTTTTAAAAATCTGGTCAGCTGTAAACCAAAACCATAACCACTTTTTGGTGCCTAAAAGCAGTTTAATTTTCTTGTATACATTTTTAAGCTGGATTGTAAAACAAGCTCTCACAACTCTCAACTAACACTCTCATGTCAGCATACAAAGCAGAATAAAATGATTTATATACCATTTCATTAGGAAGCACTTATATGTACATGTATATAGGTAAATAATTTATACAAGTATCAAAGTAAACTGTGAATGAAAATAAATACATCAACAAAGTATTGTTAATAATAAATTGTCTAAACGTTTGTTCCAAGTAACTTAAAAATATGTAAAATTATAAACGGTTACATACAATTAAATAAATCACTCATCAAGTAAACTTCCTTCATTAATTGACAAATTTTAACAAAAAATTAGTCATCACATTAAAATTTTTTTCAAGTTCAAGCCCCATTTATAATGTTAAATAATTAAGGGCAAATAATCAATTAACCAAACTATATCCTAATCTTCTCTGTATTATCACCATTTGAGCATATGTAGTTGTACTGCAAAAGCAAGTTACCATATAAAATAGGCAATATTCACAAGTGCCAGGCTTGGAGCTAGTGGGTCAAGGCGACAAATTATAAATTTGGTTTAATTTATTCTTGGACAAAAAACAATGTTAATACTTTATTCATAACACAAAATTTCTTATAGAACTGTTCACATATTGGTACATATTTATTTCATACATCATATACATAAAGTATTAGAAAATAGATCACAGGTTTTTTTATCGTAATGGAGAAGATAATCCCGCTAGTGTTGTATCTTCTTCACGCTCCGCAGCATGTTGACGTAACTCTTGTAGTGTGTGTACAAATCTAGACCATTCATCAGATTTAGGGTTAGCAAAACTCTGAAAAATATAAATAAATAAAATTTTTGATCAGTTTAAAACAGCCATCACCATTCTAGAGCACTTGTCCAATTTATAGTAATTTAGAATACAGGGCAAAGTTATCAACTAGCCTGATTATTTGAAATTAGTACTTTTAACTAGTGAAAATCAATCTCAACTTGTACAAGGCTTTGTGTTAGTTAGTTAAGGATAAACTTCCACAGTAATAAAAGTGAAAGAAATAAAGTTTTAGGGTACAACAGTTAGAGGATGCAGCCTTAGATGAGAGAAAATTCTAAGAATACAGTTCCAGAATTTATCAATTTAAAAATGCAGCCATTATGCAAACACAAACAGGTCTTTGAATTTAGCCATTGTACCATGGACTGAGTTCACCAAAATCACTGTCTATGAGCAGCATATATAATACATCATTTAAAAACGTCAATTAAAATCTAATTGGTCCAGCAAAATATTTTATATTTATTTATTATTTCACACTTATTTTGCTAATAAAAGTTTGTCATAGAGACTGAGTCACAAACAATTTAAAGGTTACCTCAGCTACATCATAAGTATATATTTTCCCCATGTCATCCCCTACAGCAATACTGTGTCCATTCTGATGCCATCTTAAATGATTTAATGCTACACCAGTATCTATAGATACAGAGGCAGATGGTACCTGCAACAATAATATAATATCATGATATATCTAACATCTATCTTAAATGATTTAATGCTACACCAGTATCTATAGATACAGACGCTGATGGTACCTGCACCAATAATATAATATATCATAATATATCACACATCCATCTTAAATGATTTAATGCTACACCAGTATCTATAGATACAGAGGCTGATGGTACCTGCACCAATAATATAATATATCATAATATATCACACAGCCATCTTAAATGATTTAATGCTACACCAGTATCTATAGATACAGAGGCTGATGGTACCTGCAACAATAATATAATATCATGATATATCTAACATCCATCTTAAATGATTTAATGCTACACCAATATCTATACATACAGACGCTGATGGTACCTGCAACAATAATATAATATCATGATATATCTAACATCCATCTTAAATGATTTAATGCTACACCAGTATCTATACATACAGACGCTGATGGTACCTGCAACAATAATATAATATCATGATATATCTAACATCCATCTTAAATGATTTAATGCTACACCAGTATCTATAGATACAGAGGCTGATGGTACCTGCAACAATAATATAATATCATGATATATCTAACATCCATCTTAAATGATTTAATGCTACACCAGTATCTATAGATACAGAGGCTGATGGTACCTGCAACAATAATATAATATCATGATATATCTAACATCCATCTTAAATGATTTAATGCTACACCAGTATCTATACATACAGACGCTGATGGTACCAGTAATAAAAATAATACATCACAATATATTACACCCATTTCATATTTTTAGGCAATTATCTTGCCATTGTCCATTTTAAGTGGGAATCCCCCTAGGTTCTTGCTTTCATAATCTTCTGTTGCGTCCTTCTCATAACGAAGGTTTTCTAAATGCAAAAACATCTCCCTCTGCTATGGGCTGTGTGGTATGTCTGTGTTTTTATGTTGCTATTCCAGATATGTTTGCTCACATCTTTTAAGATATTTATAAGAAAATGAAAATTCTGTTAACATGAAATTCACATAACTATCCCTTATCTTTACCAACCGAAATGGCTGCCAAAATATTGATAATGGATTATTTTCCAATGATGAGGGAAGAATGTATTGGCTCAAGGACGGTTAGTATAAGATAATAAACAAACCTCAGTATCTTGATTTAAGTTCCATAAATCTAATCTAGCCATACCATCCACACTAGCAAATACTGCAGGATGTATAGGTGACCATTGTACATCATATACATAATCACTGTTATCTTCAAATGAATGTATGAATTTATTATCCTGAAAATATTCAATATTAACATCATTTGAATAAAGGGTAGACAGACAACATGATTAATAATTGAATAAAAAAGAAATAAAGTTTGAGTAGTATGTTGCTGACAATTCTAACATATGCATGTTTGATTTTGCTCTCAACTTAAAATGGTATCAACTATATTTTAATATTAAACATAAATGCACAGGTGTTATAATTAATCCCTTCACTTATTGAATGGTAAACTCATGTCTTCAACATTTTAAGTTAACATACAGTATTTCTCTACTTTGTCGCATAACATAGGCACTTGTTTTGGTGTGCTTGTAAGAAAACTCATAAAACATGCCAATAAAGCCTTTTGATGCAAAATTCTGGAACACAAATTCAATTTATATAATTCATACATGAATTTTAATTCCATTAATTACTTGTCAAATCAGACAACTAGCTTTGGGATATGACTTGTCTGGACCTACTTTTCATTTTTCCTGGTCAATCCAACATGTGTTCATGTCGAGCCCTGGTTCAACTTACCTTAATACTCCATAGTTTAATGGTCCAATCAAATGATGAAGTAAGAAAGTATGGTGAGAAATCTATTTGTCCAGCTACACTATGACAATCTATACCAGTTATAGGTCCTTGATGTCCCTCAAATATTTCACTGACACCTGCTTTACTGTAAGTGTATACACATAGAATATATTGTAAGAGAGGACATGACCAAGTGATGTAAACATTGGAATGGTTATCATTCAACCAGATCCGCATTGGTTCAAATGCCAGGAAACTTTATCCTGCTAGCTCAGTAATTGTGGAATAATGCAGACTCAAATGCTGTCCAAGTAGAAAGAACTTATCTCATAAATGAGCTATAATAGCAATAAATTAATATAAACTATAGAAAATACCGGTATTAACACATTATAGATCTTTCACAGTGTGACCACAATTCATAGTCTTATCTGGAATGACCATCATTATACAGTGTCATCAAAATACTTTCACACTTGTGAAAGAGCTGTTTTTTTCATGAATACAATTATCTGCTGTGATAAAAAACAATTCCAATACCTTCCATGTCTACAAGCAGCATACACTGAACAATCCTCACTTCCAACAACAAAATTATTTACATCAAACCTACAACCCCTCAGTAGACTTGTACATTACAGACTTAGCTAGCCACACAGGTTCTTAACAACAAACTACAATTATCTTACCTTCCATGTCTACAAGCAGCATACACTGAACAGTCCTCACTACCAACAACAAAATTATTAACATCACCAGACATAAAAGAGAAACATGTTACATTCACAGCTCTACTTTGTTTATGTTGATGTAACTCCATACAATCCTGTAAGTACAGAGCAAACATTTATGATATTATCCAGATATATAATTATCTAAATCAAGAAACAATAAGCTCAACAACTAAGTTCCAGATTTCAACTAGTAGAATGTCAATGTAAAGTCACCTGGTTTTCAGCAAGTAAACAGACATTTTGTTTGGCATCAAATTCTTTCAGCAGTCAAAACATAGAAAAGATTCAAATAATCAAGATTCTTCATAATATGTAAATTATATAATATTGATGGAGGAAAATTTATATTACTGTCAAAACTTTATGGAAGATTAAACTGCCTGAATTGACCCCTTCAGGACAAAAGAATCAAAACACTGTGCATATCCAACAGTGCCACAGACCAGGGCTGACATTAACAATAAAAACAACTAGACCTGTCACTGAATATGATGATATATGGGTCTTTGTTTTACAACAGGTGCTGAGAAAATGAGAGGACAAGAATTTTTATCAGGGGCCATAACTATGTGAAATATCAATGATCCTGAACTAAATGGA
Organism: Mactra quadrangularis; assembly: GCA_025267735.1. Lineage (NCBI taxonomy): Eukaryota > Metazoa > Mollusca > Bivalvia > Venerida > Mactridae > Mactra > Mactra quadrangularis. The sequence continues at coordinate 2,865,356 of CM046299.1, forward strand.
ATATGCACATGCCTGCTTGATACCCAGTCTATGTGTAAAGTTTGAATCAAGTCTGTACAATAGGTGCTGATAAAATTGAGGGGATAAGTAAAAGCTATAGACAGACGGATGGACTGACCAACCAACTAACCGTCAAACTGACTCCTATATCACCCTTCAACTTATTTTTGGGGGTATAATAAAATGACATAAATGTACGGAATGTATCTAGCACAATGCCATACGCACCATAGACTCTATCTTCATTGAAGTGAATATAAAATAAACCATATACTAACCTGTGGTTGTGACAACATATCCAAACTCCATGAACACATTTTACCATCAGTAGATACACTAATTAGATTGTGGGCATTTTGTGTACCAACTACATTAACACAATATACTGGATGCTGTAATCAAAAAGTTACATACATTTTTGTATATAATTAAGCAAATAGATACAATGTACAAGTAATATTATATGTTTGTTTGTTTGAGTTTTACGGCGCATCTGTCAGTAACTGAAAACTGCACTACGTGATTTAGAATCAGTGGTAAGTGGGAGAAAGACCGTAGAAAGTATTTCATGACCAAGCTGCATAAAAGTATACCTTGCTCCAAAATCAAACCCAAGACCCAATCAGTAGACTCGTGTGCTACTGACTGAGCAAGTTAATCATGCTATGAAGTCTAGTAATAACTTAAGTGTTCTATTTAATATAAAGTCTAGTTATAACTTACAGTATGTGCAGCAGCTGACAGTGGTGTCCTCTGTATTGGTGTTCTCTTTAATACACGATTATCCCACAATACAATCTGACCTGAATACGTTCCACCTACGACTAGATTGGGGTGAAATTTAGCAAAACATGTTGACATTACTGCAGACTGAAATATACAAATAAATATGGTGAATAGATTACATTGGTGAAAGTGGAAAATTTTGAAAATAGTGAAAACCCTACTTGCAAAATACTGAAATAGAGAGTTCCATATAAATCACATAAAGTATTTTATTCTCAAATTACTGATTCAGTAGAAATATTAAAAACTTTTACCCAGGATCGACATATTAGAGTCATTTCTGGTTTGGTTCTTTTAAAATGATAGTTCTATATAAATACACTGATATATATACATATATGTAAATATTTAATCTTAATTAAAGCAACTAAATGTAGAAATTTCAAAATCATGTTGGTTTTTAGTCGAGTTTAAGACTGATTCAACACAAATGATGGTCATTTAGTAGAAGCCAGCTGCTAGCTTACTAATCTTTGATCAATAACTAGAAATAATAAAACCATGTGTTTACAACATGAATGCGCAACTGTAATATTTTTAGTACTAACATTTCAGCCCACAAATGCCCATTTCAAGGTAAAACAAAAATCAATAACTAGAACTCATTACCCTTCAACAAGGCTGTCTTACATCTTCATGTATTTTATTAATGGAGCAAATTCAACAGTATTGAACACTCTTTTCTTAGAACCAAGCTAAGATATCTGAATGAAATGTTGACCACGCTATGCCAATAATTGTGTAGATCTACATAAAATGTGAAAAGAATCGAAGGAAAAAAGGAAAGTAAGTTAGCATGATTTCTCGATTTGCTGCCAATTTTGGACTGTGTAAATGATAAAACTGTTCTACTAAACATACCTGACAATGGAACACATATTCAGGTGTAGATTTTTTAAAACGTGAATTCCATATTAAAGCAACACCATCAGGATCATGAGGTGCATCTTCGTTAGCACTGTAGGATGCTACAAGTAGTTCAGGAAACTGCAATATATATAGTAACATCAGTTAATAGCATCAAATAGTGATATATTCATAGCAACACAATTAAACAAAATTTAAATGCATGACTGTTATTCATGAATGTATTAATTACTAATTATAAAATAGTTATCCGTTTTTGCTGTTTTACACGCTTATCACTAATATAATATTATGAGTACATAGTATCTTGTCTTTTTTTAATACGAGTCAGAGACCAAAATAATCTAAGTAAAAAAGCACTAAAGATGACCAAAAGATTAGCAGCATGAATAATAACTATCCAACAAACAAAACTGGATGGAGAGAAAGGGTAAGATTTCTAGCTGCCAGGTTGCCTACCCAAGCATCATCAGCAATTTACGGAAAGTTAAAGCTCACTGAATCATAACAAAAACCAACCTGTGTAGACCAGTCCATACTTGTAACAATTCTATGTTTTGACCATCTTTCATCAAAGAATTCACGATTCATTTTCAATCTTTCACCAGCTAAATCTCTGTAAATTAGACAGAATTTTTAAAGTTTTAACTAGTGTAACCTAATCATTGAAAGTAAAAAAAATCCAAATTAGTGTTAAATAAACCTGACTAGAATCCAGTCATAAATTATCTGCTTGCCTACTTGCATATTTTAATCTGACAACCTCACAGTAGGTTTCAGGTTTAGCTGATCTTAGTTATTTAAATTCATAATACATCTCTCAACATATTGTCCAATCACAACCTGTGAATAAAACCATCAAACAAGCTGGGAAAACCTAATGATTTTGATGTGTTGATTTTCATTGTTTCATCAAGATAAAAGCTATGGATTGACTGAAGGGCTTTACACAGGTATACATTGAATACTGGCATTGAATGTTTGATAGATACATCCAATCAAACGCTTCTGTTTTAAATAAAATATTGATCAACGATGATCTTACAAATAAATTTCAAGTTCTGCAAATCAATTGATTTTGTATTACCAACTCATTATTAAGGGGAAGTAACTGCTGTGAGGACTATGTCTGTTATCTTTTGATATTTAAAAAAAAACCAAGAACACAATCTTACTGATTGGCAAGTTCGTCATCAGCTGATCTACTATAAACAATATCTACATCTACTTACTGATTGGCAAGTTCATCATCAACTGATCTACTGTAATCAATATCTACATCTACTTACTGATTGGCAAGTTCGTCATCAGCTGATCTACTGTAATCAATATCTACATCTACTTACTGATTGGCAAGTTCATCATCAGCTGATCTACTGTAATCAATATCTACATCTACTTACTGATTGGCAAGTTCATCATCAGCTGATCTACTATAATCAATATCTACATCTACTTACTGATTGGCAAGTTCATCATCAGCTGATCTACTATAATCAATATCTACATCAACTTACTGATTGGCAAGTTCGTCATCAGCTGATCTACTATAATCAATATCTACATCAACTTCATCTAGAGCTCTCTCTATCACACGTGATGAATGATTTAAAAATGTTCTAAATTCTTCAGATAATAATATTGTATCTTTTTCTTCTTCGCTAATATCTCTGATTTGTACTGAAACATAAATACAAATAAATATCATAAACCATGCCAATAATTTGAATTCGAAAAGATTATTGATGAAAATATACAACAAAGAAACATTTTTACAGAATTACATAGTTATGAGGAGTAATAGAAAACAACGAACATCCACCAAGTGTGTGTACAGACAATCATCCATTAACTGTCCCCTTTGAGACCCCTAACATGTATTTCATTCTATTCTTATACTATTTACCAAGTATTTAATGTAGCTGGTTAATTACTTATGAGTAAGAACCAAATACAAATTTATATCATTTGAACTTTTTATTGAAAACATATCATATTGCAACGACTGCACCCAGACTCCATTCTTATTGCAACTCAATCAAGATACCCAGCATTAACCATGGCAACCAAGTCAAGATACCTAGCAATAACCATGGCAACCAAGTCAAGATACCCAGCAATAACCATGGCAACCAAGTCAAGATACCCAGCAATAACCATGGCAACCAAGTCAAGATACCCAGCAATAACCATGGCAACCAAGTCAACAAAATCTTACCTGTTGGTTTATCCTCGGCTGTATGTGAAGGAGCAACCATTTCAACATGTGGCATCTTATGTGGATGTCCAGTACCCAGTGAGACATCAATAGATTCTGTATCTTGTTCATGGTCATCATCTAAATGACGGTCATCGTCATAAACAAGAACTAGAGTGTTAATACAACCTTTTATGCTGCTCTATATATTATATCCACATATATATACATATATTATAGTTATAAGGTTAAATATCCTGGAATCTTTAAAAAAAATCTTTTTACTGTGTTTAACTCTGTGTCAACATAATCTAAGGAATTTTACAGAGACCAGGGCACCTAACCTAGCTTTGCTGGACCTTTGTCTATAACCAATACATGTATTCAACCACCCTTCTACAAGGCAAGGGACTTCTTCATATTCCTTATTAATAGAGGAAAATTGACTTAATTTAACCCAGTTCCCCCTTCTGGTCACTAGATTTGAAAAATCCTAGACTGCATTTGTAATCTTCAGGTAGTTATAATTTTTGTTTTGTTTGTGAGCTCTATAAGCCTGTTTACTTCAATATGACTTCAATAATGCAACAAAGCTCATTCAAGACAAAAGTAGAATTACGCAGAGATAAGTACTAAGAAAGAAGGGTCTGATGGCAATTATCAACCCACTTATATGAATAATGCCCCACAAGATTTTTGATAATCATATTTCAAGATTCACCATCATAAAAATAACAAAATGACTTCAGAATAGCAAATTTTTGTTAGAACACAAAATTCCACAAAACATGCAAAACATCCAAGATTTGGGAACCAAGAAAGTTTTTCTCTGCAATTTATCAAAGTAAGATTCCAAGATATTTAAATATAAGATGAACAAAACAAACAGAAGCAACTGATTATAGAAATACATTAAAATATAGTTTTAAATTAAATCAACATATTGTTAAAAGTGCACATTAACGTACAACAAAGGGAAATAACTCACACAAAATCTTCAAACATTCAAAAACATGGGTAGAAGTAATGCTTAATTTCATTCAACAGTCAGTGGCGCATTCATTGACCCCACTGATTTAAATACTTGATGTATGTTCAATAATCCCTGTACATATAATCTACAGATATCTTTTTTCATTGATAGTAGGTACAGAATTTGAAGTGAGTATTTAAATCAGCAGGGTTAATGTATGTGCCACTGACAGTTGAATAAAATGTTACATTAGGAAGTTTCAAAATATCTGAAAATAGCCTTATTTTACTTTAATGAACAAGAAAATACAGAGATATAGTTTTTTTGAAGCTCTAAAACACTGAATTTCAGTTAAAGGTTTGCAAATTGACCAAAGACAGATAAATACATTACATGCAACTGTATCTGCAATATATATTTTATTAAAATATGCAAATGATATTTAAATTATATTATTGGTCAGAGGTCAATATTCACAAGTTATAAAAACATGAAACTTCCATCCATGTTAAACCAGTATAAACAAATGTTGTGAAAATAATCACAAATAATTAATAAATACAATCATGCTGAAATAACAAAATTATTAAACATACAGTAAAATCTCAATCAATGACTATCATGAAAATTCGTCTGATCTTTTTTAATAACATTTCTGATAGAGAAAATCTCTTTTGGAACTTTTAAAATTAAAATGCTTCCATATACATATTCAGCCAACTTTACAATCTTGTACAATAACTCCTGTAACTCATTGAAATCAACCTCTGGCAGGCGAATTGTAGTTAATTTCATGCTCAAAGGAAATTTCCAGTGCCAAAGCCTGCGTCCTACCACTGGTTTTTACTACACAACCAAACAATAGACTACAACAGAGCTCAGTTACCAGCCAGCAGGATGCTTCAATATTGAGGTTTAATGATAAGTTTGGATTTATTATGAAAATACATTTTCACGCATTTCTATCAGGAACAACTTCAGGTCAAACTGAATGAAAGTACATGTACATACAAAATACAGCAGAACAACAATAAATTGTTTCTTATAAATACTTCGAGGGTTGCCCGCAAGACTATAGTAAGTGCATTGTATTAAAGAGTGAGTTTCTCAGTACATGTATAAAGTAAAAAGACAGCAAGCATAAAAACACAGGCATAAAACTAAGGCAATTTATATAAAACAGATGTTTTTATCTACTCAGCTTTATACAGTGATAGTCTAAAGAAATAAGTTGCAGTATACATAGTATTTATGAAGATTAACATTATAATGTAATAAAGAACGTGTAAAAGCAATGACTAGAGTCAAAGAAAATTGACTTACTAGAAATTGTAAATTAGACAATTCAATATGACATACAAGTACCATATGCAGCCAAAAAATCACCAGAATTAAAATCTATGTTCTAACAGTGCAATAAAGAATATAAACAATGACACAATGAAAATAGATACATAAAACAGCCAAAATATTAGAAAACACATTCAAGAGTACAAGACTGAGTGCATTTCACTGTTTCCAGAGTACTCCCATATTTCATATTATCAATTGGCCTTAAGACAATTTATTTTCCATAAAAAATGTTTGAATAGCATGCAGTCTTTGCCATAAATTGTTACAAGTATTATCCCAATTTATTTCATTTTATAATTATTTGCAATAATATAAACAAGCCCTATCATATCATATAAGTACTTTTTGCTAACCTCAACTAGCAAGGCCATATGAAATTAGTACTATTTGCAAACCTCAACTAGCCAAGCCATATGAAATTAGTACAATTTGCAAACCTCAACTAGCCAGGTCATATGAAATAAGTTCTTTTTGCTAACCCAAATCAATTTTTACTTTCAGGCCAGTGAATTAAGGCAAAGACTGACATGTTAAATGTTAAGGACCCTGGTAAAAGCAACATATTTTGTAAACTGCGGTGAACATTTCAATACAACAAACTTCTCAGGCGTGTCAACAACAGAGACAACAAGAAGTTGAAGAAAACTAACACAAACATGATATGTTATTTCCAAACTGAAGAACAAAAAAACTTTAAAAATACAATAACCATGCAGACAATATTGTATCTCAAGATAATAAATTACATAGGTTGAATTTGCTGTATAAAGTATTCAAGTGACCTTTTTCAGAAATTACCATCTTCCTAATTTTAATTTCTTTCAAAATATTATTAGATGTTATTAATTTAAGGATCTTTGTAAACATCAATAAAAATTACATTAATTTGTGCATATTTTTCATAAATTTGTGCTCCATGAATAATTTTGATTTTGTAAGTCATTGCCCTAACACTTAACTTTGCAATAAATTCTTTATTATTAACTGCTTTCAAAGAAACAATCTTTATTGAAAGTTGATAATTCTTGACCATTAGACAACAGTTAATTTTAAAGACAGTTTCCAGATTCCCAATTAGTTGTTCTTACAGAATAACATCACCAGATAATCACCCTAGTAACAGACAATTCCCAGATCAGAGTAAGTAAGGCAACAAAATGCACCTTAAAAACAGGTTGCAGAGTCTTACTTTGATGCCAAGGAGGTGAGCAACAAATTTCTTCACAGTTTCTCCTTAACAAACCTTTATCAACAAATTCCATTTCAAAGACAGTATATCTACATTTCTATCCGAATCAAACAGTACATAAGTGCTAACGTATTTTCCATATATGAGTCAAAACCAGTTCCTTATATTCTGTGTATAAGTCAAAGCTTTTTTCTAACATGTTTAAGAGATTAGATATCTTTACATTATACTTATATCTATATCAAGAGTCAAATATTCTTCTTGACATATTTTAAGACTAAGATACACTAAATATTTTGTGATTTTCAACTGATACACAAATCAACATAAGTCATTATGATAAAGAGTAAATACGGTAAATTTATTAAAGAAAAAATACAATGATAATATATTGGATATAAGAAAACAAAAATACTTGATGAGTGAAGTAATTTATCATCTTGAGACATTGTAAGAGGGTTGTTTGTAGAGAAAGCAAAGGGTTTCCATGATAACACTTTAATATAATATAACCATTCCTTATCAAAATACTAAACTCCACAAATCTACCATATACAAATAAACTAACAAATGAAAGAAAATTATTAACATATTTTGGCTATAGCACTGACTGATGCTTTTAAAAATAGAAGTAATTTGGGTAAGCATAATGGAATGAAAAAAAGTCCATACAAAGTTTGGGATCTTTTTGACATGCCTCTAAGAAAATCATTACACAGCAGGGAAATCCATCGACCATATATTGATGCTTTAAATTCATAAAATAGTGAAAACCCTACCATAAAAATGATCATATTAAATCTTTGTGTAATGTATTCAAAGACACATGTTAAAAAATGTATACAAAGCAGTAAGGAAACTTGTTTGCATACAAATATGATCTCAATGCCCATATATGGTGATAACATAAATTATACAAGGTGTACAAATAATATTGAACATAATAAGGGATTTAGAATATACACTAAAATAAGGGGTCAAAATAATGACAAATGGTCAAATTAAGATACTAAGCGAAGGATAGGTAGACTATATACATCATAATATAACACCACAAAAAAAAACATACATAAAAACAGAACACAACAAAAAAAGATTCATCAGAAAGCCTAAAGCAAATTAAATAATCTTGAAAAAAGCAAAAAGTGGTTTGGTATGACAAAATAAATAGTGCATTTTATGAAAATGCTATATAAAGGTTTCCAGTGAAATAAAAATAAATAATAAAAATATATTATATAGTAATACTAATACATAAAATATATGAGTATTATTCAATGTAAAACGTATAGAAGTCTATATAATATAAACTTTGCGAGACCTACGCACACAACCAGCTATGGCACATCATGAGCTACAGAGCAAACACAGCCATAGCACACAAAGCCATAGCTAACAGCACTAAAAATTAGCCCAACTCAAATTCCCTTTATACACTTCATTCAAGACAAATTGCAAAAATTATCAAGAACTTTATCTCTAACTGTGGGTATCACTATTTAATCGACATCACACTTCCATCGGGAAAGCAAAATAAAAACAAAGATTTTATCATGAGAAATCATAACACTTACAGAACAATATCTTTTATAACTATGTACATACATGAATGGATTTTCATGGAGACCCTTGCTATCTCTGTAAGGTGGTACATATATATATATTCATCTAAAACTAATGCTGTAAATATGCTAAAATATCGTCAAAATTCTGATGTCATTAAAAAAAGTTATAAAAAAAAATATGCAGGAGCAAAGGCCTTGTGAAAGATACGCAATTATGGAAACAGGAGGTCACAGCTTTAAAGCCAAGTTGAGGTACATGGTATAACTTGTTGGGCCAATATTCGCCTCCAACTAAATAGAGACATAGAATTCCCCAGAGATAGATAGATACCAGTAAGCCAATGATCGTGGGTATTAGTTGCTAAGTCTGTGAGGGTGCTTCCACATGAAACTTAGACCACAAAATGCATAAAAGTTTTTTTTTCTTTCTCACATTTTGTGATTTATTCTAGATTAATCCAAGCATCCTCGCATCAATGATACAGAATCAATTTACACTAGTCCCAAACTTTGGGCTAGATGGTAAAGGCTGCAAGACTGAAGGGACATATCAAGAGATCTATAGTTTCTAGCAGAAAGGAGATCTAAAAGATGACAAGGTTTATTACTCTAATCTAACGACTACGAAATTCAATCATCTTCAGCATACATACAAAAGTGGAGGTAACAAAAGAACAAGAACATATCTAGTTGTTTTAGTTTTTATAAGACTTCCCTTTTGGTCTTTATATGTCTCCCATTAGGTATTGATTTGACTCCCCTTTAGCCTTTATTTGTCCCCCTCTTGGTCTTTATTGGCGTCCAGTTGGTCTGAATTTGGCCCCTTGATTGTTCAAAATTAATAAACCAAAAATAAAATAATTTATGCTTACAACCAAAAATGTCTGAAACTGCCCCCTATTCAATCACTTTTAGTAAAAACTGAAGAATTTATATATTGGAAACAGAACATAAAAAGACATTGAACATATTTACAGCACTTGTATAGATACATATATATAGAGCATTATAAAACATATATATAATGGTTGTACAATCAAGAAACAAAACAAAAAGGTAGAAATGTTGTAAATACATCAGAGAAAAAAACTACGTAGACATTCAAAAATAACAAATATAAAATAAATGTTTCACTCTTGGCACTACACGAGTATGTACCTTCATCGTAATACGAGAATTCATCATCCCACTCAAATCCTGTGTCAGAACCGTGAAACTTAGGAGAACCATAATGCCTTGGTGACCCGTATGATCCTGGTGTAGCAGTGATGATAAATATAATATAAAAACATTGTACACAAAAAAATGTTGCTTTAAAAACAACAAAATAAAAATCCATAGTAAATACAATTAAAGTTTGAAGGCTCCAGCCAAACTGGACATGACAAAAAGTTCATGACAGCCTGGTGTTCAAATGGCTGAAGTTTTCTATAATTCCACCTTATTACTTTGATTGATGACAAAAAATCTGCCTCCCACACTTCGACATTGCAATGCTTTAACTCAATTTCGGATCTGCTAATCTGAATTTTTTGCTTGTTAAGGGCTTATCATTAAAATTTGCTTGTTAATACCATTTATCCACAATTTCCAGTTCTTAAAGGAACAAGATTACCAAACAAATTTCCTGGACTTTTTTCTTTTACAAGTAACTGTCCTTTTCAATTAAGAGGAAACATCTTTTGAACATATATTCAATATGAAAAGAGGGCTATACAAATTTGGTACATAATAATATAATAGTCTTCTCTAGGTAATGAGAATATTCATAAAATTGATATTGTATAATGTTCACAAGACAATAAACATGACGTAAATCTGGATTGCCAAACTTATATTACATGGAGGTGACATGATGATAAAATCTGCCTATATCTGAATATCAATATCATAAAATATTCTTTCTAACATAACAATTTCTTAAAACTTCATCAACAAGTGGATTCAATTTCTGTATGAACAAGGGCTACCAACAATTGAAAATGATTGAAAAGTGCATATTCTATTTCTAACATGAAAAATGGCCAATGGTAAAAATGGCAATCTTGAATTCATGACTAAGACAATAATTATTTTAATACCAGAAATTATTTGAACTCACAGACAAACAAATTTTTAAGTAAGACCCAATACATTAAGGTATATAAATGTTTCTATACTTGACAATTAAGATTATATATTTTAAAATATGGAATCAATCATGCATGAACAGATATATTATATTGAGAGAACATACCAAGTTTAGATCTATGACTAGGACTGCTGGTATCTGATAGACCATCACAAACTGCAAAAATATCAACTTAACATACAAATCCCTTTAAAACTTATAGTTTCTAGTTTACTGTAAAAACCCATCAGCTAACAGTACATCACAGGCATTGATGTGGGTGTAAACTTAAGTTAAATAAAGCCAATTAAAACCTCAAACCTTGCAGTAAAGTTCAATGACATTAGAGTAAAGAAAAGAATTCCAAGTTCAAAATTATTGCTGAATCAGCAAAATCAATTATTTTTCCCAAAACAAATGAATTTAAAAACTATTAAATTTACACTGAAATAAAATGTGTTAGAGACAAAAACTAAACAAATGATAAAGAATAAATTACTTAAGTTTCATAATAAGAAGGAATAGAATATACAACTAAATGCTTGATTCCTACCTCAGATAGGAACACCAGTCTAAATTAGATGTAAAATGTTGTATTGCTTATTTTGGAATCTTTTAAAAGTATAAAGCTAAATCTGATATTGAATTATGGGATAAAATGAATATTCATAATGATAATAAGACATCATTTCAAATCAATAATTATGTAGATTTAATTCAGAAATTATGGGTTTACATCTGGGCACAGGAAAAACCCAAATATTTTAATTCTGGCCATAGTCTATAGAGAAAAATTATTATATAATATACACTGTGTATTCCACTTTAACATCACAAACATATTTTGTATAGCATGATACATATATCAATATACTGTTAAGATAATTGCCATTTAATGGATACATTAATAAGTGATTTAATCTGATTTCATTATCTAACTTGTGTACTAAATGGCCAAAACATCTTTTAATAAAAAATATTATGCCTAGGTCATACTAATGAAAGACCAATATACATTTTGTAAATAACGAGGCAAAATTTCTCAGTTGTAGCATTAAACACTTTAAGATACAAACTTTTGATTCCTAAATATTTATATATTGAATTTAGAAAGGAATAAATCTGCAAATAAAAATATCATCAATATATGACATGAATAAAGTTTCATAAGACAATATAAATATAATAAACAAGTAAATCTGTGAGCTAATGCTCACTAGTGATACCCCCGCCAAAATCTAAAAATATGCGACAAACAGGAAGTAGATGAGCAAGGAGCATGAAATCGCTTTACACCATATGGGACTATGGGATGAAGCAATATGCAAAGTATTAGGCTGCTACATGATATAGTTGCTGAGAAAACTGCGACGGAAATTTTGTAACGGACGGACGGACGGATGGACGGACGCATGGACAAGGGTAAAACAGTATACCCCCCTCTTCTTCGAAGCAGGGGTATAATAAAGTTGAACAAATTAAGCAAACTTACATCATTAACACAGGATGTCATCTAAACACATTTTTCTCTTACACACAAATACTATATTCACTGATATATATATATACATGATGTAACACTGTTCATAAATATATACTAAGACACAACTCATAAGCAATAATAAATGACTTAAAAAGATAAACTACAAGTACATATATGTACAAACAAGGGTCTCCATGAAAATGTTCATGTTGGCTTCAAAACTATAACTCAGAAATCGTCTTTCCTCAAAATCCCATTTCTTCAAATGCCCTTTTCTTATTCTAACCTAACACTTAATACTTTGCACCAAGGGAAGATAACTTACCATTCTTTTCAAACAGCCTTCAGCATTCAATTAACAAACAAAAATATGCGGACAAAGTCTGAAAATTCAACTGCAAATAACATGATAATTTTTTCTAAGAAATTAGATATAAATAAAAATGATTTATGACATAGAAATGATGAAGTTCATTTTGATATAATTATGAATCCTGATGATCTAAGTCCTATGGACAAAAAATGATCTTGCAAAGAGTTGCTCCTGTTTATTTTGTTCTTTTTTTTATCAGAAATTTCACTCACCGTAATAGTCCCAAGGTCCTTTAGCTTTTCGAGAGCATAAAAACAAGTGGTAACAGTGTATCAATATAATAAAAAAATAAAAACTTAACGTCAGCCAAACTTGGCAATGTAACTAGAGAGTATATAGACCAAGGCGAAGATATAAATATACAACAAATAATGCTTAACAATGCCAACAAAGCCAGTCTGCAGCATACATGTGATTTACAAATAAAAAAAATGTAGAATGTTATTAATGATTTCATTCATAGAATGCAAAATGTAAGACATATGAGAAATATAAATGCATCAACAAACTTTTCTTTTTCACTATTTCTTTGACAAGTTTTTCCAAACTTTCTCTTTTCCTTAGTTTCATTTTGGAAATCATCGTAAAAATGTGTTTTCACAGTTTTCCTGGGTCAATCTATGGTATAATGATTGTTCTAACAAATAAGAGGAGGTAACTAGGGTATTCTTTTCTCTCATCCCTGCCTCTTCCTCCTACCCATGCAGAAAACTGACATGGATGAAAATTCAAATTTAACAAAAAAATGTGGCTGATTTTCATAATTTCATTAGCTTCTACAAAAAACAAATGTCTTTTCCTCAAGTCCAAAAACTCCAGAATTACAAGATCAAAAATATTTCATTTACACAATTACTTTGAAATCTACATCCCACTAATGTTACCATGCAGCTCCTTTTGCCTGTCTTGGCCCTTTTTTAGATCTAGAACAGTTTCTATAGTAAACCAGTACTAACATAACACAGTATTAAAAAGTTGTAACCTAAACTTTAAACCAAAAAATAACCAACAAATGTTGAGTATCCCAGCAGTTGTCTGTAATTTCCTAAAGAATAGTCACAAAAAGTGACCCACTAGACATCCATACAAAAGTTTGATAATTTGTTGGTTGATGCTTAAAATGGGTTATATCAAAGCAACATACAAATACAATGTACAGCTGAAAGATAAAGCTTATAGCAGAGGAACAAATTATGTTTCTTTTTCAATATAATTATACATTCATCAACAATGAGTTAAATTAGAATTCCCATAAAACAAAACAATGTTTATGACCACAGAGATTTCCTCAGAAAAACCAATATCTAATTGTGCACTGTAGTTCTAACATATTCACAATGTCAGATTTTCAAATTATATCAACTATAATTTCGTGTGGATTAATTAAAGATTTAACCATTTTTATTGCAAAGGGAGATAATAACTCATTTTCATAAAGTTTTCATTTATAATTTTGCCAGAGATTTGTGGTTGCGTAGATAATTATTTTATGTTATCAACTATCATGGTTTTAAATGTACAAATAAATGTAAATTGGCATTATAGGAATTCTAACTTAATGAGGTCATACAGATAGGTATAGGTTTTTAACAATATAAACATGCATTCAGAATTAAATATTACAGTTTTAAGGAAGCATTCCCCTAATGTGTCCGACCAAAAATTATTTATAAAATGAGATGACATCAAAATTAATATGATGTCATCATGATTTTATGTGATGTCATCAATTCGACATTGACATTTAGGATAAGATAAGCCTGAACTTCTATAAAAATGAGACCACATTGGTAAAGGTAAAATCAAGCACATAAGGGGGAAACTACCTTAAAGATGAAAGAGAAATTTTACAGACATCATTCAAGGCATAGAGAAAAAATAAAGCACTGTTACATAATCAAGAAAAAGCTTTACAAAAACAAAGACAGAAGACTGTTTAAAAATAAGATTTTAAAAATAATTGCTGAATCTGTCTTTAAAGCTATTACTCTTATAATTGCAAACAAAATTCTGCTTCCTTTAGCTAAACAATGGCAATATCTCCATCAACTGAACAACTGCTAATTTTGACGCCTGTGCAGAAGAAATATACTAAAATGTTGTTCAAACAAAGAAGATGTCTGCCAAACATTGGCAACAGACATTGTAAGGTTCAATACCTAGGAACTAGCAACATCAATTCCAGGACATCAAGTATTTTCATTCTTCTGCATTTTTAAAACATTTTCATAGAAATTTGAGACCATTCATGACTAAAGTTACACACCATCAAATTAGACAACAAAACCAAGGGGTCTCGTATTGTAATAAAATAGTATAACAAAAATAGTCTAAGCTAAACAGCAGTATGGACTCCAAGCAACAAAAAATCTTGATTAAAAGAAACCTTAAAGCAAAATAATTTATACTGTACACCCCTACTAAACTATTAACATAAATCAAATATTCTGATGTTTAGTCTATGATAATTCAAAGTTCTTCTTAAAATACAGCAAAAATAACAAAATAGCTAAGTTATCAAATTATTAAAGCTAAAATAATGATCATAAAAAGCAGGAATCAGGAAGCAGTATCACATGTAAACTGTCACTGTGCAAACTAAATAAATTAAGCATAAGTTACTAAATCCTCAGCTAAAACAATAGAGAAGGCTTTGCACCAAGGCAAAAATATACATGTTTCAGTATGTAATTCTCCAAGTCAAATGAACATATAGAATAGGGTTGTAGAGGTCAATCCCCAAAATTTTCACTCTCCCCCAACCCTAAGACTAGCCAAATTGGACACAATTGAACAAACTATCTGAAGCATTATACAAAAATATCTCCGTACAGGGTAAGAGTAAGATGTATGAGTGCCCTAATAAGGGTGTTGCAGTCATTTGTTAGCAAGGACAATGAATGGTAACAAAATCAATAAAAAATTGAGTATCACATAAACAACACAAAACAGAAAAGAAGCTCTTGAGGGATTTGACTGCCTCTGAGTAGTTCAAGTAAAATGTATTTAAGTTTCACATAAATTGATCATAGGTGATAATGTCATGTTGTAGTCTTGTAAAAAAGGGACAGATGATGCTGGGATGCCATAGCCTACACTCAGGGAACAAATTATTGAAATCTATAACATCTTTATGAATCCATAGGCCAAAGTCATGCCATACAAAAAAGCACAGCAGTTTACATTATAGTACTGCTCTGAACAATATAATGCCAAAAGTAACTAAGAGCATTAAAATGAACACACAATGAAAAAATCTACATCTACAAGGAAGCAACATACATTCAAAGATTTATAGAGTACACGACGTCAAACAATGTAAACAAAAAACAGCATTCCTTCTGTATAATAAAATACATGAAGATAAAAACACACACAATGCAATCATAATACATCTAAATTACAAGAGTCATTAAAATCTTGTTATGAAATCATGTTTAAGTTACTTACGATGACGTAACCCACCATGTCCTGGGATAGGGATTAAAATAGGGAGTTTTGGTCAAATATATTAAAATAGGGAGTTTTGGTCAAATATTTTAAAATAGGGAGTTTTGGTCACTCTCAGCAAACATTTATATGTTAAAACAATAGAAAAGTCATGTCCGCTAATAGAATAGGAAATCAATAGAATCAAAACTAGATGTAAAATCAATATAGCAACAAAATTCCACATTTTTGTTCTTAAACTATATAGTCACTAAAACACATTTTTGGGGCTTAATTAAAGTACAAAATCATATTGTAATGTTGCAATGACATAGGTAACAAGTATTCAAGCAGATACAGGATTTTCAAGAAGGGAGCTTTGATATAAAACCCTTTTGAAAACAAAACTATCTTCAAATTGTTCATCAACACTTTATAATACTCCCAGTATCGGTTATAAATAAACTGGTTATATAAAAACAAACCAAACACAATATTTATAATTTATGGAGAAAAAAACACAATGGTCTGAACGAGGTATTAAATTATTAATAAAAAATTTGGGTAACGCCAAAGCAATGAAAAAAACCAAAAATGCCATAAAAACAAATGTGAATTACAATGTCAAAATGTATGTTAATTGTAAGCCTATATATAAAACATGTAACATAAATAAACACTTATAGGACATGAAAATATACAAAACATTTAGTGAAAAAAGATCACATGACATCAAATTGCAGTCTTGTTATTGATAAAATCAGTCATTCTAGACTTTTACTACTTAGAGTCAATCTTAAGAGATATTTTCCATGCCTATTTATTTATATTTTTCCATATACATTGATTTACGGCATTTTTTCCATAGGCATGGATACATATTGTTTTTATAGACAAGGATGTATATTTGAAATTACATTATTATTATATAATAAAATGATAATAGCTTAATCCAGCATGTACAATGTAAGATGAAACCAAATAACTGAATTTCCAAACAAATAAAAATCATTGGTAGGAGGGAGAATGGCCGTAGAAACAATTTCATGACCAAGCTCCAAAGTATGCCTCGCCCGGGAATTGAACCCACCATCCCTCAATCAGTAGACTTGCGTGCTACCAACTGAGCTAGCCCAGCAGCTCTTTCTATCAATATATACATGTATGTTACATAACAAATATACAAAAACATCAGACTACATGATAAAAATATTAACTTCATTCATTACCCCATCCCAATGAGAACAGCACACAATTTGTGTAAGACATATATTCTGAATTTTCTATAATATTTCAAGTATAAGAAGCAGAATATGTTGTCAACTTGATATACTGATCTCCAACCTCACTCTTTTCTGATGTTTAAAAGTGATTCTTTATCAATCACCCCCAAAAAAGTTAAACCATAATATGATAATATGACCCCCCTTTCAATGATTCTTATTGCATAGGGACAATGAAACTTGAACACAAAAAGGCTTTGGTCCATTTGATAAATAATCACTAAATCAGTGAGCCTGTTATAGAAATCTTACAATAAAAAAAGTTTAATTTCATGATAAAGAAAATCTTAAAATTAATTTATATAATAAGATGTTCAGTAGATAGTCACCACAATTCTGCATTTTGTACTTCAGTTTTTTTTTATTAATAGAAGAAGTAACTGAACAATCCAATATTTTATAAATGCTTTCTTGATATAAATGGTGATTTTAGTAATAAGATTAAGAAAAGAGAATGTACTCCTAATGAACATTTAAACCCAGGGTCATTTTATCAAATATCTTACAAGTTACAATTACTGCCATTGCCTTAACCAACAAGCCCAAAGCCTTCAATTAGTGGAAATCAATTCAGGCTAGTAACAAGAAATGTAACAAGGAAACCACATTAAAGCCGGATTTAAACAGTTTAAGGCAAAAATTACAAAGGGAAATAATCCATAATAAAGGCAGGTAGAGTTGTGGTTACTGTCTAATTCTGTTCATGACATGGTATGTTATCATTGTATGAAGTTTCATGAAGATCTGACAATTAATGGCAGAAATATATGGTAAAGAAAAACTTTAACGCAATTGTTAACTTCACCTTTAGCTAATGCAAAATTAAGGCAATGACTGCAATTGTATAGTAATATAGTAGGATGGCAAGAATATATAAATAATATAGAGAATATCTACAATGAAAAATGGTAGCAAGACCTTTGATAAAAGAGACCCCACTGAGACCACCCCAGTATATTCATGTTAAAGAATACCTACCATCCCTATCCAAAGGTTCTAGATTAGCAGTCTGTGTTTCTTTAGAATATGTAACATTCTCTCTAGGGGGTATATTTGTCTCTGATACACGAGCTACAGCAAGCTTTACTTGTCTTGTTTTACTATACAAAAATAAAATATTATACACCATGGGGCTGCTAAAAATAAATTTGTTAACAGGGTCAGCAACATCTGTAAAACTGGACATTTTGAGGAATATTTACTTTTACAGATTGAATTCATCTAGAAATTTGTGTGTATGTACTGCATAACTGCATGGCTTTGAAACGTTGGCCACAACTGATGCTGACTTACACAGAATTTGCAGAAATAACACAGAAACATGGGTGAAAGTTCAACATTTTCAAAATCCTGAAATTTCCAAATTTCATGTTTTTAAGGCCACTTTACCATATGGAAAGAACCCTTTCTCTGTTCCAAAAATCCTGAACTTCAGGACCAGTCCTGAAAACTTTCACCCATGCACTGAGAAATGATACACTGGATGAGTGGGACAAAAACCACTTGAGGAGACTTCCAAACAACTGCTATGAGCAAAATTAGAGAGATACAGAATGTGACTGATGCACTATGCTTCACTTGTCTCAGATGGTTTGGCCATGCTCTTCATCCTGCATCGACATAGTTACCAGCATGAGGATCCCACGCAAAAGACAAAGTTATTGTATGAGCCACTGACAGTTGAATAAATTTTACCAATAATAAAAGCTTGTCTTATCAAAAGGTGACAAAACAATTAGTAGGGATAATCATTGATTCACTATAAACTTACACTTTAGTAGGTGTAGGATGTGGTGTCGGTTCTTTACTTCCATCCGTAGACTCAGCATCTTTTTCTGAAGGTGGTTTGTCAACTACCTCACCTGTAATATGTATGTAGCTTGTGTGAACTGACTTGAGACAGATTAATACATTACAATTGTCAGCAACTACACTATTTACTGATTTAATGAATGCAAATGATATGTATTTTTTGCATTTTGTTTCAGGTTAAATTTTTACAAGCTAAGTATGTATTTGTAGACAATAAAATATGGACATTGATAATTGTACACTTGTACGCATAAAAACATATAATACAATACACTCTATTCTCATAACTGCATAAATAAAATTTAAGCAAGTAAATTTTCCCCATAGTCAATAATTTACATTACATTGATAGTCTCTCTTCATTCTTAAAGAACCAGAAAATATTCATTTAATAGGACCAGTAACCAGCACAGCATATTATCAAAAATCTTACGGATATTAAACATATCAATTCAATATAGAAAGATTTACAACTAAAATCAGTCGTAAGATTCTGGTCTTGAGGCAAAAATATTTTCTCATCTCTAGTCTTGTTCAGAATGATTAAGAGCAACTTTGTTCAAAAATCAGAAAGTATAAAATACCTGCAGGTGGAATTCCTAAATCTTGTAATAACTTGTCAGTCTCATCTCTAGCACTTGAAGATGATGAACTTTGTGTTTTAACATCATCAGTTTGCTACAATATATGGAAATAAACATGACGATAAAATATACAGAAAAAATCATTACTTTTATCATCATTTATTCCAACCACCTTTTGATAATTGTTATTATTTAAAAGAAGGATATAATTACTGTTGTATCTTTACCAGCTATTACTAGTTCACTTCCTGCCAGCCATTGCCTATTAAAAAAACTTTCTTCTAAGAAACTAAGTGTGGTGATATCCAGATTCACAACAAAATCCGGAGCATACCCCAACCATTAGGACAACTGTGTCTGCGTGAATGGAAGAGTTCTCTTTTGTCTTGAAGCAACAGAGACACATTCAGGAAAGTCATGGGGAACAGTTGTCCATCCCTGTCAAATTGACATGGAATCAATTGTCTGGTCTGGTTTAAACTACATGGGACCAGTTGTCCACCTCTGTAAAAAATGGCATGAGACCAGTTGTCCATGGGACCAGTTGTCTGACTCCCAATTGATCAGCGTAAGATACTTCAGAACTGAAAACTTAAAATAAGGAATTAGAAAAACGAATATGTTATTCATCAATGTTACGATATTGTTTATTATAACTAATAATAGCTGCAAGATGACATCATAGATTATCCAGCTGTCAACAGTTAATTTATGTACGAATGTGCTTGGGACGAATTTCGTACCTCTTTCAGTTTCTTTTGTCTTTCTTTTTCTTGTCGTTCCTTACGCATCATCTCCAACTTCGCCTTCTTTCGCTCCAGCTCTGCCTTCCTGTCAGACATGACTGCAGTCTTTGCAATGCCACAACACGAAGATGATATGAGAAATTTCTCGCCCTAAAATAAAATAATTTATGTTGATGAGTAACCGGTCGTTCCGTTTTAATCATTAGTCGTGAAATCAGCTCATAGGAAAAACACAATTGTCTCCCTTGTCAGAAATATTCAAGCACAATATATGGTCCCACTACAACGATGCAGTGATGTGATAAATTGCATTAAAAGCGAATAATCATTTTAGAACACTTCTTTACTTGCTTCCAATCGATTTGGCTATATTTACAATTTTGAGTGTTCGAAAATTGTCATTAATTCAATGATTTGTGAACGAGCAGCTTTAAAATAGTAAAAATAGAGCTATATGTGATATGAAAAAATAAGACTTTTGTGACTATGTACATCACAGTACATGTTAAACTGTAAGTATAGAAAATAAATAGTGAACAAGATATTTATAAAAATAAATGGGAAACAGAGACTGCATACAAAATTTCTAAATTATGAAATAGAATAGTTTATCTGGTTAAAGTTACAGTCGGCTGCGACATGAAGATGATCTTCATAAAATGTGAGAACTGTGGACGTTGGAGGGATTATAAACAAACGATATTACCAGATTATACTTCTCATGCAAACTGATATTTGCTCGGCGCACTTTATTTATGCTTTAGCGAGTGTATAGTTGAAACTATGTATGAACCTAAAATTATAAAGCTGTAGTACTTTAGCTCGTTAATTACGGCAAAACCACAATGTTTATAACAGTAGTGTGCACTATTCACCAATTTAGCAACTAATAAGAAAAGCCATAATCAATGCACTCCTACAACTTGACAGAAATATAAAAACAAATCGACATGAGCTCATATTTCAACAACAGCGCTCAACATTACACTTTGTAAATTTACACTAAGTGAGGAAAGTAACTCATGATATATTACACTGCACGTGCATCTAGCATTCAATTAAAATATGATCTACACAATTGTTACCAAGTACATCATTAAGCCAATATTTTGTCAATGTAATCATTGGAACTGTGAGTCAACAGTCGAGAATGTTACTTAGTCACAAAAGTCTTGTATAAATAAATACACAATGTATAAACTATATAATACATATAGTTTCATATATTTAGATACAAACACACATATGATTTACTTTCCATGATTGTATATTGTTAATAACAGAGTGTACTTGTTAACTCATAATCTCAAATCGTTAGCGACTTCGACAAGGTCGATTTGAAGTAAGCTGGAGCGTACTCAGACGGAAGTGATTTATCCACCTCTTCACAATCCATAATACAAATTTGACTCTATATCTTAATCACCAAACTGCTAGATGCCCAACTATATTTCCGCTGCAGTAAATCTGATGGTGTCTGTTTACAGTGATCCAGACCTTGTACAGAAATTCGATATTTAAAATCAATTTTCTTAGGCTAAGGGCGACGCATTTGGCTCCTTATGGAAAAGTAAGCAAATGTCCAGGAAACATTATGAGGGGAGTCGACCGCCATGCATAGATAAATAAAAGTGTCAACAGACAGTGTCAAATTCAATTAAAAACAAATATATATATAAATCTGTCACCGCTTCCTCTATTTCCGAGACCAAGCAATTATTGATAGCTCGGATAAAAACAACGTTGCCTTTAAATTGGATTGCAATAACTTTAAGCTCAATGTTGTAGTTGCTTGGTCACGCTTCACATGATTGCGAGCCCAACATGCTAGTTGCCCTATCACAAAAAACATGAGAGCAGGCCCAATGTTATAGCTGCTCGGTCACACTATACAGGATGGCAAGCCAAATGTAATAGTCGCTCTGCTACGCTATGTCTAATTACAAGCCCAATGTCGTGGTTGCTCGGCCATGCTATGTATGATTGCAAGCCTAATGTCGTAGTTGCTCGGCCACGCTATACATGATTGCAACCCCAATGCTGGGGTTGCTAGGCCACGCTATGTATGATCGCAAGCTAAATGTCTTAGTTGCTCGGCCACGCTATGTATGATTGCAAGCCTTAATGTCTTAGTTGCTCGGCCACGCTATGTATGACTGCAAGCCAAATGTCGTAGTTGCTCGGCCACGCTATGTATGATTGCAAGCTAAATGTCTAAGTTGCTCGGCCACGCTATGTATGATTGCAAGCTAAATGTCTTAGTTGCTCGGTCACGCTATGTATGATTGCAAGCCAAATGTCGTAGTTGCTCGGTTACGTTATTCATGATTGCAAGCCAAATGTCGTAGTTGCTCGGTCATGCTATGTATGATTGCAAGCCCCATATTGTAGTTGCTCGGCTACGCTATGTATGATTGCAAGCCAAATGTCGTAGTTGCTCGGTCACGCTATGTATGATTGCAAGCCCAATGACGTAGTTGTTCGGTCACGCTATGTATGATTGCAAGCCAAATGTCGTAGTTGCTCGGCCACGCTATGTATGATTGCAAGCCAAATGTCGTAGTTTCTCGGTCACGCTATGTATGATTGCAAGACCCATATTGTAGTTGCTCGGCCACGCTATGTATGATTGCAAGCCAAATGTTGTAGTTGCTCGGCCACGCTATGTATGATTGCAAGCCAAATGTCGTAGTTGCTCGGCCACGCTCTGTATGATTGCAAGCCCAATGACGTAATTGTTCGGTCACGCTATGTATGATTGCAAGCCCAATGACGTAGTTGTTCGGTCACGCTATGTATGATCGTAAGCCCAATGACGTAGTTGTTCGGCCACACTATGTCTTATTGCAAGCCCAATGTCGTAGTTGTTCTGGCACATTATATATGATTGCAAGCCCAATATGGTAGTTGCTCGGGCACATTATTCATGATTGCAAGTCCAATGTCGTAGTTTCTCGGTTACATTGACATGAATGCAAGCCCAATGTCGTTGTTTCTCGGTCACGCTATACATGATTGTTGGCCCAATGTCATAGTTGCTCTGCCAAGCTATACATGATTGTTAGTCCTATACCGTAGTCGCTCAGCCACGCTATGTATGATTGCAAGCCCAATGTCGTAGTTGCTCGGTTACGTTATTCATGATTGCAAGCCCAATGTCTTAGTTGCTCGGCCACGCTATGTATGATTGCAAGCCCAAAGTCGTAGTTGCTCGGCCACGTTATTCATGATGACAAGCCCAATGTTGTGATTGCTTGGCCACGCTATGTATGATTGCAAGCCCAATGTCGTTGTTGCTTGGCCACGCTATGTATGATTGCAAGCCCAATGTCGTTGTTGCTCGGCCACGCTATTCATGATTGCAAGCTTAACATCTTATTTACTTGGCCACGCTATGTATGATTGCAAGCCCAATGTCGTTGTTGCTCGGTTACGCTATACCTGATTGCAAGTCCAATGTCTTAGTTGCTCCATCACGCTTGCACATTCTACTCTATATTTATACTTGTACGAATATTTAGTATACATGTCAATAAGTATATGTAAAGCTCAAAGTCGACCAATCTCTCTACGTTTGTGACTGCTTTTCAAGGGTTAAAGGCTAGACCGCTTGTTTATAATTAATGAGGAGCACCACATATGTTGAGGAAGCTTTTAAGGACCACTTCCGGTGTTTGGCATACTGTGAACATGTCACTGTATATGTAATTAGATTATATCTTACATGTATCATAAATTGTTGTAAAATATTATTCTATTATTATATCTTTTTTTTCTTGTACATTTTATTTTTTTAACCAGTGGATAAGTTTTTAGGAAATTATGACAAATTTGAGAATTTTATTTTTGTATTACATATGTTCAATAATTACCGTAGGTAAGTTTATTTATTAAATCTATTCATTCAATATACGTTTCTTTTGTTTTATGTCTATTCTTAGGCTAGCAGCCTGAACCAATTAACCATGTTGCCGTTGTTTATGATTATGGTGATTGTTTTTAATGATGAAATAAACAAATCTGATATAATTATTGTTTTGTTGATGATGAAGATGGTTGTTTCTGATGACGATATTTGTTGTTGATAATTATTGTTGTTGTTGGTGATGATTGTTTTTAATGATAGTTTTTATGTTGTTGATGATTTTGTTGTTGATGAGGATGATTATAATTATAATAAATGATAATGATGATGATGATGATGTGCATTAGTATCTAGCTATGTCGGCGTGAGCTCATTTAAGTTATTAGTTTTTTATGAGTTATTTCTCTGATTCGCTGTTGTTTTAGCTAGCTAGTAATTGGAATGGTTTTAGTCTAGATGTATAATACAATGTTTGTGCTTTACTTAGCATTTCAACCCTTTTCAAAAATGCCAATAAAGGTTTTATAGTTTATTAGTAAGGCGAATAACCACCACCACCTTAGTCAATCATGCTCGTAATGGTAGAACGCTTTATCATAACACCAACGGAACATTCATAAAACGTACCATAATTATTACTATGTTATTGTCATCTTGAGCATCCTCCTATGTCGTGGATTAATTCATTGTAATGTTTATATGAACAATATCCGTTTTTGTACGTAGTATACAAGCAAGGTGTTCACTAGTTATGTTCTATTTGAAATTACAGTAAAGTTCCGCTATAAAGAACATCGTGGATACTGCAAATTCATGCAATTTATTAGCGATTTTCGATATGCTCAATCAGAGAAGAAAAATATTCCTTAGTTAACCCCAATCAGCTATTAAGACCATTGATTTTGATGGTCTTATTGTTGCACTGTATTTGTTAAATTGTTCGAAAATGTTTAAAAACATTTGATTTTTTTATTTCGCATTTAGATGCTGTATTCATAAAATCACGTGAGCCAGGTACATGGAACCAAGCACGTGAGTTCTGCTCGAGTTTTGATGGAAAATTAGCTACGTTACATGATATACAAACATTTCGTGAAGCTGTACAGAAACAGGATGTTATGTTAACACCGGGTGAAGAATTGTGGGTAGGAGCAGCGTTGCAGTATGGGAATTGGTCATGGTCCAGTGATTCAGAGCTGGAGTTTAAAGGTACTGTGTTGTGGCAATTCAGAAATTTTCCGATGAAGTCAAACCCGAAATTTTCGGACGAAGGTTTGCACACACGACTATTTATGAAATGTTTAAGAATGTAAAAAATCAGGACCCAGTCCTGTAATGAAGCTAACATTGCAATTAAGCTTAGTTTTTATTTCTATATATTTTCTCTCTCCATGGTACTAAAAGACTTTCTCAAGTTTAAAAATAACTTATAATTTTTGATTACGAGGGAACTTTTCAAACAAATTGTCATCAAATGGCCACCGGATGCAAATACCATCAAAATTACAAAGATCAAGGGTTAAGTGCAAAACACGCCAGAATCCTTTTTATTAACATTTTCTTACACTCGTTTAGCACTAACACATCAAGTACAAGTACATGTAATAAAACTAACTTCTAAGGTGATTTGTTTTACCTAAGTTCAATTAGTGACCAGTTTCTATAAATTATTTTATTGTCTATCCCTATGTTCTGAGATAGAATATTGTCAGGATGTCTTTATACTTTCAGAGAAACATGTTGCACGTAAAGGATGTCTTATATTAGAGTCAGAGAGTACAGGGACATATATAGAATCTTTGTCACCAATGAAATGTTTAGATCATTGTGGCTGGGACGGACAAGTTGGTTTAAAGGTAAACATAATAATCCGAAAATCTTATTTAGATAAATGTCAGATATCATATTAGTAGGTACATTGTATGTTCATTTAGTTAAACAGTTGTAGCACCAATCAATAGCCTGTTTTATTGTTCATTTAGATTAAAAGCACTCTTAGCAAGGTTAATCACGTGATGTTGTGAGATTGGTTTTTTTTGCTTTTTATTTGGAGAAGAATCACTCTTTTGGCAAGAACAAAGAAAATATGTGTATGTATTTATCATTGTATAGTTATCTAACTTTACCTATCTTGTTAGAACTTAAAGAGTTTGGCCACTTTGTAAGATTTCTAGCTCATATACAGCCTTTGTCATACTCATGGATTCTTGTTCAAGTGCAAACGAGTACAAGAAACAAAACATGTCCAAGACAGCAGGATTGGTTGAAGCAGCCGCCGTACATTACATAAATATAGATAAATAACGTATAATGCCTTACTTAAGCAAGTTGAAAATTAACATGCGTAAATCAATGGGAAACAACCAAGTTTTGTCTTTTATCTGTATGATATATTCGTGATTATCTCCCTTTGTTTATATTTCAGGAAAATTATTGTTTTTGTAGCAATGACATGGTAAATGTCTCCACAAACAACCCTGGTGTTTGTCATATTCCATGTTCGCAATCCCCACAAATGTGTGGAGGATACAACTCTGTGTCTGTTTACAAACCAGGTAATTATTTCTATTTCAGTACATTCAAATGCTATAGAAAGGGATACCTCAAATGCATTGGGTTTAATACTTAAGTTCCACCAAAGAGATCACCTTGGTTATTGCAAAACATGAGATTTTTTACTATTTTTAAGTTACAAATGCTTAATTATAAAAGAAAAATATTCCTATAGTAAGACCTCCCATTTTCTAAGATAAAAAATCACATGACAATAACTAAGGTGGTCTTTATTTGACGTTAGAGGTAATTTATTGTTTACTTTTTACTAATTTATTTTAGCTCGATCGTGAAACAAATTTTTACAACTTAGATAAATCACTTTTGAGTCCACTCCCTGCCCCCCTCCCAGTACTGAGCTAGTAGCAAGTTTCTTGTGTAAGAAAACAACAGGGTAGATTTTGGATGGGATTCAAACCCATGTACGTACGGTAGCCGCCATATTT
Source organism: Mactra quadrangularis (assembly GCA_025267735.1). Lineage (NCBI taxonomy): Eukaryota > Metazoa > Mollusca > Bivalvia > Venerida > Mactridae > Mactra > Mactra quadrangularis. Next base: position 2,892,970 of record CM046299.1, read on the forward strand.
GTGCTATTTGAGTCACCTCTTGATTAGACTCGCCTATGTTCGGAACGTTTGCGGCGTACAGACAGTTCCTAATCCCAAACCTTCGCATATTCGTCAACCTTGCTAGGATCTTTAAGGCTTATTTTCTGCAGCTGAATGTATAGAACTTGACTGAAAGTATCCAATTTTTGTCAAGCTCTTTTTTGGAGATATTTGTTCAAATAGCAATTTGCAAATTCTTATTCAACATCTGACTTAATCCTTACATCCTGAACCTTTGATATCTCTGATCTCTATTTCACGGAAAGATTATTCAGCAGATGAAATATCAAATATTTATATGATCTGATTTACTGTATGCTGTGGTCATACATTCTCAGATTATGTTACAAGGTGGATATGACCGGTAATGCTACGTCACAGATGATTCCGAGTGTGCTGCTATTTATAATGGTATTTTCAGCATGTTTAACAATCATAATCATTCACCAATTTCTCTGACCTAAATCTCCGATCGAGGGCTGTGTGCATGTTTTCAAAAAGCATTTGGAACACATCGGCAATTGCTGTGCCACACACTTAGGTCGTAAGTTTACGGAATCACCCGAATGATTTTCCGAATGGATCGTGCATTGATCAATGATTTATACGAATTGCTAAGAACGCAACCGAATTGAAATCGGTATGGCGGTCTGGAAAGAACATATGTATAAAACGCAATGCCATGGCATTAAAACAAACACGCAAAATAATACATTTTAAATGTTTGATAGTCAGACAGATATTGTAACAGTTTATTGATCTAGACTTTGCTTACTATATAACTTTATAATTACATTGTACATAACAAACACATAGTAAAGTAAAGTATAGCTTTCGTGTCAAGATAGTAAACTCTATGTATATAAAACTCTGTATGCTCCATGAATAATAGATGATATAGAATCAAAGGAACACAACTTAATGTAATTAAGCTGGTTTTCAGTGAAATAGTAAACACTGGTTCATTCTGGTTTGTTCCAAATATCAAAGATTAATAATCTCATAAACACCAGACCTAATTAATTATTTAAACACGTTTACTTTTCCGTGCCACTGTACTTAGCCTACATAAGATCTTATTTTAGTAAGATTGAATGATGCATTTACAATACAATTCTAAATTTGAAATCAAATTTATAGACGAGAACACCTTTTCTAATGACAAATCCTATGAGAACTTATACATTTCAATATAAAGACGATAGCAATTAAAATCCTCAGTTAAATACGATTCTAGAAATGATTCAAATTTCGACTGTGTACCACTTGGGCCAAACAACGCACCCAATGAATACTGATTTCAAACTGGCGGGTTTGTTGAATGATCGGGCTAATGAGTAACTTGTTTTCGACGTTCCTAAGTCTGCAGTTGCTAATGTTTGAGGTAACATCCATCTAAACTCATACAAAATTTGGATAAATAATGGAATGACGGAAGTACAAAGAGCAATGACAATTGTGAAGTACATTCTAATTGTTCGGTATCCATTTGCTGCGTACTTCGGCTTAGTAGGTCAACGATGAACGCTGGAATAATCAAAATCTCGGTTGCTTAACAGATTTGCTCATTACCTGTCAATCTGAAGGTTTATATTTATTGTCAACTTCAGGACAAAGGGACCTAAACTGGGCCAAAGATGAACCGAAAGAGGACAACGATTGTGCTCTGGTACGAATTAATGGACTATCCTCACAACCTGAGCTTGTATCTGGTAACTGTATCATGCAAACTAGATATCTTTGTTCGTTTATAGACAGTGATAAATGTGGTCTAGACAATGAGTGTATCCGGGCATCAGCCTTTTATTCCACGTGGTTTGGAGCCTCTAATAAGTGTGCCAAGACAAATGGTACATTCACAGTCTTACAAGAGCCTATTACTTCAGATTTGTTATCTGATATACATCAACTTCCAAGTGGTTCGTTTTGGGTGGCATTACATAGAAGTAGACATTGGCAATGGATTGACGGTAAGTTAGACCTACCATTTATTTTTTAAAATTATAAGACACTGCTAAATGCGAATCATTGAGGAAAAGTGTAGTTACAGTCAAAGTTAATGTCTATAATTGTATTTTTTTCCTGCTTTAAAGGAATATACTAGCAAATGACTGTGCCAAAAGTATAGAACCAAGTTTAGTCTTTAAAACAGTATTAAGAACGTAAGAAGTCACTTATTTTAAAATAACATTTGTCACTTATAACAGTCAATTGAACGAATTAAAACATGTGGCATACACATGGTTGAAAACGAAAGTAGGATACTGAGGGAATCACCAAGCTAATTATAGATTTGTTATATGTCGTACTTGCTGAAAATAAACATTTTCATTGGTCGCTTCTTGTCTTTTCAACATTCTTAGGCGGTTAGGGTATCTTTTTAATAGAATTATACTAATGTTGCACAATAACAGGCTCTAGTATCTTCTCATCAGTAAATGCATATTTTAACACAAATTTATTTTTAGCTAACCTGACCCACGTGGGTCTAATTAGGAAACATCCCAAATATTACGAGAAAATAAAGAAATAGTTTGCCAAGTAATATAACAGTGTGTCTGTTGCATTCACAGTTATAAAAATATAATTAAAATCAGGAAATATGAAATTGAAACCTTGCAATTCCTTGAACTGACACATAAATCACTCATTATATATATACAAGCACACATCATTTTAATAAACGTTCAGTTTGATCTTTGATTATCTAAAAAGTCATTGGATAAAAGTTCATTAAACTTTCGTATATTTAGTAAAAGTATGGTTTTGTACAGTGTATAAAGTTTTCTATTGTTTTAAAGAAAGGACGCTTAATTATATAATGGAATTCGTTCAATTAGCGTATAACTTTATATACATGTATCATCAGCCTGTTCAATTACCCCGAACGTTCCAAAACGTTCCGTAACGTAAGGGTAGGAACAACTCAACCCAAAGACAACTCAACCCGAGACAACTCAATCCCCAACTAACGGGTTGATTTGTCCCAACTTTGGGTTAAGTTATCCACGGGTTGAGTTGTCTTCGGGTTGAGTTGTCCCGTACCCGTAATGTTCGCTAACAGTCGTTACTGAACCCGCTGCAGATATAGCAAAACAGTTAACGCTATAACACAAACAGTTTCGTCTTCATGTGCAAAAAAAACGTTTAGTTTGAATTGTTTCTCTGTTCATATTCTTCAAACTTTTCTTGGTACAAACTTTTCAGGTTGAAATAGTGCATAAAACATTATCAAGTTGTTTAGTGCGAATACATATATAAAATTGTATCAGGATTTATAAGTTGAAAATAATCCAATGATGTTCCAGCAAAGTCTATAAACAGAAATCATACATATAGTGACAAATGTTCCTGTCGCTCCTTAAAAGTCATAAAATATCTAAAGACACAGAAGCCATAAAACAAGTCTGAGAGAAAGTTTCTAGAAGTCTGTTTCAGACGATTCCTGGCACTCACTCCCAGAAAACAATTATTGCCAGAATTTTTCCAGGAAAGTAGTCACGTGCTCAGACAAATTTATTTTGTTATGTCATTAATGTAACAACAACTTAATCGACTTTTGTTTCCATATTTGGCAGACGACTTCTCGTGCTTCAGTAAATCTACAGTACCGTCACCGTTTTGACATCCAATTGTTATTCAATGTAGATGGGTTGGTTACTGCAACAATCTTTCACATGTGACCAGTTTCCTACACATAACACTAGCTAACGCTTTTTGTCGTGGTACCCTAAAGATGTCACATACTTAAATTACTTTTTGTGTAAAAAAAGGTACATGACAAAACGCTAGGTAGCGATTTCCTGCGGATGCTGATAATTGGTGATACAAGCACCTTTGGCACAGATGATCTACATGGTCTATCATTAACGAAAACGCACAATTTCCACTTGCAAATCCAAGATTACGGTCGTTTCAGGGCCTTAGATAGTGTCAATTTAGTTCTTACTTATCTTTTGGTTCTTCTCGTTTTAAATGCTTGTCAGATGAAAATATGTTCTGCACTCAACGAATGTTAACCATGTAGATACATTGTTTTTATTACTGCACATATGATTATAATGGAATTTTGAACATAACTTATACTAGTACTAATAATAATGTTGTTGTTTTACCAGCAGACGACACATTTTGGCAGCACGCACTATAACCATATTTGGTGTTTGTTTTCTACTATAATCAATATTTGTTTTGCTTACCAAGTCTTGTTATTGTTTAAGCATAAACGCTGCCAAATTTGAAAATTAAACAAAGCAGAAGGTTGGTTCAGTCACGTGTTATGTCTATTAGTGATCATGTGTGCAAATTGATAACAATAAACAGTGTCTCCATAACTCACAACATGTTTTTGTACCAAACATGTTTTATAATCAGGTCTCAGCTTGTATGAGCTAAAATTAACAAGAATTAGGCTGATAGTGTTTACTGATAGAATATCAGTTTACACCAATATAGTTCATTAACAGATTGAAGAAAACTGAGGAAATATAAATATTTTGAATAAACAATTTAACAGTTTGACAATTGTTATGTGAGATGTATCTGGTGTTTTATAATACTCAAGTTCAATGAACGACAATAAGTTCAGTCTTTATATAAGATGTATAACAAAAACAATTGACTCCTTTAAAAGATGATAACTATTGTAACCAAGTAAGGAATTGCATAAGTTTATATGAAGCATTATTTTCTTTATAATGAAGATTAAAATTATCACATTCAATCATTTTGAACTTCAGTATATACAGTATATACCTCTCTCAACAGCCACCTCTTAACAACAACCTCCTCTTTACAACTTTAACCCCCCCTCAATAACGGTTATATTCTTTCTCTAGTCAACGGTCAGTTAACCATCTCCCAATGTTTGGTGTTATTCTCCCGAACACCCAGTAAAACTTTGAATTTTAGTTTATTAGGTACATATGTTAATCTTATCTTAATAAGGGAGTAAATTCAAAGACCTTTAGTTTTCATTAAATTACATTTGTATCTCTTTTATGATGTCATATAATTGATTTTTGTTTTTATGACACCGTAGCTTCTATTTATAATTTCGAAACACATACGTGTATTGAAAATATGCTCCTGTACAAATTCACTATCAAGTAAATTCTACCTTAATATGCTTCTATTCTTAGTTTTATCACTCAAATTCTACCTTTCAGGAAAGTTAGTTAACATGCTAGATTTTCACAAAGAACAAAGATTTGGTCATGCGCCAGCTTGTGCTACAATAAAGATGATAGATAAAGTACCAACATTGAGTGGGGGACAATGTAATCATCAACTACATTATGTTTGTCAATATGGTAGGTTTGTTTAGTTCATTGATTGTGTTTACATTTTACAGGATTAGCAAGGTGCTGCGCCATGTCTCTTTTATCTCCTCCTTCTGTCTGGTTTGCTCCTTCATATGCCCAGGGTGATAGAGTTACTTTCAAACATATACCCTGTGCTACAATCTGAGAGATTCCTTTAATCTGCCTCCATGCCCTTTTCTGATTTCTTTGTCCCCTTTCCTCCATTTATAGGGTGTATGGAGTAGTTACCGGAAGGATATGTGGAAGGATAAGTGAGTACCAATATAAGACAATAGTCCTGAAAATCTAGATAAATCGAGCCTGAAATCGGAGTCAAATAGCTTAAAAATGCTCACCCGGCTAGTTCAGTTGGTTGCACAAAAGTACTGATCAAGAGATTGTATATTAGATTCACTGGAGGGGCATACTTCCGAGGAGTCCGCTTTTGAAATAATTTCTATGGCTATGATCCCTTCTACCACTGAATTTAAATCATGTGAACTGCTGTCACTCACTAACAGAAGTATCCGCATTGAAACTGGTTAACAAATGAATTTAGAGATTTAGCTTTTCAAGGAACAGTGAGTAGGTTGACTGACCGCCGTGATATAAGCTATACAATGTATTGCTATGACGTTAAACCCAACCCTGAAAAGTAACAAGTCAACAACAACAATTTCAATTCAGATTATATAACAAGCAATGATGGTATAGCACATCCTGGTGACACTTACGATGTATTAAATGATGATGTGACATCAAGTTATGATTTAATGTTGGATCAAGCCGACGATAACAATGGTGGAACCACTGAGGAAAATCCGTCGGAATCAAAATCTGGAGGTGCGATTTTCATGTACTCCTGTAAGTTTTGTGTAACAGCAATGATATATAAGTAAGATGCTTGATCAAAGCTGTCTTCAAAAAGGCAATTACCCGGGTTCAGGGGTTGCTTGTTGGAAACCCACCCGGGGCTTTATATATATGATAGTAATGTCAATTTCCCCCATTAATAATGTAAATGGAGAAGTTATCGGACTTGTAGAAGAGTAGGTGAAGTACTGTTTATAGACAAGGGTCTAGGTAGCTAGGTTAGGTGAACTGGTCGTCGTTAAATGGTCACGGCGTTAAATCCAGTCATAAATTAAATACGGACGACAGTCTTTGTCCGATCCTGGTGCCGGTTTTAGCTACCACACCATATAAAATCTATGGACTGCTATTGAAAGACATTCGTGGAAATCAAAGCTTGCCTAAAGTAGATCATGTCCTCTAGATTTGTTCCCCCTCCTACCAATAATTTATTATACAGGGCAGTTGTCATTCACTGACGAAAGTATGCGCTTAGTAGTTGGTTAACAGCTAAATCCAAAGATTTAGCCTTTCCAGGAGGAGTGAGTAGATTGACTGACCACCGTTATATGGCACATACAATGTGTTGCTACGGCGTAAAACCAAATAAACAAACAAACTTATTTAGTTTATTAATTAAATGTCATACTCGTGATTATCCACGACAATGATTTGATCATATGATATCTTAATCTATTTGTTTGTCGCTTTATTGACGTAGTTCTATTTAGAGATGTTTGACCTTTATTGTAATTTCCGCTCAGACATCTGTGAGAGACACTCTGTTCAGTATAAACAAAATTAATTGTATTTCTACAAACAATATCCAATCCAATTCTAGGGTTTAATTCCAAGTATGAAAATCATCGTGACTTTTCCTAAGTAATCCGGTACCGGTTTATTTTTCATTCTGGTAAAAACAGGTCAAAGCTTGCTGCTCTTTCAGTATCGTTTCTAGGCTATTATTTGCTTCTGTATGAATTAAACATAAATGATGTTGAGATTTGCTGTCTCCATTATTAGATAGTGAAACAAGTTAAAAAAACTTATATAAATCACTTTCGAGTCCGCTTCCTCCCCCCCCCCCCCCCCCAGTAATGAGCTAGTAGGATAAAGTTTCTTACTCAAGGACACAATGGGTGATTCGAACCAACGTAGATATGTCAATCCAATGATTACTAATCCAACATCGTAATCACTCGGCTAGACCCGCACCACATTAAAGATCCACAATAAGTCGAAAAAAATCGATAGAGTTAGCCTTGGAATGGTCTAGATCAAGGTACCTTTATTCTAGAAGATATCATGTAGGCCTTAAAAGTCGTCAAAACCACCGTGAGAATTGGCAACAACGGAACTCAATTGTTATAGTCGTGGACCATATTGAAAATTGGTTTACACCAAAAATGTTATCCACAATAAATAAAGTCGTGATTATTATTATCATTATTATTTAAAGTATAAGATATAATTTCAGGTATGTATATGATACTAGGATTTGTTTCTGGTATGTTGTGTGTACTGGTTCTAGGGCTGATTGTGTATCTTGTATGCAGGTTAGTTCAAACATACCTTCTTTATATTTTCTTTCGATGAAGTTCTATTCTGGTCTGCTCATATTAGCTCTTTGACATTTGGAAGGTCTGCACTTGACTTGCGTATAACAATTAGCACTTTGGACAACTCAGATATAGATGTAGAGAAGATTTCATCAGTAAGGATTTTTGTACATGTACAAGCTTGCCCCCCCCCCCTAAAACTTTTACGTGCGTATTTACACAAAGCTACAATTTACTTGATGTAGTTAAACCTGAAGATCGCTTTGAAGACGTATGTAATGTTTTATCCCAGTAATAGACACCACGAGATCTTGTGAAATACAATAAAAAACATTCATGTTAACATGTTCCTTTGAACTAGTTGCATTTTCTAGTTACTGTTTAGCAAAATGTTGTTTTTATTTTGTTCCCTGGTCATTCATTATTTGAATATTTAAACAATGTATTTTTTTTCTGTTTTGTAGGTGTAGAATGCAAGATATTGACAAACATCAACGTCTTGATGGACAAAATGGTCAGACAGAAACACAGAGTGTCTCATACAGTTCTAAAGACGATTCCATCCACATATCTAGGTCAAATGCTGATATAACATATGACACAGTGTACGACTTGGAGACAGAGTCGCCATTCCGTAGAACTCAGAGACTTATAAGAATGGGTTCCGCCAATCAATGGAGAAATGCTCCAGCTCGTAGAACAAATTCTGATGCCGCGCCGTCGCCTAGAACAGGTTACACGTGGCGCGGTATGATTGGTGGAGGTTTAGAGATTATAAACACTGAATTACGTCATCCGCTTCCTGACCAATCAGATTACAGAGAAGCCAGTAATGCGAGCCTATATGATGGCGCATCTTACAGCAGAACAAGAGCGATAATAGAAAACACAAGGGATGTTTCGCCTGATGAATTCACCCGCGTGGAAGCCGTGTATGATCTACCTGAAAGATCGGACAGCTTTGATTACGAACGTAGGACAAGTCAAACTGTTCGGAATCCTCGGTGTGATGACGAAAGCTTTCTAGAACTTCACACAGCGAGACAGTCAGGTTCTTACGAGGACAATATTTATGCCACAATTAAGAAAACATTTCAAAAGATAGAAGAGGAAATAGCCGAGCAAGCTAGGCAAGAAAGTCATGACGACATTAATAAAATCAAATAAACTTGAGAAATACAAAGTAGTTACAGACAGGCTTGAGAAAATCTATGGGGGTTTGTAGGGAAACAAAACTTACATCGAAAACCAAATTGTAGAGCAGTATTTTCTAAAGAATTCTTTGACCAGAGCCTGAAAGGGCGTCTAGATTATCTGCCACTGAAAATGATAGAATTAAGCTCAGTAGAATATGTTATGTGTGTATACCCGTGTGGTTGGACCAGTATAACAACATATGTAGATATTTGTTAACGTTTTCATTTTATTTATGTAATGATTGGTTGCATACTTTATGTCATTCTTAACATAATATTTTTGGTTGGGCTATGTTTTTGTTGTGTTGCCAACATCAACTGTATCTATAAATATTCAGAGATGTATTCCTTACCAAGAAATCTTTACTCTGAGGTCATTTGACTGTGGGTCCAATAAAATTAAATGTATGTCGAAAGGTATGTTTCATAATTCATCAGTTCTATACCTGTATTTATATCCTTTAAGATGGCTGCGAGCTGGCCGGCTAGCTCAATTGGTAGCACGCAAGTCTACTGATCGAGGGGTCATGGGTTAGATTTCCGGGCGGGGCATACTCTCGTGGAGCTTGGTCATGAAATTATTTCTACCGCCATTCTCCCTCCTACCAATGATTTTTAATTATGAAGGGCAGTTGTCAGTCACTGGCATAATATGCGCTTAGTTGTTGGTTAACAGCTAAATCCAAAGATTTAGCCTTTCCAGGAGGAGTGAGTTGGTTGACTGACTGCCGTTATATGACCATTACAATGTCTTGCTACGGCGTTAAACCCAACAAAAAAAACACAAATAAGATGACTGCCAGTTTGTTTTAATTACTTGGCGATGCACTTAACCTTAAGTCTAGGCCAACAAAACATTTGACATGACTGACTGTTTACAATCCTATTATCCAAAACAAATGACAGAACATTGTTGTCTCGTTGTCGAGGAGAATCAATACACAAAGACATAATCTAATTTTAAAGCTATTAATGTTATTTTCTTGTCTACTAAACATAATCCATCGCTAAGAAACAGCTTCAATGATCTCACCTCACTGTCTAGCCTTCAGACTATGTTTTACTTAGTATTGATTCAAAGGGTAAAGAATACTTATCTGAATAAATCCGGTTACAAGCGGTTAGCATGTACTGATGGAAATTTTAACTTCGCAGTTTCAGTTGGGTTCACTGAGCTGTATGCCAATTGTTATCAATAATAAATGATATAGATATAAGCTCCTGAGATGTTAGACAAGACTGTTAAAATAGAAAATGATCGATATTGATTGATTTGAGTGCCTATAAACTGTTGCTTCCAGAGACAACAAAGTGTTTTCTGGATATTTTTAGATTTAATTACTTTAAGTGTACTTTTTGTAGTTTTATATTTCGAGGGTTGCCTGCAAGACTGTAGTAAATGTGCATTGCATTAAAGAGCGAGTTACTACAGTCTTGCGGACAACCATCGATTTGTAGTTAACGTTTATTTTTGTTTGAAACGGTGCCATAGAATTAATAGATATAAGTGTTCAATACATAGCCTCTGGAATAAAATGATAGTTAAACATGTTATTGCTTTATCTATAATGTTATCTTGCTGTTCAATTTAATTGCATTGTTCAGAATATTCGACCTACCGATACATATAAGTTTAATAACAAATACATTTGCTATTATTTTCATTGAACCGTCTTCTCACAATATCCATTGTTGGTAAATATTAAAATAGAAATTTCCGACTTCAGCTTCATGTTTGAGTTATCGTATTTTGTTTGTACTTATTTGTTTTAGTTCGGTTATGACACTATTTTTTACAACTTAGATTTATCACCCTCGAGTCTGCTTCCTGGTCTCCTCGTACTGAGTTGGTTACGTCCCCTTGCAGCTCAGTGAATATACTACATTCAAAGTAAACGTGTGAAACTTTTAAGCGATTCAAAGGAGAGTATGAGTTGAAACTATGGTTTCTTGCTCAAGAAAACAATGGGGTATGTCTTCGAACCAACGCGAAGCTGTCTATCCAATGATTACCAGTTCTACGTCATAAACTCATAACCACTCGGTCACGCCCACACCTTGTTATTTATCTTAACATAATTAGAATCAATATAGATAAATATGACAATTGGATTTGTTGTTATTGCATAGGTTATAACAACTGGTTTTGCCTTAACTTGTCATTCATTTCAACCTTATGACCGACTATGACCGAACGTTGCCTTTGTTTGAACCAGACCTATGATTAATATGATACATGTAGTAAACATACGTTATACTTGATTTATTATGATGCATTGACTTTAAAAGAAAGTAATTTGTCAATTTTATTACATAATCGTAAAATAATTCAATTGTACGTCATCAAAGAGGCTTTATTTTTTATTACAAAATTACGATACAGAATGTCAAGCTCCTGTAAATACATGTAAACCGAGCGCGTGCGTGTTGACTATTAAGTCGATTACTGTGGTCTTCTGCACCGGAATGTCCATTATTCAGACACACTAATGAACGCATTTACGATGTCATGCATAAAATGCGATGCGATGAAATGTCACACGATGCGACGTCTTACTTTACGATACTAAACGATGCAATGATATCGTCTCTAACGATACGATAGAAAGACTGTGTGATGCGATACCGTACGATGTGATGATGAGATCTGATATACATGAAGATGGTAATCATGCATTCAAAATATTTGTATTGTTGTACATATTGACTTGAGACAGATATAAACATTACATGCTTCTGTAACTACATTATATTTTACTGATTTACTGTTTGAAAATTAAATTTAAATTATATTTTCATCTCAGGTCAATTTTAATAAGCTGTATAATGTAAACATACGTTTAGTACAACTACAGTTGTCAATGCTGATTATGAATTATACTATTGTCGAGAAATATAGGAATATAACCGAATATACCAGACTGCAAAGATGTTACGATGTTATAGGAACAGAGCCGAGAACATCTAAATGTACAGGAATTATAAGGAAAGTGGAATGTCGAAAGTAGTTACCTTGGACTCTTTAAAAGTTTTTAAGTATCGCATGATATACAGTGTAGATACAAAACCTTAGCAATTTTCGAGATGTAAACCAATGCGTAATTAGGTACTTTAGTCAGTTATCTTTCCCTGATAAAATCTGAAGCTATCCAATTGGTAAGTAGGTCCTTAAAGTTGGAATCCTCGGATTTTATCATTAAATTCCTATGTAAAGATAACAAAATATTTCATCTAATATCTTTCTTGTTAATAAATATATATTAACAGAAGTGATGAAGTTTAGATAGTTCTTTACTCTAAAAATACTTAGCTTGAATTTTAAACAAATTGAATGATTTACAAAAAAGTTATTCAAGATTAACTTTGGCAAGTTGACATTGAAAAGTAAGGGTAAAATCCGAGTAATCCAACTAATAGGACCTACCTATTTGAACAGTATACTAGGGGAAATAACTGACTAAAGTCCCTTATTCGAAATATTAAATTACATTTTATCTATAAAATACGCTGTATCTATATCTACTTCATTAGCAAACATGTCAGGAACAGCAACTGTCAAAATCACAGAATCTCCACACAGCTTAAAAGCAAAAAGGGATTTTTTTAGATTAATCACATTTTGTTATAAAAGGGACGAAAACAAAAAGAAGGAAAACAAGAACTATAGGGTGTCCGCCTTGGAACAGACAGTGATTAAATAATTAGGGACTTTAGTCAGTTATCTTTACTTGATAAAATCTGAAGCAATCCAATTGGTAAGTAGGTCCTTACACTTGGAATCCTCGGATTTTTCATTCAAGACCTTTGTAAGAATAAAAAAAAATATTTCATCTAATATCTTTCTTGTTAATTATATGATATTAACAGAAGTGGTCAAATTTGAATAGTTCTTAACCCTAGCAATACTTAGCTTGATTTTCAAACAAATTAAAAGATTTACATAAAAAGTTATTTAAGATTAATTTCGGCAAATTGTCATTGAAAAATAAGGGTAACTTCCGAGTAATCCAACTAAGTGGACCTACCTATTTGAAGAGTATACAATGGGAAATAACTGACTAATGTTCCTTATTGGGTTCAAACCAGATTGCGTGCACCAACCTCAAAAACATCTACTGTTACATGTATCAAGATATTTGAGACATTTAATAACATTATTAAGATGCGGTCTATCACCTTAAACATATTTCCTTACTTAAAACATTCTATCTCAAGTCTTTATTTTTATCTGCCAGCCTGACACATTCTTGGATTTCAATGCGATTTATTGAAAATGGAAACTCCTGTATGGCGTTTAGTTACCTCGACTGTTTTTGATTAATTCTACGAGAAAACGATTGAAATAAAACATACACGCGTAAATTTGAGTTCATACTTAGTGTATTGCCAAAACAAATGAAATTACTTTCCGTGCAATCAATTATTTGGTAATTTGGAAAGTTTTATCCCGGCTTCAAGTTGAAGGATTTATTCCAAATTGTAAACAGTAAGTTGAAGGACGATCAAACACTTACAAAGCAATTTATTCAAAACACGCAATTTTGTTTTTGTTTTGTTTTCTAATCAAATTGAAAGCAATTTAGATTTTAAAAAAAAGTTTAACTTTACTTATAAAAGTGTTAATATAATTATTCAAATTTAATTGCTCCAATAAAGCTGTATTTATGATGTCAAGTATTTACACTGTTTCATGTTCCTTGATCTGTATGGCTTAACATTTTAATTCAGAATTAATTACTCTATTATAAATGTTGCTATGGCGTCAAATTTTCCCTTGAAGCAATTAAAACCTAATTATATTGTGTCTAGTCTGTATATAAGCGATGGAAAGATCACGTGTGCATCATGACATGTGTCTGTTGATGTCCTATTTGTACTTGCACTAAAAGGCAATACCACATTTATTCTCTGTTTAACATCATTTAATGATTTCAAACTTAACATAAACCGAGACGAAACAAACTAAGGTCGCCTCAAGTGTAAGAAAACAAAAAAATGTATCTGCTTGATTGGTCTTGCCAGTATCCATAACTTTCTGATTATTTTGTGGTGAGGGTCAAAACTATGCGATCATTTTTTGATATCACCATTATCTAATTATGCTTTTGGTAATCTCTACTACCGTTTTCATTATAACTCAACGACAGACCGTAAGTTAATTTTTTTAAATTCTTATTTTGATATACATGACGGAAACCTTACATATCCGTGGATCACTGGGGTGTTCCAATGTTCCGAAACAAAGCGTGGCGTAAGAACTGTGAGGAGTTTGGTTCCAAAGATGTAGAAGTTGGCGCCTTTATGGCCTTATGGTTAGGTAAACGACTTTTGGAATATTGCAAGAGTAATTAAGTGTTCGGAAAATGCGGATTTTGTCGCCGCACGTAACCCAAATTATATTCAGAAACATCTAAAATCTTTGAGAATCTATTTAAGTAGTCAATCAAAGAAACTAGGAGAAAGACAAAAATATTTGTGTCACCGTTTAACCCATATCTCACTGTATTATGCAATTTAAATTCCATTTGATGTATGAGACTTCATTTATCATTCTGAATAAAAAAGAAATACAAGGTTCTTGAGATAATTGATTGTTATATTATTTATTTAAACGCATGTCGTCTGTCCTACATAACGCACGTGCGATATTCAACGTGAACTAAAACGCGAATCACGAGTGTATGGTGGCTGATTTATGCCATGTCGCATTGTTGTCCCGCGGGGCGCCACACGAAAACACGAAAGTACGATAAAATGGTCTTTTTGTCGTATCATCGTCCCGCGAGGCGCCATGCAAAAACACAATCATACGACATTTTAATCATTTGTCGTGTTTTCGCCTGTGAAAGCACAATGTAACAATGTATTTTTACGACAAAACTTTTACAAAGATACGACACATTTTCGTGTCGTGTTATTGCCTTTATTTTGTCGTATCTTTGTGTTTTCGTCTCACAACCCGCGGGACGATGATACGACAAACAGACATTTGTCGTATGATTGTGTTTTCGTGTGGCGCCTCGCGGGACAAAGATACGACAGATTAGATCTGTCGTATAATTGTATTTTCGCTCTTTCGCCTTCCGCTCACACATGCGCAGAAGACTATCATCGTCTCGCGGGTTGTGAGACGAAAACACAAAGATGCGACAAAATAAAGACAATAACACGACACGAAAATGTGTCGTATCTTTGTAAAAGTTTTGTCGTAAAAATACATTGTTGCACTGTGCTTTCACAGGCGAAAACACGACAAATGATTAAAATGTCGTATGATTGTGTTTTTGCATGGCGCCTCGCGGGACGATGATACGACAAAAAGACCATTTGTCGTACTTTCGTGTTTTCGTGTGGCGCCCCGCCGGACAACAATGCGACATGGCATAAATCAGCCACCATAGGGTACAGCAAAATAATCTCATTGACTTTTTCCCTTTAAGTCTTGGAGGTCGATGTCCTATCCTGGAGCAAGCTACTTAATCATCATTACAAACTATTGTTGCCTGGACATTGTGCTACAAAGACAGGGTGTCGGTAAATTATGTATGATCTAAAGAATTGGTCAGACACAACTTTATTATGGTACTAAATTTCCGAGACAGTTTGATTTGATGTCGAGAAATAATGATTCTTGTTTACGGATATTTCTTAGACGGGCAACATATGTAAAAGTCACTGATACCATATGAAGACCACTATATGACGTCATCGTGGTCAGTATTGTGTATTGGCCAAAGAGGACACATAATCTTTTCAATATAGTTTACTGACCTTTAGATATTTATAACATTCAATAAATCACTTTGATTAACAAATGTTCAGATTCTTGGTCACCAGAGAACATCATGTCTCAAAGACTGAATTAAAAACGTTGAACGAATAAGATTAATGAGAATCAATATAATTTGGGCAAGTTTTTTTGTCAGTTATTAACGACCGTCGACTCATTTAACATTCTTTCGTTAGTAGCAGATAACGTCTATCGATACTGTAAGAGAAGAGAAAATTATGTTAAACTTCCATGAATGGATGGACAAGACATGTCGCCCCCTGGAAATGTACTTGAATCTCTATGTTTGAAGTCCTGCGTTAAGCCCCTTTACCACGATGGTGATTACTTAGGAAAGCAAATGAATACTATTATTAATAAATGTTTTATGATTATCGTAATTGTTTTTTATTATTATCATCACCATCATCAAGATCACCATCACTATCGTCATCATCATCATCGTTATTATCGTCATCATCACCATCATCGCTATTATTGTAATCATCATCATCATCATCGTTATTATCGTAATCATCATCATCATCATCGTTATTATCGTCATCATCACTATCATCACCATTACCATTTATTTTGTTTACTATCATCTATACTTATTTTACCGATCCTTAATCGAAGTTCACTAATCTTACATACGTATGTTTACTTTAAATCAAAGTTGAAAAAGTCATTTTTATGTATATGTTTATCGTCATATTTAATCACAGATTATACTTAAAAATTTCCATAAACCTTATTTAATTTCAAGATCAACAAAATAACTTACATTGATCATGATTTCATTTGTACTTATTATACAGTGTCATAAACATGGGTTTGATCATGATTTTATTTTGTATAGTGTAATACATGGGATTGATTATAAGTCAGATCAACAGTGTTCAAATATGATTAGGACTGGATCAATGACAAATTATGGTCAAATTTAATTACCGATTTGCCTTGATCTTGGCAAAAAATTCGTTTCAGTCTGGTGCGGTTCTAGTATGAATCCTGTGATTTCAAGCCAAAAAAAACTACCAGTTGCTGGGTTGATATCAAAATAATATCATTTTGAAAGCCATGTTCAATGCTCTTGAAAATCGTGATTTCGTAATTTCAAAATTCCAAGAGGTCTAGCCTGACCCAAGACGATGGAAAAACCAATGATTGGATATAAAAGCAATATTATTCTTTGGTCTTTATACAGAACTGTAAAAGCTTCAAATGTTAAAATTTGGATAAAATTTGTATTTAAAATTAAATTATTGATTTCATGGATTTAAAGAAGAAGTACAATTGGGACATTTAAACATTTCAAAATATATTGACACAAAGATATTATATATACTGTGTATTCAAATATATAATATATAGAAGAAATATATAGTATATATATAATACTGTTGTATATAAATCATTAATGACCGAATTTATTTTTTTAACCAAGCGTGAATATGTCTTTGTCCTCAATCAAAGTCGTATCAAAGTCGTTTATTACAGTTGGCATTTATATACTGAATATACAATGTACATACATTCTAATATATTCTCGAACGATCCCAAAAAGTAGTCCGGCTTTACCTAAATACATGTATCTTTTGTTCACGTGAAAGAACCTACGTTCGCGAATAATTTACTTTTTTACAGTTGTCAGGCGTTTAAAATAAAATGTTTTGATTTAAGTGGACGAACAAATTATGAAATGCTAAAAGTAGACATAGCATTTTTTTCGCTAATCAATGGAACTTTAAACAAATGTTTGATCGCGTGTTCAAGTTGGTCGTTAGTTACGTAGTTTGATAATATTGTATAGCTATAAACTGTTGTTTTTTTTTCAAAATTGATTATTACATGTTAAAGAAATGTCGTATTAAGTCTAACATTAAAACAGAATGAACCCGTTCGACAGGCTCAGTAGGTAACCCAAGATTCCAAAACATTTTACACAGTTGCAGTCATTGACGAAAGTACGCCCCCAGTGACTGGTTAACAGCTAAATCCAGATAGTAAGTCTTTCCAGAAACGGTGAGTAGGTAACCTGGCCGCCGTAATTTTTTATGACATATACAATGCGTTGCTACGTCGTTAAACCTAACAAAAATGTAAGAGGTAAAAAATAAGATACAAAATCTAAGCACTTATATAATGTTGATAAACAAACTCGTTGTACAGTCAAGGTAAAATATATTTGCATAATTAATCCGCAACATTTACTTACACTAAGTTTTATCGTATCAACTAGCTACAAAAACGTCAAGTCTGATAAAATACATTATTATTAAAAGTAATTAAATGTCTTAATGTTCCATATACGGAATATATGTCAGTAGGATAGTCATAAAATACAATAAATATATCAATCACATAGGTTTCATGTGATATCCTGGTTTACAGCGAGACCTGAAACTAAACATCCGAACCTTGTTAAATCCAGAGTCATATGTCCCTAACATTCTCAGGCCATCTAGTAAAGAAAGATAAGTTAAAGGCAGCTCGTATGAGGAGCAATGATCCAGGGTTGTGTTTCATTAACATTCCTAGGCCGAAATTCTGTCCTGGGACCAAGAAAAAATCCTTTATGTGTCTCATAAAAAATCCTAAATGAAGTCCATGGACAAAAACGCTCTTAACTTTAGGAGTGGTCTTGGGCAGTCCCAGTGGCGTTTAATCCTAACTGAATTGAATTCTGGGATAGAAAATGTTTACGCGAAATTTACGTGCAGAAACAAAAATGACATATCAAGTTAGGCGCGCTGTTTTGGCGCGAACGTGTGTTTGAAGCAGATCCCAGGTGTTGGAAACGCTCTCTTTCTGTCGTCACAGAGGAAGACAATGAGTACTGTGAGCGATCACCTGCCTGAAGGTGGTGTCAATGGTCGGGGGTTGTGGGTTAAACTGTATGTACTACTTGTATAGTATAATTATAGTTATACAACCTGTAATGACCTTACACAGTTTAACCTTGTGTTTTATAACCTTTAAATCTATGATGACATTCTTAGCTGACAATTGTGTACTGAAATATCTGAATATATTACACTATTTGTAAAATGAGCAAATATTATTCGGAACACCTCGATGGATTTCCGTACGTTTGAAAATGTTATAACTCAAGGATTTAACGTTTGAAATATGTCACTGTATGTCTGTCCAGACAGACGTATGTTGTAATGCGATAAATGTATTACGATGTATGTGACATGTACCAAATTTGGTGAAAATATGTTTTCGTAAATCCTGATGTAATATATATTACCAGTTGCAATACCTACAATCCTACAAAGGCGGGTACATGTCCAAATATAGGGTGTGTTTGTTTATTTTTTATAACGCATGCAGATATCAAGATTTCAACAAAAAGAAAGACGCAAATAAACTTTGTATGTCTTTAAATGGTTACAACTAACTTAAAAAAACCCAAATTCACCCATGTGTTTCTTTTTTTGATGTGTCAGTGCAAAACTAGTCTAGAGATTTCTTTATATACATGTAGTTTGACTTGTATTTACACTGATTCATTGAGTTATTTTATAAGTGTGTTCCACCCAGTTCTCGTAATAAAAAGCAACCGAAGACGGATAAAACTTCTTCCTTTATGACACATAGTCTATTTTCACCATACTAAGTTAGTGAAGCAAATGATAGTATTACTATTCAATACAGGATAGTGTGGTTTTATTGTTCAATTCTATTCAACTGTCATATACTTATAAATTAACCCCGCTGATTTAAATACTCTATATTTGTTCGAGATTCCCCTTCTTATATACAAATATATTTTTCTATCAATACTGAGTTCTGTGTACAGAAGTTCTGTAGTGAGTATTTAAATCATTGGGGTGAATGTATGCCTCACTGACACTTGAATAAAATTTAACAATATTGTTACTTAAATTTTTATAACCATGACTTACGGTTACGGAAGAATGGGTGGAAAAAATTGTATCTGTTACAAAACTGTTTTATATCATTCAAACACCACTGATGAAAACTTTTTTAAAAATATAATTTTATCTTAAACATGCTCAAAAATGGACATTGTATAGCTTGTTTCATTCTCGTACCCAGAGGTTATCAACATTGGTACGAGAATGAGCTCGTTTAGGGTATTTACAGTTTACTGTTTACTGTTGGGAGCTGTATATAAAATGACTTTCAAAATACAGGCACCAAGGTACAGCCTAATTATTCTAATTACAATATTTGTTTCTATACGTACAACGTTATAAGCTATATTTTCATTCAAAAACGGTCTTTACTGTAACCTGTGTATTATACTGGCCAAGAGCTTATGGTTTTACCCTATATCATATTCATAGGCTGGCCCCATTGACAATTGTACATCTACGTGCAGACAGTTAACTCTTGTTCATGACAACACGCTTACCAATGAATGACCATATTGTTTCGTACTTTCTGTTGTTCGTTGTCTTTTGTTAAAAAGTTTATATTTAAAGATATCTCGTTCAAGTATTTACATGCCGTATTAAACAAACCCGGATATATGTATATGTTTCCTGATAGAGCAAGGTAGTTATAAGTGTTTCCATGTAATCGTTGAAGTAGGTTTATTAATATCCTGTTAAAGTGTACAATGTACATGAATATATGTTGGTTAAAACAGGGGTTTTATATAACAGGGATTTGTATCGATAAGTGAATGTCAAATTTCACTGTCGTCGCTATTATTTCGGCCCATACGAAAAACAAGTATAACAAGTTAAAATAAAGATATTCACATGAAATTTTGTACCAGTACCATTCAAATTGAAATAAATGTTAGGAAAATGTGTTTCTAGATGATTTTGAGGTAAATTACGCTCACAGACTGTTTCACAAAATAATGCATTTTCCCGCCATTTTTACTCCCATTTTACATCACCTTAGGTCATATTTTCGGCAACATTTTTTGTCAAAAACTTCAGAAACATTCACAAGTTGCATTGAAGACATGTACAAAAACATGAATCAAGTTTTTAAACTCTGGAATAGTTTGTACAGCCTCCTTGAGCCAGTTATAGACAGTGACGACCGTGAAAATTCAAAAAAGCACTTTGTTGCAAATTCCTTTATCATATGGAATCCCTGGTTGAAACAAATATAACTTGAATATGGCATATTATATCTTATAACAAATGGAACTCACTATACTTACTATATAATCTGCTGTTCAATAGCAGAATGGAGGTCTCAGATTTTAAAATTTTGTCCACACAGGGCATGAGCAAAGTTTACTTTCAATGTTATTATACCAGTTATTAGTCAATGCACATTTGTGACTTTAATCATAAAAGCATGGGGTTTATGGTTTCCCCGAGATCGCTTTGAAATTTTATAAACATTTTTAAGTCGAAAACGAGTGTTTTATGCTGTTTTGTCGCCGATATTTTTTTAGAGACAAGCACCCCCCTCCAACCCCTTGTGAAGTTGTGAGTATACAAGTACATGGACTAGTACTGTTATAATGCATGATATAATGTAGCATATTGCATGAAAGATAAGCATCATGAAAATAAGAACTTTGTAATTCCGAATTCATGATTAAGTATACATGTACTCAAAATGGTGTGTTGTGGTACAAACTCAATACATACAACAGTTAATAATTTTTGGACGGTGCCATATAACCGAGGTTTCCTGTAAGGGTCACAAGATTTTTCAAACACTCCAGAAAAACATACTTCTTAAAAAAACACTCATTTAGTCTTTAGAAGATTTCACAATAGTGAACTTGTAGCGTCATGATCATTTAGCTTTACAATTTCAGTAGCACCGTCACATCAGTACTATCAGTACTTTGATTTGTTCTAGCCTACACGTGAAAGTATATGGCTTCTGACAAATAACATGTAGAACCTAAAATCATATATAAATTGTATTTACCACACAAAATTTCATGCATCAATATAAATACATGTATATGTATATCACTGTATATATAAAGATGTTGAAATACATGTATGTATAGATATAACAATACCCCCTACGTGAATTATGTTTGTTGTTTTTGAGTACTTACTGAACTCAGTTCACCTTTCCAATAAACACCAGTCAGATATATAGTATATAGACCTATAGTTGACTATATTATATAAATATATTAGAAAACATTATATAAATAGATATACATGTAGACCCATGGAGAGAAATACGTTGACTATACGCTGTATATATGCTCGTTATTTAATATTAACAAGTATGAAAGTCACCTTTAACAATCTTTTAATGTAAACACAGCCGACTAGGGGGTGATCAAGACATGTTTCTCTACATCAACAATTTTCATGAAAACATGCATTTTACGCTGTATACAGCATTGTATAAGTATACTAGAAGAGTCTATAAATTTTTACATGTAATCCATGTCGACATGTTAAGCGGAAATGATAAACATGCTGAAACCTAGATTTTGTTTCAAGTAGTGATTAAAAATATTCTTTGTTTTTTTTCTTAAAATATAAGAATCGTAAGAATGGTATAATAAATAGATCTTAATCAAACAGTTCTATAACCATCAGGAGGATATTGTATCAACTTATCAAAACTACATGTAAATTAGGAAGGATCATCTAGGTAGACTTGTTACATACTGAATCATCAATATACAACAGAACAGAACAGAACAGAACATAACATAACATAACAGAACAGAACAGAACAGAACAGAACAGAACAGAACAGAACAGAACAGAACAGAACAGAACAGAACAGAACAGAACAGAACAGAACAGAACAGAACATAACAGAACATAACATAACATAACATAACATAACATAACATAACAGAACAGACTGACAGAACAGAACAGAACAGAACAGAACAGAACAGAACAGACTGACAGAACAGAACAGAACAGAACATTCTTTTTTTGCTCAGTTTACGTACAGTAGATGTAAATATACACTATGAGAGGTATTGTGATGAATTGATGATTTAATCTTCCGACTTGTAGAATCTTATACAAATACACGCCCCTAGCTATAGCTTTTTTTAGAATGTATGGTAGAGTATATTCATTTGTTCAATGACCCTAAATTGGTGGAAGCGTAAAACTTTACACTTAGGATCTGGGGACAATATATAATATCTTCTATATATACCTGTTAGTAGTTGGTTTCATTTCAATTGATTTGTGTTAGCTATTTATTTATTTATGATCATTATGCGCATAACATGCTTTGTAATCTCCACTTACATTTATATGTTTTGGAAATAAACTATATCTATCTATATAATATGTGAAATGCCTACATAGATTAATTCTCAATATAAAATATTACATGTACATAATTTATTAATTTGATGTAGATCTATATAAATACGGACTAGTTTCAAGATTTCTTACCAATTTAAGCTAGCTCACTTTGGACAGAACTTGAGCAAGAAAAATAAATTGTTTATTTGTTAAGATCTAGATTAAGCTAGAATGTACAATGTACGTAATTTTATAAGTGTTGATTCAACTATAGTCTATTTTAATTGTATCTGTTGAAAAGTAAACAAGGTGTAATATCATATAGATCTATATGACTTGGTATAATTACAGAACCGTAGGAAGTGGGGCTAATGAAGGTTAGCTCATACCCCACATTAACAAATTCGAAAGTAATGCGATTCATTATTTAAGTCTAAACATGATATGAAATTTTATTTTCTTTCCAAACCATAGCACATAGATGTAGATCTATTTGTCCAACTTTTCCAATAATTTTTCCAACCTTTTATATCCGAAATCTTTCCTGCCAAATGCTCTACTTATAAACAATGTCTTTCAAAATGTCAATAAATAAATTTAGAGGGGGAACTTAGTACAATCAGGAAATTAGATCTATGTCTCTGGTACAACCTTTCCAATAATTTTAATAAAGAATCTAGTCTCGATAATCAGTAATAAAGCAGCTGGTTCGAAAAAGGCGCAATAATTGAATTTCAAACCGCTCAGACAGTGGAATCACCAACAATTGAAAAACCTAACTGGTTCTATCCGCTTTTGAGTACATGAAAAAGGCGGTCGCTGTGATCAATACTTGAACCTTCCCACTTCGGAATCATGAGTGAAACATGCCGATCGGTTTCCCCAGTTCCGTCTGCGCTAGTCATAAAGATCGGGAACCAACAATTACATCATTGACTTGAATAATTTCATTGATTGATTGTTCAAGCCCTACTCTCGGTATAAATACGTTTCTACTTTTGTAAAAACATTCATATTATATTTATCTGTGAATAATTTCTCTAAATGAATGATTTAATTGATAAATAATTGGAAAATAGGAAAATTAAATCGAGGACTATTTTCTTACAAAGTGTTAAGCAGTTTGACCTTGGTGTAGTAATTTTTACGTTACTACAACCCGCCACGCGGTGTACTGTCATTCAATGGACGACCAACGATCGTGTAACATGTTCCTCACGACGGAAACAAAATGTGCGGATAGTGAGAAAAAGATGATTCCTGTGGAAATAATCATCGGCGACAGCGAGGTGAGAATATTTTTTAACCTTTTGTTCATTCATCATTTTGATTATTATGTCTTAGTTATTCTAGAAATTTATAAAATTTCGACAATTGACAGGTGCCCTTAAAACTCGATGACTGTGAGAACAGACTGGGTGCCACTTGGGTTCAGCCTGAACTACCACCTGTATATTCCGAACAAGACCCACTCCAATGTGACGGAGAGTCAGGGAGTGTTACCCCACAGAGAAATGGTAGTTTTTCTAGCACTGGCAGTTTCTGGGACGAAGATGACGTCAGTGACACCTACACTGCTGATTCTAGCGTGAACTGGTCTGGTGGGTTCAATTATCAAATATCCATCTTTTGTTTTTATTATTTTCTTAATCAGTAGATATAATTTAGTAATTAGAGTTATTAAACTGTGTCACGTGCCCCTTAAATCGTGGGCAAAGGGTTTGAAATCCTGGTGAAATAATGTACCGGTATTTCAACACAAAGGAATCTTAATATAGTAGATTTCATTGTTAGTCTTGGCTGATCAGCTCATGAGTCATACTCAGTAATCATTGGATGTTTTATAAAATTTATAAATATAATTTAGTCTTTTTAGTTTTAATTGTTAAAATTAACATTAGTTTAAATGCTGCTAGTTAATTGCTTTTATTTTATATCTAAATAGTATTCCCGTATTTATACCTGAAACTAATTAGTCATTTTTATTGTAGGGTATTTCAACCTGGAAGTTTTTTATTGAATGTTTTATTTTCCCAGAGACTATAATTTATATCCAATGTATTTTTAGGGAAATGTTACTGTTGATTATTGTTGAAATTTACTTATGTCATACATGGTATGATGTATTTGATTTAAATGGCTAACCACATTGGTAATATTAAGTTTGCTCATTTTTTATGAACTTTTACTGTATACTTGGATTTTCTTCTCTTCTCCCAGTATTGTGCTATATCCCCTCTGGGGCATCATGGCACAGATTTATTTTCATGGCAAATTTTGAATTATAACTGTATTTTTGTAGTTAGATTCTAATACATTAGTTATACATACATACTAAATATTAGTTTTACTTACAAATATTTTATTGCAGATATTCCTGGTGAGTAAAATTTTGTTTATAACTTTTCCAAGTAAAACATTTCTAAGATTGATCAGTGACTAAATAATTTTTTACTTCCATTTCTTCTGTTTAGAATCAATTGAGCATTTATTTCCTCCAAAACTTGTGCAATTTACCTGAGATAAGAAATACAAATTAAATATCATTGAAATAAATTAAATAGGTTAGCTATAGTATAGTTAATTTAGTGTGTATAATGGTTCATGATTTAATTTATCGTGGGTCAGTATGCACAAGCTATGTCAGTAATGAGGTCTATGCAGTGCAGAAAATGTAATTCTACACTCCAGGCAGACTTTAAACAAAAATTTTTACCATAAATGTTTTACTCTTGCTTTACAAAACTATTAACTTTTTCAATCTTGAGATCTATCTACTTTTTGAAATATTAATTTATTCTTTTATTGTTATTTTTGTTACCATAGAAACTTAGTCTCTGGGGAACTACTTATTACTATTCTACGAGGCTTCCACTAAGTTATCAATTTTCCATCTCCAAACTTAAACCTAAACATATTTTTAGGCTGAAATTATTTTGAAGCTCAAAAAGGGGTAGGAAGGCAGAAAAAAGGGGCCAGTCTTATTAGAGGCTTAATGTTTCAATTAAAAAAAAAAAAAAAAAAAAGAAGCAATTTCTGCAAAAAAGGACAGGATGCAGTGCCCAGATATTCTCCTAAGGAATACACACTAAATGGAACTTCCTGGGGTTTATTTTCACGATGAAACAAAAATACCCAACCAATATTGAAATTCATTGGAAGCCTTGAAGTCTTTATGTTTCTTTTATAGATTGTTCATGGTTGCAGCTGATGGCAGGAATATTTATAATTTACCATTTTAATTGTCTGATATTTAATTTACAATTGAATCCAATAATAATCTTTATTTATATATAATAATTTTAGATTTGGGAGTATGTGGAAGGATACGTCAAGTGCTGGTCAACTACATTGGAAAGTTTATTGCCTTGGTGGCTCTGTTATACATCTTCATTTGTTCCCTCGATTTCTTGAGTTCATCGTTCAGAATATTGGGTGGCAAAACTGCAGGTATGTACATTCATATAGTGAAAAACAGAAAACATATAGCAAGTTGTGTAATTAACAGTCGGTAATTAGTTCTGTTTTAATAACAGAAATTTATAACTTTTTAATTTGTTTCAAAATCTTATGAGTTGTTCCATAGATAAAAGATATTAATTGAACATTAATTTATTGGCATGTTTCAACACTGGATTTTTTTGTGTCTTGATTCCAAAATTCTTTCCACATATCAAATTAATTATATTGATATATACAGCTTAAGTCAGTTCTCAGTGCCTGCTAAGATCACTATCTTAAAGATATCAAATGTTACAAAAATACAACTTTTTTTATATCAACACACGCCTGTTTGATCTTAGATCTTTCAACATAATGATACAATATGATAATTATAGGATGAAATAAGATATTTACATTATTTGTTAGATATTTAATACAGTTTCTTTGTAACTGTATACTAAGTAACCATTTATGTTAGAACTCCAATGAAGACTCTATCGTTTATGTGTATCTAATACCTTCAGTATGTATGATATTGTAGACCCCTGCTAGGGCTGGGTGTAATTTACTGTTCAAGTGTTGTTGTTATATACTATGTATTGTTCTTATTTTTTTGGCTGTAAGCCTGATGCACTGAAACCATTATGTAACATTATCATAGTAAATGGTAAATCACCTTTCATCATTAATGTTATTATGTATCATTCATAGTGCATTATATCAAGTTAGGTTGTATAATAAGAATACACTGGACTGGTATATGTTAAGTCTGAGGGATTCCAATTTTTAATCTCTACTTGTTTGATTTTAATGAGGGTACGTCTGCCCTATACAGATGCATTAATTATGTGCTGACCCTCATCACGACACGAGGGTCAGAATTTTGTTTATCTCTCATGGGCTGTATTCCAATCTTTACAATTGGATAAAAATATTTTAAGATTTTTTACAAAAAATAGAATTTTTCTTTATACATAAAGCAATGAGCTGAAACAATTTTGACAGCCTGGCCTAATGACAACATACACACAAACTCACAAGAGTTATGACCATTCAGCTAAGAATAGTCGTTAGAAGTAATTCTGACTAACATTTTCTTATTTTAGTGCCTTGTCTTCTATATTTCTTGCTTCAAAGTTTTTACTACTGATTCACATGTTCAAGATTTTAAGTTCCTGAAATAAGGGTTTATATATCCCATGTAAAACTGCTGTAATCTATAAATTCAAGAATTCAAGAATTTTTGAAAATTTGAACTTTCACTAAATTTTTTATGTTATTTACTTCAGGTGGTGTATTTTCTAACAATGATATTCTCAGGAATCCTGTTGCTGGTTTAATGATTGGTATCCTAGCAACAGTTCTAGTACAAAGTTCCAGTACTTCAACTTCTATAGTTGTTACTATGGTTGGCTCTGGCAGTAAGTACAGTTTTTTATTTTTGAACATTTTTCTATATGAATATAGTCTGTTTTTTATTGAGTGAATTTTTCAGTTTAGTGAAAGTACTAAATCAAAATGATGTTGTCTTGAGACTCTAAAATACAAATATCATCTCAAAAGAAAAATGACATCATCTTCGAGTAGTGAGATTAATTATAAGTATTAATTGTATAAGTGTATTGGTGTAAAATATCTCTTCAATATAACAGACAATGCATTAAAGAAATAGAATAATCTTCATTATTGGAATAAGATAGGTTTTTATTTCAACTTGTAAGCTCAGAAGATGACATTTTTACTTGTGGCTACATCACTTTTGAAAATATGTTTTCTGAGCTCATTTGGTGAAATAAAAATCAATCTTACACCAAAAATGACAAATATTCACTATATATCTTCACATGAATTATTATATTCTTGGCTTTAACATGCTTTAAACTTGAGTTTAAAAACCCAATTGTTTATCAAATGTTAAATTGTATTAAAACAACTACAAGCGAATATTTTGTGAACCATTGATTAATTTGATAAAAAAGCCCTTTATCATTTTATTTTTATGTATTTACAGTAATTGATGTTCGGCCAGCTATTCCAATGATCATGGGGGCCAATATAGGGACCAGTGTAACAAATACTATTGTTTCATTGGCTCAGTCTAGTGACAGAAGGGAGTTTAAACGAGCGTTTGCTGGGGCTACAGTACATGATATGTTTAATTGGTTGACAGTTATAGTTCTGTTACCATTAGAATGGGCTACAGGTTAGTACAATATAGTTGTTATCACAATTCTGCATTATATGTGAACAAACTTTTATAAGGTCTGATCTCCAGCTTTGACATTTCTGTTTTTTTCAGGCTATTTTAGGGTAAAAATATGGGCCCCTTTTCAATTCCCAAAGATAAGTTTTTCCTTTCTTAGAAGTTAAAATCCTCTGTCCTTAAAATTATGTATTTATTTAATTTTTGCAATTTCCATAGTACAAAAATATCAGATGAATATATTGATTCAATGATTCCTTTTAGGGCTCAACATTAATTTTTAATGGGTTGCCCTTATTGGATAACCAGCTATATATTTCACTTGCCCGATTCACTAGTTAAGGTTATAGGTTGAGCCATCCATGTATAATTATTTTGTCGAGTAATATTATCATATATAGCTTTATACACAGTAAAAAACAGTGTTATGTATATATTTATATATTTGTATATGTATATATTTTACAGGTTATTTTTATATGTATATATTTTACAGGTTATTTGTATATGTATATATTTTACAGGTTATTTGTTTATGTATATATTTTACAGGTTATTTGTATATGTATATATTTTACAGGTTATTTTTATATGTATATATTTTACAGGTTATTTGTATATGTATATATTTTACAGGTTATTTGTATATGTATATATTTTACAGGTTATTTGTATCACTTCACAAAGATGATGGTAGAATCATGTAATTTTGAATCAACTAACGCTTATAAACAAGATTTATTAAAGGCATTGACTAAACCATTTACCAGTTTAGTTGTCAAGGTAACTATTTGTTTTTGATTTGTGTAAGAAAATGGTCCAAATATTTGAATATTGCTTCTAAAGGCCTGATGACAAGATTTATGATCATTTAATTGCTATATATTTTTTGTTTGTAGTTTTAAGAATTTAAGTTAAGGTTTATGTGTATTTGTTTATCATTATTTCATCATTTCCATCAGTAAACATTTTCAGGACTTGATCGGAAGTTCATGATTTTCAGGAGTTAAAATGATAAACTTTTCCTATGTTAAAGATGTAGTAATATTAAAAATTCAAGATTACATTTGCTTTGTTTTAGGTTGACAAGAAAGTCATCAATAAAATTGCTGAAGGACATACTGAGTATCTGAATAAATCATTAATAAAGGTATGTAGTATTAAATCAAATATTTTAATTGAAATACAGACTTGGTCTGTTTGTGGCAAGTTATATCCTTCCATCAACATTTAACTGTAATTTCCATTTTCTGTGAGAGTTTGCTGTGAAAAGGCTAACTAAGTACAGATAAAGAATAAGTCCAAAAAGCTAGTTAGGTGAACTTACAGCTGTAAATCAAGAAAAAAGTAAAACTCCTTTAAGATAACATGAGACATTATTTACATAGAATATTGTTTAAATTTGTCTCTTGAAGTTTTGATAAACAGTATACCAGTATACTAATTAATTGTATTGAATCTAAATAAACAAACAAAAATATGCAAAACACAAATATTTACTTTGTATTCCTACTGACATTTAATTACACAGGTCTATTTTTAACTTGTATGATGTCAGGTTATAGTTGTTTATTTACCACTGATGAGTGTACTGATACAAGAGTACAAGACACAGACTTTAGTTACAGACAATGTTCTACTAGCCATACAATGTTTTATTTACATATGATGGCATTAACAAGAAACATAAACAATTGTAACAGACTATTTTCTACTTCTCTGACAATATTACTGTCAAATGTTTTTGAGGAGAACTTCTCCTGATGTAATTCAATTACGGCTGCAGGATTGTATAGCTTTAGTTTAATCGATATATTTCCCTGGGAGTGTCTAGGAACTATTTTTTATGGATATTTATTAACAGGAAATGACGTCAATCGTCTCTCTAGAATAGAAAACACGATTAGACATGTTTACTCCCATTTCTCATTTTTCTTTTATAAATTAAACAGATTAGATAAGCAAGACATTCTTTTTGTTATGAAATTACTGTTACATGATAAATATAGATTTACAATGAGAATAGACATTAATGTCAGTTTTGATCGAAATCTTGGCATTAAAATTCTCAATATAATTTCACTAGAACCTTCACTAGAATTCTTAAGAAACCAAGCTGTGAATTTGTTACTTCTATTCTTAGCTCACTGAAATCAATATTTCACTGATTCTCTTGGCAATGAGCAATTATCATGCATCCTGAGGGAATTTATTACAAAACCGATAACAATTTTATAAAATTGTGTCAAAGGGAGGTAATGCTCACAAACTTTAAAAAAATGTTTTATCTTGTTTAGAGTTATCTCCCTTCATAACTTTGTTTTTCAAGTTCATTGTCTTGCTGACTGGTCTGTTTCTTTAACAATTGAGCTACATGTTTCTCATCAACTTAAGCATATTATTTGTACTTATATGATAATTTTGACTGTTGATCTAGTGTGGTTTAGAAAAAAGCCTCCTTGGGGGAATTTCAAATTTCATTCATAAGGGAGAGAAAATTTCAAAGTAAAATCCAGAATAGGGGTAAAACTGCAGAAGGGGAAGTGGCCTGATCACAACTCCTGTTATATAAGTAAAAACAACCCTTGGATTGACCTATTCTCATGAATTTTGACACTGCTGTATTTCATGAACATTGATGATAATTTTTTTGATATAAGTTTTCAAAATATTACCTTTTAAGGGCTTGACAGTAAAGGTCGTCTGATTGCCTAAGACAACCCTAATTTCAGTTTCGAGCAGCTTTTACTGCTATCAAACATTTGATTAGGGTGATTAGAATATCTAGCTCATTGTTAAACTGGGCAACTGACTTTAAAAGTTAAGGTTGAGTCATGATTTTATCATTAACATCATTCTTATGATGGTTATGTTTGTATTTTGTAGAAATATTGTGAGTATGAGGAACATGAAGTATTAACAAATATAACAGAAGAAAGAAATATCTCAGTGATTGTTGATGGTGTTACATCTTATCAACTTGTTAACGTTACAGAAGAAGTGATCATTGTTAATGAAATACCAAAAGAAAAATGTAAGTTTTCTTGTTTTGTTAGATTTTTTCTGGAGCAGGAAGAAGGACAGAAGGGTCTCGTAATTTTGTGAAATTGTTGAACAATTTGAAATAAGGGTTTGATATTATGGTCTTTGAGAATAACTTGGAGGCTGCATTATAGCATAAGATTAATAAAATAGCTGTCTTTAAACTAGTTTCACACAATGTAAGAAAGGATACCTTAGAATCTAGGGTGACAAATTATTCAAAATAAGTTACGTTGAATTAATACTTCTGAAATTTAAAATGTTTAAAGATTTGCCATCCAGGCATTTTCTCATATATATTAAATGTTAAAATCACTTGAATTTTCAAAATGCTTTTTTTAATTTGAACCATATTCATAGTAACTTATATAAAACCAGATGTTATGTAATACCTCGTGAAATCAAAAGTTTATTTAAACAAGTATTAAATCTTGTACAATTGGAACTATATTTTTTATTTATTTATATTTCAGGTTTCAGTTTGCTGAGTCATCTAGATATCAATGAGACGTTAGCTGGTGTTTTACTTCTACTTTTCTCCTTGATTCTACTTTGTACATGTCTAGTCTTAATGGTCAAACTTCTACATTCCATCTTGAAGGGATCCATTGCCAAGGTCATCAAAAAAACCTTGAATTCCGATTTCCCAGGATGCTTTTCATGGTTGACGGGATATGTGGCGATGCTTGTTGGAGCTCTAATGACAGTACTGGTTCAAAGCAGTTCAGTATTTACGTCTGCTTTGACTCCACTTGTAGGTGTTGGTATGTTGAAGTTAGAAAGAATGTATCCATTGACCCTTGGATCAAATATCGGCACCACGGGAACAGGACTGTTGGCGGCAATGGCTGCGTCTGGAGACAAACTTCCAATAGCTCTACAAATAGCTTTTTGTCATTTATTTTTTAATATATCTGGCATATTGTTATTTTATCCTTTCCCTCCTTTAAGAAATCTTCCAATCAAGGCTGCAAAGTGTCTTGGCACTGTAACGTCTAAATATCGATGGTTTGCTGTATTTTATTTATTCTTTATGTTTCTTGTGTTACCAGGATGTGTATTCTTGCTATCAATGGCTGGGTTTATACCCTCTATATGTGTAGCATCTATTATCATTCCTGTTCTCTTATTTGTTATTGTTTTAAATGTTCTACAAAGTAAATGTAAAGACAAGTTACCTAAGAAACTTCAAACCTGGGAGTTCTTACCGCTGTACTTGAGATCTCTTCAACCCTTAGATCATAAAGTCAGCATCATTATAAGGGGAGGTAAAAAAGTCTTGCCAAAATGTTGTATATCATGTTTGAAACCTAAACCAAAGATAATGACCGATGTTGTCCGAGCTACTCCTATCGTTAGGGATATCGTACTTGATGTATCGCCAGCATCGTCTGCCTCATCCTCACGGCTTTTACTACCAAACTCCCAGAGTGCCGTATCAATGATCTGATGTAATCTCATAGGTTATGTTTATAATTGATGTGTGCAGTCACTCTACCTAAGATTGTAGACAGGTTCTGCTTCTACAGTGTTCACTTACATTGAATACTCAAAACACATGCTTGGGTCTATTTGGTTGGTAACCCTCACTTCAGGCCAACACTGCTATTGTTGCAAAGCCTGTTCAGACAAATAGTCCTAAGTGATAAAACCAGTCACTGGTAGGAAGTACACGTTCTTTGAATACTCAAACACAAGCTTTGGTCTAGCACTCTAGCACAACATATAACAGGCTAAGTCCTTGTTGCAAAGCCTGTAAGATAAACAAGTCCAAGACTTATCAGACTAAAGCTTTGACACCAATTGGTCACCTCACCTCAATCATTTTTTGTGAGTAAAAACAAAACTCATATCAAATAAATAGACAAGGTGTTCCAGTTGACTATAAGGTCTGTGATAATTGCCATATGTGTTGAATTGTTCAAGTGCATGTATTGAAATGTTTTCTTCGTGGTCATGTGTCCTTTTGCTAAAATGAGACCAAAATGCTAATCTATATCTGTAGATTTGTTTCCTGCAGTCAAATTAATTCATCATGAAGGAAATATTTCAGCACATGTGTTATTTATTGATATAATGTATATATATTTTTGTAATGATCAAGTTCTTTCATGGCCAGGGTTTATATAACTTGAGCACAGAACCCATGCTTAAACACTTGGGAAAAAATTACCGGTTCTGATAAAAATACGACATTAGGGCAAAACTGGTTTTTTGAGCATGGAATCTGTTCTGAAGTTATGTAACTATGGGTTCAATACTGTTGTCTTTCTTGTTTATTGTTGACATGTTATAGTTACTATGTATCATGGTTGCTATGGTAACATTTATTGTATAATGAACATTACACTATGCACACATTTTTAGTAATGTGTTTTTTACTTGTAAATACTGCTTTCAACAAGAAATCTTGCTTTTTGTGCTTGGTTTTTTACATAAGATTAATACAGGTTTTTTCCAATTGAGCCAAATTGGCCCATTCTGGGTAGGAAAATACTCTGGTGTAAGGGGTCAAAATTATTTTGAACTTTGGGAGTCATTATTTACTCATCTCCAGGAGTCATAAATGACCCAGCTTCAGATATAAAAATTGATCCAGCACAAGGGTTCAATAATAACTGCTCCCATGTTCATTGTTAATTTAAAATTATGCACCAAAGAATCTCTTCCCTTGTTTTCTTGTATATATTTAGAAAGTACATTGTATACTAGTTTATGTATTGTGTAGATAGCATTTATTTTTATCTATTATATAGATACTTCAGTTTTTATGCAAATACATTCTTTGTATTATTTTTGTACATTTTTTAGTTTGTATAAGCAAGTATTGAAAAATGTGGAAAAAAAACAAATATCAAGAAAACTAACAAAAAAATTGTAATCCATAGTTTTAAAAATATTAAAAATGAAAAAAATCTCAAAAATCTCAAAAATCACACTGCTTTTTAAGTTTGTCAAAAAAGATATAAAATGAAAAATAAAAAAAATCCTAGCCATACTTATTTATAACTAATGTATTTTTAGCACTTATGTAAATAATTTTCATTTTCATTATTACTTGGAACACACTGGCACTGGAGTCCTTACATTCAATAAAATATTCATACTAATGATTAAAAATAACATTGTTGAAAAAAACGCTATAAAACGTTTTTTTATAACTACCGCTTTTGAGTCGTCACACATCTTATTATAATGTATATATCTATATGGTATTGAACCGTTTTAGAAGTGATCCACGGTCAAACTGACTTTTTACATTTTGGGAAATGACTGGACATTAAAACCGGTTGTAATTGAAAGCTGACACATATTTTTACAAAATTGGAAAGTATCAACTTTATATCTTATATAATTATCATAGAATAAAGCGTTATTTCAGTAATTTTATTTTTCAGCGATTGAGAGACACTGCTGACTTCCGGTATAATTTACATTGATGTAACATGCGTTCTGATTGGTCTAAAACTCCGCGAAACTTTTCCCGTAATCTGTCTCAGTAACGATGCGATTGGTCTTTTAGTGTCTTATTTACACGGACATTTTATTAGTTACACGATTGATGTATTGACTGCCAAACGATAACGCGAGTTGAAGAGAAATTGCCTGTGTAATGTATTAGCGTTTAGATCTTGGTTTTGTAAACTCGCCATTTCTGTAGTATACTAAAGTGCTACTATGCGTTGTATTTTATTTCTTCATAAATGTATTTCAATATTTGTCAGTGCCTGTGCCTGCCTGACCAAAAATCATAATTTAATGTCCCCATGCAGCGGCACTAAGAGTCGCAGATTGATCAAAATTCAGCATGACGCTTTGTTGATGTTTGCACTGGCTTCGTTTCATTGACAGATTACGGGAAAAGTTTCGCGGAGTTTTAGACCAATCAGAACGCATGTTTCAAAACTGTAAATTATACCGGAAGTCAGCAGTGTCTCTCAATCGCTGAAAAGTGAAATTACTGAAATAACGCTTAATTCTATGATAATTATATAAGATATGAAGTTGATACTTACCAGTTATGTAAAAATATGTGCCAGCTTTAAATCAGAACCGGTTTTTATGTCGAGTAATTTTCCGAAGTATGAAAAATTCAGTTCGACTGTGGATCACTCCGAAAACGGTTCAATACCATGTGTATATTTTAATTAGCTGTGGCACGACTCTAAAGCGATAGTCAAACAGAAATATTTTTTTCTACGTTTCTTCACCAATGTTATTTTTAATCATAAATATATAAATAGTTTATCTAATATAAGGACTCCAGTGCCAGTGTTGGAACACTATTAAAATAAAACTTAGTATAGTTTTCTCTAACTAATGCACACTGGCACTAGAGTCCTCACAATTCTTTAAAATGCACGCACATATAATATTTTATCAACGCACACAATTAAAAATCGCTCCCGTATTCATCACCGTGTACGAGTTAGGACTAGATCTATACAATCATTATAATATTCACATGGTATTGAACCATTTTGACAGTAGGTACGGTCTGACAGATTTATTTTACCTTTACCAATATATTTGGATGCAAATATCGGTCTCGTTTTGTAGATTAAACCTTTCCTTACAAAACTGACTATTCAAAAACTTTATATCTTAAACGGTTATTATGAAATTAATCGTAATTTCAATACTATCATTTTGCAGCGATTGAGAGTCACTGTTCACTTCCGGTTTAATCATGACGCGTTTACCGGCGTAAACTGATTGGTTGATAAACTCCTCGAGACTTTTCCCGTACCTTGTCAATGAAGCGCGCCAAATTTAAACCCAATCGGAGCGCACTGCCTAGGTAAACATTTACGTGTCACAAGTTCTATAAATAGAATATATACGTAATCAATGATATATTCTGCGTCTGTGTACGTAATCATTAATATCCAGAGAACCATGTTAAGTTAAACCGGAAGTCAGTAGTGACGTTGAATCTCTGCAAACTAGCGATTCTGAAATTAATATAAATTTCACGAAAACGGTATCAGATACAAACTTGTAACTTTGCATGATGTTAGAGTAATGTTTAATCTTTAAATTGAGACCGACATTTTCTTTCAGATACAAGTCGAATTGAAGAAAAACGGTTTGGGCCGTATGCACTGTAGAAAACGTTCAATACCATGTTTATTATATATGTATGTACAGAAAACTATATATAGGGACGTACGCATTATAATCATAAGATATGGACTCTGGTGCCAGTGCTAATGCAGCTTGTTTTATCTTACCCATGACACGAATCAGTTATTACCTCATAAGTTTGTTATAAGTGCAAGTCAATTTTTTACACCAATGTTTAATTTTGATTTGATCTATTTATACCTCATTTTATAAACTTAGTAATGCTTTGTCTCTGGGGAGCAGATTATAGCTTTCCACAATAACAGCAAGTGATTGTACCAGTGATGATATCAAAATTGCATTTATATTTATTATTAGCAAAGGTTTTAAAATGTTCATGCGTGGAAATCTGTTAGTACTAAATAGATTTTATAAAAATTCATTCATTGAAAGAGAAAATTAACCCAAGTTGACCAATTTTTCAGAATTAGTTCATACATGTTTGGTTATCTTCACAGTCTTGAATAAATGCTTTTTATAAAAGCTTTAACATTTGTAATATTGAACCAAAACTTATTTATTTTGTAGTTTGATCTCGATGTATGATACTCGTTAAGATTGAATCTAAATCAATACACATGACGGTGTTTATTATATGATTTTCTAGGTAGTATTTTTTGTTGTTATTTATTATATTTATTTTTACAATGGTACAGGTAGCTAACTTTTCTGATTGTGTAATTTGATATATTTATACAAAAACATACTATAGTAAAGTTCTATTATTAGGACTATCAAAATCAAAAGTCTTGATATAACGACATTTTTCTATCATTTCTAAAGATCTGCATTTTATTGTTTGTAATTGCATCATTATTTTGATAATTTTATCTTGCCAACTTTGTTTGTTAACCGTCCAACTTGTATTAATTTTTCTTGTAACCTTTTCCCCAAAGTTATCATTTATTTAATGAACAATTAATTATTAGATAGTACTCATTGCACATGTTATCAATGTTCGCATAAATAAATAGCATATCTTCTGTGCTGGAAGCATAAGCATATTGATTCCTTTTTTTCTCTTCCTTTTTATTGTTTTACTGGTACCTGCTATATACTGACCATATTTTGTTGGCATAATATTACCACTTAGAATGTTATTGTCTATATATTGCAAATACTCTTGTTAGTTGCTGAATGACTGTTTGTTACCTTAAAGGTAATACATGTGTATGAGAATGTATTGTTGACCAAGAAGTCATATTACAAAATAAATTGACAAAAATTGTTGGAAATCAATCTTGAAAATATTCATTTCAATCTCATTTTTGAGTTTTATCAATTCCAATTTATGAAAATTAGGTGAAATGATGAGAACCTAGCATCATAAAAAATTGTATTTTGGTTGTCATAATTTCTGTGACAAATTTATGAAAAAATGATATGAAATTTGATACTATTACTAGACTAAATGCCAAACTCCAAAGCTTCTGTTACTATAGGATGGTACTTAAAGATCAGGTTGTTCATACTTGAAGCTCAACTTTTCAAATTGAACCAGATCACCCTTAAATTGGTAATGGACTGCTCCATATTTAAGGCAGGACTATTCCATGATAAAAATAAAGTTAAAATATGTTAAGGGTTACAATGTTTTGTTATATGACTTCTTGTTTTTACATGTATATTTATTTGTATGATATGTTTGTTAAGTATGATCATAATGTATAAATCTTAAAGATTATTGTATGAATGGTTTGATTATATGTTTAGCATACATGTATGATTTGTTGTAAAAGTCGTATTTTGAACAAAAATGTATTTATATTAACTATTGTCATACAACAATGCAACAATTAAATTATTTTGAAAAGTACAATTTCTGTCGTTTTAATTTCTATTTATTGTGGAGACGATTTGTTTCTTAATACATTTACATGTGTTGCTGTGTAACTACTTCAGTTATGAAGTTCTGTGTTGATCCAGAAGCCAGTTGCTTTAAGAAGTCACTATCTAGACCTTAATGCTTTTTTTGTTAAGTCAAAGATTATGCAATAGTTTTGGTTTAAAGAAATAAATACATGTACTAGATTGCAGCCACTTTAAATGTTTTCTGAATGTGTTAATCAAGAAAAACAGTCTTTGCTTACAAGGGCAATATAGAACAGATGAACAGAACAGATGTTTTTATTGAAGATTTGTACAACAATGGCACATGATCTTACAAAACATGTAAGTACAAATATAATACAGATCAATGATTAGACACATATACAATGTACAAAGGAAAAACAATGCATACACAAACATAAATATTTGACTTGACATACTGTTGCATAAGAAATTGCTAAAATGGTACAGTGAAAACCTCAACCAAGAAGTGATATGTTGTTGCTGAACCAAGAAGGGTAGCCTCCCTATTCTCCAAATAGTCAACCCTAATTCAAATCTTAACCGAGTGCTTTGTAAACATAGTACATGTGAGTTAGTAATATCAAGGACCCTCATAAACATAAAGGGTCCATGTTAATGTTACAGACTATGAAATTAGGATATGAAAAGTGATTGTCCGAACAGATCATTTTAAAAGCAAGAAATTGTTGGTTGCCTGAACTTAAAAAGTGGTTGTCCTGGGCAACCAGACTTGCACTAATTTCAGAGGCTGA
This sequence comes from Mactra quadrangularis, assembly GCA_025267735.1. Taxonomy (NCBI): domain Eukaryota; kingdom Metazoa; phylum Mollusca; class Bivalvia; order Venerida; family Mactridae; genus Mactra; species Mactra quadrangularis. The sequence goes on from CM046299.1 coordinate 2,932,291, forward strand.
TATTAGTTAGAATTGTAAAGTTGAAAGTTATTATTGAAGAATAGTGTTATTGTTCATATTGATAATTGAAGTCAACCTTTTTCTAGTACCCTGATGAGACTATTGAATGGTGATATGTTTAAAACTACAAGAATATATGATATATCATACAGAACAAATAGCAAGCAAATACTAATAAATATTATATAATAACAAAAAATCAAAGCAAGGACCCCATAGAGTCCATGATCAAATTTCACTAGGCATGTCACACCAAGGATTCAAACCATGTCTTCTGGATTTACAATCAACTGTGATACTCACTGAGCGTACCTGATGGACATGATCTTCAATTTCTACAAGTTACAATCTCTAATAGCTGTATAGCTATTTAATTTCACTTAACTCTGTATTTATGTATAGACATTGCATAAGGTGTTTTTAATATCATTTTAATCATATATGTATATGTCCAATGAATTAGAGTTGATCATAAAAAATCATATATTATGTACAAATCAATAAACAATTTATGTCCTCAATATCTAAGTAAAAAATTCAGTAAAAATAATACAGAATGTACCCGTCAGCTAAGGTCTTCAGATAATAATCAACTTCTTTACGTACCGAAGCCTAGGCTGGAATTTACATAAAAAATCTCTAAATTACTCAGGTCCCAAATTATGGAATGCATTACCAAATGAGGTACAAACAGCCAGAAATTTACATTCTTTCAAACATAAATATACTGTCTTTGTAGTGGAATACTAAAGTACTTTAAATGATAATTGAGCTGATCTAGTTTTCCTTATTTCCTATTTCTCCCATTGTATATATTTTATAAATGTTTTATTTCAATGTTTATCATGCTTGCTATACATAATATGTAAATATGTTTTGTAATGAGGCTCACAGGGAAGATTGGACCCTGCCTAACTGTGTTGCCTCTATATATGAAGTCTTTACTATTATTATTATTATTATTACTATTACTTATAAAATTTGACTGCTTACCTCATGATCCTTATGTTAGATATAGTAATCTTTTTAAAAACTTGTATGTATTACTATTGATGAATTTGATTATAATATTTTAAGTTTTACAGGTATTTTTACAATTGTTGATTTTATACATTATGTTCTTTTTATATTCGGTTTTAAAGCTCAGTAGAGCTTATGTTAGACGTTCCTAATATCCATTGTACTGTACTGCATTAACATTCAACCGTTCAATTAGTAAAGGGAGGTAAGCGACGTTTCATTATCTATAATTACGGAAAGTCCGGACCGTGACGAACTTTTCTCACGTAATCACCCTGGCGACGATTGTAAACCAAAATGGCGAAGTTTGTGATAGCTGGTAAGATAAAACTCGTATTCTTTTGTTATTTAAACTTACACATGTCTTTATGTGTAAGATGATCTCACATTTTATTTCTTCTTTGATATAAAATCACTAATGTTTATATTTAAACCACTGTCATTGAGCGATTTGTGGAGTTTGAATAAATGTTAAAACTTAAAGTTGTGACAGACAATAACACTCGAACAGTATTGTTTTTAAAGTCATTTCGACAGCATGTGTTTTCAAAAAAAAACCTTGAACTATGTTTTAGAATTATCTCTTAGGTTTGTGGTTTCATATTGTTGATAAAATAAAAATCCAACTTTTATATTAACGCTTGATCTGATACAAACATCATGTCAATTAATTAGTCCATCCCGCCACTAAACCAGGACCCTGGTACAGAAACCTTTTTTGGACTACTAAGTAGGTAGGGAGTGAGAGAGCAACACCCTGATGATATATCTTGTGGAACATTACAAGTTTGGAGTCTAGAAATCTCCTTTCCAGGGTACTCTATTCTGGGACCAAATAATTTTCTGGATTATCTTATTGATTTTGTAACACCTATAATTCAATGAATTTAGGCTAGAATGCACTTTACCGGTACTTGCCTACTGCGCATGCGTCGCACGTCCATTGCTAACTTGCAGTAATGTAAACAAATATTGCGTTGCCATTCTTCATTGAGTCGGTACTGACGGTGACTGTAAAAAAGCCGGGGTTCGGGGGCAGCAGCCCCTGATAAAAGACAGAAAATATCATGAAATTAAAATGAAATCACTTACCTTTCTATTCAAACAGGTCAAAACTGTTTAGCCCTTATCATATTTCTATTTCCGGTGAATTACTACGTACCGGTAAGTGCAGTAGCCCCTGAATTTATTTCTTTTTCTTGCAATAGTGGTGTCCATTTTCTGCATTAAAACTGCATTAATTCCTCTTACCCTAAAATGGTTAGGGCCTTTTCTCAACAAAATGATGTTTTTACCCTGCAATTTAATCAGTATTTTATTTGCATGTACATTAAGTGAAGCATTTTATATATTTAAAACGAGACAGATGCTAGGAGGTTTAGTTGATCTTATTTACATTACTATACATTCATACTAAAGTAGAACATATTGAAGGATAACATTGTAAATGTTCTTTCTTTACAGGTGAGGCAAACTGCCCTTACTATGCTAGAGCAGAGTTATTAGGAGATAAACTTGCTATCAATTTACCGGAATTTAAGTTACACAAAATTGTCAAGACCTCAGAAGAATGGGCCGTAAGTATACACTGCTGTTTTAATAAATCTTTTTGTGAACAAAAAGTTTGAGTTTTTATATTTAAATTATTAAAATTACATGTACTATCAATACAATGGGCAAGTACATGTGAAAGAATTGTGCTGTAATTTAGAGTTTAACATTCATAGATTTCATTGTCAAAAGTAAGTTTCATAGGCCAAAAGTAATCATACATGTCATTTAATCATTTTCCTACACGTACATGTATGTGAACAATTTAAAGAATGGTTCCCTTATTACATGTATCAATATTTAGCAATAGTTATTTATTGATTACTTTTTGTTTAACCATTTCAGGCTTGGTTAAAAGATACATGCCAAGAAAGAGGTTGGAATCATGGAAAATCTCCTTTAGTATGGAGAGAGTTAATTGATCGTGGTGGAAAAGGTGTTCTCATTGGCGGTGCTAATGAATTCCAGGAATATGCACAAGGTTACTATGGTATAGAATCACAATTAGTTAGTAATGATATGCGTAACATATCAAAAGAAAATGAGAAATGTAAGGCAGAAATTGACAAAGAAGAAAAGGAGTTCAAGGCGCAGAGCAACCCTGTAAATGTTTGTATTACCAATGCTTCCTCTGGTGTATGTTATAGCCTACTAGATTCATTGTGCAGGGGAGATGTACTTGGAAATGATGTTGAACTTGTGATTAAACTCTATGACAATGAATCTAAAAAAGAATATCTTGAAGGTGTTGCTATGGAGATATGTGATTTAGCTTATGGACTTAGTAGAGAGGTGAAAGTTGAAACAAATGTAAGAGATGCGTTCAAAGACTGTAGTGCTATAATCCTGTTAGATGATATACCACAAGGTGAAAAATCTAAAGATGATTGGATAAAAGAAAATGCTGACTTATTTGTAAATTATGCTCAGATCATTGATGAAGTTGCTCTTAATTCTGTACGAGTGCTGGTAGCTGGCTATGGTCCTGTTAATTTTAATGCTTACATGATGATTAAGAATGCCCCTAGTATACCCAGACAAAACATTGTAGCATTGTCCAGAATGGTTGAAAATCATTCTAAAGCCGTGATAGCTGAAAGACTCAAGGTTAATACAGCATGTGTTGTTGATTTAATCATATGGGGAAATCCTAATGGTCTACACTATAATGATGTCTCAAACAGCCGCGTTCATAAATATGATGGTGCAATTGTTGGCCCAGATTCTTTCTCCGTCTCAGGACCAGAGATGGTTTTTGACAAAAAATGGTTGGAGACAGAATTTTTAGAATTGGTAAAAACGAAACAGAGCAGAGCAGAAGAAGCAATGAGACATCAAGCAGCTTCATCCAGAGCAGCGGCTATCAACTCCACTTTGATGCATTGGTTTAGTGGCTCACCAGCTGGACAGATGTTCTCACTTGGTGTATGTTCTGAAGGCTGGTATGGTGTACCTAAAGATATGGTGTTCTCGTACCCTGTCACATTTGATCCTAAAGGTTATTGGTGTGTTGTACAAGATATCAATGTCTCTGAAGAAGTTAAAGCTCTTTTACATCAAACTATAAAGGTAATATTATAATTTATCAGCTCAATGCAACACTGCTCTAACACATTTGTTTTTAAAAAAAAAATTCTTCAATTTTTTAAAGTCATTCCAGGGTAAACATCCAAAAATAAAAAACTGTTTGGCTAGATTTGTAATTTTATGAGACAAGAAGACCTAATTGGCATTTTTCTTTTGGTTACATGTGGAAAACAGAGTTAGAGCAGTGTTGCTTTTACCAGGAAAGTTATAATGGTTTTATTAATAGTCCAGATTTACACTAAATAAGTTCAACAGCTTTACACCCCATAATTGTCTGTGGCGGTTCGACGTACCTTGAAGTACATATTTGATGCGCAACGCGAGAAAAGGGCCCTTAAGCTCTTTGACGTCGTTTGCGGTAAACGTCAAAAACGTTATCGAGGTCAATTTTAGCGTACACGTGTCACGTCAGTGATTATTGCATTGTTTATACTGAAGATTTATTGGCTCTATTGCATTATTTTAAGGGAATAAATCTATGTTCTGTAAAATATGACTGACTTATTATTAATGTATCAAGAAATCAATATCAAATAGCGTAAAAATAAGGATTGTTGACCGTCATGAGTGGTTATTTTTTCATCCAACTTTCGTCAACGTGCCGAGCCGCCGTCGGGTGTTGACTCTTTTTAAACTAGACTAACTTGTTACTTGACATTTAGAATATTCTGTATTATTTGTGCTTTAAAATTGGATTGCTAAAAAGATAAGCAAGATCTACAATCAGATTTTTCGGGAGAATTACATACATTATTTCGGTACCATTGATTTAAATTGACGATGGATACAGCTTCTACACGCGTCGCCATCACATTGTTTACTCGTAACTACGGGTACACATGCACACCCGTGAATACAGCACACGCTATAATATCAAATACGGGCTTGTACTTTTTATGCTGATTTTTGATTCATTTCATCATATAATCTTAGCTTGATCGGGAAATTTTGTGAATAGGAACTGCAAAATTATAAAAATTTCGTCCCTTTCTAAACTGAAATGTCAACGGGCTTTTAGACTTTTAGTTAGGTCTGTTATTTCTTAGACAAATATGCATCGAATGCAATCATGCATTAACCATACTATATGTTATTGCTCTAATGTATTGCTGTCGTTTATAATTAAAACGGTCATTTAAATTGAAATATCGAATTTGTTACCAAATTATTGATCACCAGTCTGTAAGCCTACTTTGAATAGCGGCCCCAGCTGTCACAATGTACATATAAAGGTTTGGTCTGGCTAGATATCGACATTCATTATTCTTTTCGTAATTTGACTAGCTCTAAATAAAGCTCCATCAACATGAATGATCGAAAAAAAATATAGATCTATTGTAAGCAAATTGTACCTCTGTCTAATTACCAAATCTATTACAATTGCCGAGCAAGATAACATTTGTGAGTCAATGTGAACCTGTTGCTAATAAGACTGTCTTCGTGAATAAGTTTTCTAAGGGCGTATCGCCGTATGAAATAAAAGTATTAGAAACATATATTGTTTCCATCTACCTATACATCATTGTAATAAAAATCCAAATTGGTTTAAGATAAAGATCGTTCTTTCTTAATTACAATTATAACTGTCCGCGAGTTCGTTAGAAGGCCTACACCTCATTTTCGTCATACGAAACTGTCAATACTTTTTATTTCGTTAAGAATAATTACTAAGAGTTTATTGAAAACAAAATGGTGGCAATATCATTATAATTATTAAGTGCAATTTGGTACTACAGTGATCTTTTATCTTAGTTTGTGTTTAAACCTGACCCACACATGAGCACCGGGCCTAGGTCTTAGAAGTAAAACGCGTTTTATTCCCGTTGTTTTCTGTTTAACCCATTAGCGGCATCGAAGCGTTATCATGCAGCCTGATTTTGTCATAAAATGGCATTAACCCTCGTTATTAACAGAGCCCACAACTTATACACAGGTCATCGTCGATCTAAAGAACGTATGTCAAACTTTAATGTAACTTGAAATACATGAAACTTCCGTGATTCAGAGCCAGATTTCCAGATCTATGCTCAGTTTCTTCAACTTGACCACAACCATTACTGTTCATGCATTCCTTGGGCCAATTGAAATATCAAAGGATTACCGACTATCATCTCCAAACTTTAATACTCCAAATTTCTTTGATAATGATGCCTACCAAAAGCGTTTTTATGTCGGCATTCATAGATCTTTCAAAGAAAAGGTTAGCTAGTTCCGTATTACGTAAATTTCCCATTTTATGTTTAACTAAATATTTTTATCCATCTTTCACCTGGATTTGGTCTTATTATGTGTAAAATACTTTTTAATTGACATTGAAAGTTATTAGTAAATATTGTACTCATTTTTGACATAGGGTCAAATTACCTCAATAACAGTATTTTAAATTCTGCTTTGATACGATGTTACTGAAGGAAGAATATTAAGTAATAATAAGCATCGCTTTGCTTGAAAATTCTGTTACATTTTACGTGTGTATTAATGTGAAATAAACTTCTATTTATCTGAACCTCTTGTGGAAAAATAGTGTATTTATCTTATTCTAATGTTTATTAAAATGTTATTATAATGTTAATTATATTATTTAGACTGTAATTTTTGCAAACCCGTCATTATGAATACCTGCAAATTTAAGATGGTGAAAATGGAGTAAAAATCAACATTAGCGTTACAATGCGTAAGAAGCTACGACAATGCTGACATATAAATAGGCTATGAGAGTAATGTATTTGTCGTTGTCATTAAAAGCAGTTCACATGTTGAATATTATTTTAACATTTTGAGACTCATATTTATATGTTTTCAAAAATATTCACGGACATATACATTTTTCAGGGTCCTGATTTTTTACGATTGATATGTTCTTGTACAAATTGGTACATTCATGCACGTGTATAACATATGTAAAAATGAGTTCAATATCAAAATATGTTAGCTGTAACCTTTATTATCAGTATACACTGTAGTACACATATTTCGTGACAACTCTAACTTGTATCTACAAAATTGCCAATGATAACAGTTTGCTAAATTTAAACGCTCTCGAACAACAATTTCAAAGGAAATTTGGCGTCGATGAACCTCGATAAAATAGACCTTTACACTGTTTTGTTGTACCATAGATACAACAATGCAGTATGTATCAATGCATTTTTTTCCACAATCAGATTTAATAATGCTAATAAAAGTGAAAATATTTGTTGGGACCATAAATATATGGTTGTTAGTAATAAAGCTGTCGGTATAGACTAGTTATTAGGACTCATACATGAAGACTTTCTTTAAGCCTATTGTAAACTGAAAATCAATTTAAATTCGATAGTTTTTAGTATAAACGTAAAGAATGTTGAATTAAAAAAAAAACTTCTCGATAAAACTAATTCCAAATGATTTTTGCAGTTTACTATGTTATTCAGTTGCCATATGACCAACAAAAACGCGACGTTTAACATGACGTCGCTTTTTTCTTGGACACAGTATCGAATTCCAAATCGCCATAGAAACGTTATTAATTGAGATATTTTAATAAATTATACATTTTTAGAAACTACGAAGCCTACTCTTTCACTTTCTGTAAAAATCTCAATTTCGAAATATTTGACCATAAGGGCCCTTTTCTCACGTTGCGCATCATTTAAAGATTTAAGAGAATCTCAACAGCCAAAATTGGTACCAAGAAATTATGCTTCCCTCACAAGTACCTTTTTACACTTGGATAGGTGCATTTCTTATTATGGCGATAGGCAGTGCCCCTGGTGGGGTTTGAACCATTGAACTCAATATTTCCTCCATAGGTCTGTCTTATCGACCATTGTTCATGAAAATAATACTGATCACTCTGTAACATGATTACATTGTTTAATGTAGTATTTTACTATCATATCTTTGACTTCTAGTAACATCTTCTAAGTTGGGAAATAATGAAAATTTATTTGAGCTAATGAAAATTACATTTAGTCCCACTAATTGATAATTAAGTTACCCTTTGCTATATAACATTATAAATTAATAAATCTAGATAAATATGAAGCTAGAGAAAAGAATGTTAAGCAATGACTGTTTTGTCATCATTTTTGTATTATGATAAAATGATATCAGTATGAAACAATACATCAAAATAAATCATAATTTGATATACAATTATATTAAGGTTAATAGATTGAACCATATTTAGATTTTCATGAACTGATAAATTATAGTTCTAAATATTATGAATGGGATTTATTTTTCTTTTCTCTAATTATTTCATTGTTTGCTTCTGGAGCAAATTTTATTGCATTGATTAACAGTTTAACAGTTTATTTTACACTCAGCACATGATACATGTGAATAGAGGTACAATAAAAAAACAGTACTAAGATGATATATACATGATACCTTGATAAATTGATAAAATAGTTATTATATTTGGGTCTATATCTTAATAACATTGTTAGTCTGGTTAGCTGTGTTATAGTTATGTGTTGTATTTGGGAATACAGAACACAGGATAGAGCATGAAAGAAACATGATATTTAATAATTATTTATCAGCTATCATATAAGATCAATTTTTATTTCAACTTATGAGCTGAGAAAATGATATTTTCACTTATGTCTTATGCCAATCTAAATGAATATCTTGTCTGAGCTCACTAAGTGAAATCTGCAGTAAATTACACCAAAGTCTACAAATATCCTCTATATATATTGTAGGACCTAGAGTCTGAGATAGAAGTTATATTTCCACGTCCTAAACCACCAACACCTGAAGCTGAGGGTAATGTTTCAAACAATCAAACATCAGGAGATGAAAAAGGTAAATATAGGTTCTCACAATACTCGGATACTCTATGACTTGATTTAATGAATTATTCCATTAGTTTGTCTCGTTTAGTCAAAATGTTGGTCGCAGCTTGACTTACTTAGTTCATTCCATAGTATTGGCATTGCTTGTGCTGTTTTAAGCTTTAGTTAGTCATATATCTTCAACATTTACCAATTTTTCATTTGGTATGCCTACTCATTAATCATATTTTAAAGGGAGATGACTCCAGATGCATTAATGTTTGAATTATGTCCCTTTCATAATTAGATAATTGCAAGATTTAATTTTATTCAAAGTGAAATATCATCAGTACTAATCAATATTACGGAATGAAAGTTGGCATACTTATTTATCATTTCTATATCTATAATTTTATGAAGAGCCAATCCTTGTCAATTAATTATGTGTCTTTCATACAGTAAATTTACGTTCAAGTTATCATAGGTATAAAGACTATTATTGTTTATGGCTAAAGCACCCTTATTGTAAAGTTTTCAACCTAGGACCCCTTTAATGTTACATCTGCTTGTTTCTAGAAAGCAGCGGCAATGGGGCCGCGAGTTATGGTTTAATGATACATATTACACATCTTGAGGTATTGTTATAATACAAAGATTTGTTCTTAAACAGAGGGTACTAAGAGTGCTGGAAGTTGAGTTTCAGAGGCTTACATTAAAAAATATTTGGACCAGCAGCCTCCTGTACCCTCAACATCTGGGGCCCTAATATTCAGATCCTTCCTACATGCCTGTATCCAGGACTGGAAAGAACCTTTTGAATACTTCATTACAATTAAAAAAATATTTTAAATATATTTCTTCTAAATCTTTAAGTTTACAATATGAAATGAATGGTATATGAATTGTTATACACTGTACTGTGTTTGTACATTTGTTGTTTGTAAGTTTTAGAGTATTGTCAGAGAATTGAATATATAACTCAAGTACAATCTTTATTAAATTAGTATCTTGTTAAGTTGATAAAGACATTTGTATTGTTATCTTTTACTCAGCTGTCAGTGGTGTTTACATTTATTCCCACTGATTTAGATATTCACTACAGAACTTCTGTACTCTTGATCAATGTTGAAAGTTGATTAAAATTAAACAATACATTCTAAAACGATCACTAACATCGCTCAACATTAATTTCTGAACCAGGTCACCCAAGCTGGACAACCAGCTGTATGTTTTACTTGTTTCTCCGAACCAATATTAACTAGTTGCCTGAATCCAAATATAGGATGTCAGGGGCAATAAGACTAACTAATTGTATCATGCTTATACAATAATTTCACTATGATTTATTGTATTGTGTACAAATACCTGGTATAAATGTTGTACAGCCTTCAGCTTCTTTATTCAATGACATGGTCACATTGCAGGGCTGTCAATTTTCAGCTGATTTCAGCATAATCTTAAGCAAATAGATTTTTTTAAATTCTGGTGAACTGAATACAAAATAGTGTACCAGAGGCTTTGAAATGTCAAAGTTAGACATATATACGACCATTTGACAAATGTTATGTAAATTTATTGGATAGAGTGAACAAAAATGGACCCAAATTGACTTGTTTTCAGAAGTGATTGACTCTTTTTAGTTGATTCCATGAGTCTATATTGGCAGCCATGACATTTGGTCATATTTAGAATATATTGTATAATAGTGCTAGACTGTATCACTTAGTTTATCCACTTTCACCAAGATTGTTCATTTGAAGCAGGTCTTGCACCCCAAAACTGATATGTTGTAAACCCTAGGCTACCATATAAATTGTATTGTATCAGAACTCTAAATCTATATTTTTTATCTTAAAAAATGTTAGCGTTACCTCCCCTTGATTCATTAATGATTATGAATTTATATTGTGAAAAACATTTCTTTTTAACATTTATGTTATTTCTTTTTTCATCTTAAATTATATTCTCAGTAGGTGGTTTATTAGTTAGGGACAATCTTCTAAAAACAATTAGTATGCAATTGATTATTAATAACTAATTATGAATAATAATTAACTGAACATTTATATCATTACAATATTTCACCATTGAATAACTTAAGGTATTTAATTAAAACTTCAAATATATTATCCTTTATGGAAAAGACTCGTGCCTAATGTCCACAAATCTTGAATGAAAATATTTTTTCATTACTATTTACAGGTCGTATTCTAGGTCATGCATGTTTTTGTACTTAAAACAATGGACTTGCCCACTAAATTAGGGCATAAGCTAATGCATGAACATCATTTTACTGATTTAAACAAACCGCTTTGTTATTTAACATTTATTTTAAATAGAGTATTTGCACATTATAAAATTTATATAATGATGTGTTTATAAAATAAGTGTAAACTTACTGACGTATAAATTTGTAAATTTAAATCACCCCTAAATATCAGTGTTTAAGAAACCGACAATGTTTGTATACACAATGGTTACGTGGACAACCTGTATTTTGTCTACTATCAAATTTTTACTTAGTCAAGCATGCTGTCTCAACTGACAGCCCTTTTTTTGAAGAATGATAGTCTAATGCTAGAACATCCAAGATAACATGGTTTGGTGAACTGTCCTCCTCATTTGACTGAATGTTTAAAAAGGGTGTAACAAAACAACTAAACAAAATCATATTAATCAACAAATAAGTACACTGATTTACATAATTGTATATTGAGGGACAGCTTATGTTAAATGATACATCATTATGATTAATAGTAATGATTTGTTAAATTGAGTAATTAAAACAATAATTCTTCACAACATATTGTATTAATAAGATAAAAAATAAACAGTGATGCATATACCACCTGTATTTATGAAATATAATAAAAATGTCAAAACTAATATCAAAATACATTTGTTGAGTGAGAAAAACATATATTTGTCTTAAAGTTATTGTTTTGTCTTGGAATAAATTTCATGCACTAGCTTTGATGCATTCATTTATATGTGTGTAGTGGAAGAAATTAATGAGTCTATCCAAACATGTTCCTTTATTAGACTTGAATAGCAATGAAATACATTTGCCAGTTAAATTAACTGGAATAACAATTGAAAAAAAAAACCAACAACAGTTTTTAAACTTGAATAACAGTTAAATAAACAAACTATTTTAAAACTTGAATAACAATTGAATTAAATGACCAGTTTTTTGCTGCACATACCAGTTATTCCAATTTAATAACAAATGAATAAACTTACAAATAATTTAAACTTGAATAGCAATTGAATGCTCATTCCACTAATTCAAACTTGAGTATCAATTGATAACTTGTATCAGTAATTCAAACTTGAATATCAATTAAATACTCATACCCATAATTTAAACTTTAATAGCAATTGAATGCTCATACTAGTAATTCAAACATAAATAGCAATTGAATGCACTTACCTATTTTTCAAACTTGAATAGCAATTAAATTCTGATATAATTTTTTTTAACTTGAATAACAATTGAATACACTTCACAAGTTTTCAAACTTAAATATTCTTTTATTGTTTCTACAGATGGACAGAGGTTAGAGACGATTGTTGAAGAGAAGAAAGAAACAACTGAAGAAATTGATACATCAGCCACTGAAGGAGAGAAGAGTACAACTGGTGGAGGTGATACATCAACTGCTGAAGGTGAGAAAACTTCTGAAGGTGAGAAAACTGATGATGCTGCTGATAAAAGTAATGATGAAAAAGAAGCTGATAAGACTGGTGAAGATTCTGATAAACAAAATGATGGTGATAAAACAAGTGAACCTGAGAAAAAAGAGGATGAGGCGACACCTGGTGAGGAACAAACACCAAGTGAATAAGGAACAACCATTACTAAGTGAATACTGAACAATCATTTAACAAAGAAGGAACAAATCCTTTTCATGTAAGGAATGGACATCTTTTGAATAAGAAACTAGTCCCTAATGAATAAGGAACTAATGCCTAACAAATATAAAAAAAACTTGGTGAATAAGGAACAAATATCTTGTGAATAAAGGATTAATACCCAACAAATGTGGAACATAGGATCGAAATTTAGTGAATTAAGAACAAATAGTGAATAAATTGTTAATTTTATAGAACATGTATTTGTTGTTGATGGACTTTAAGGATTTAGTATACTGGTATTTTATTGATAACCTTACAAATAGGAACATGTTTGTCAGCATTATTATTATCATCATTTACACTTGATACTTTTTGATGCTGGTATATTCAATGAGAATACTTGTTTTATAGAAGATGTTATGATTGTATTCTTTGATGTGATGTCACAAATATGTCTGTCTGTATTGTGACTTCATTTATATTTATCTGTGATAAAATTACTCAGTTGTACGATGAGAAACAAATGTTTATATTTGGTTCACCATTGTTAAGAATAATAAGTTCACCTTTGACTAAAAATTGAGTGAAATATTAGTTATTTATTTGTTACCAGTTTTAGTTATAATTTTTTATAATCATATCTTTATTTCATCTGTCAATGTTTGTATTATAATGTGCAGAAAATTTGTATAAATTATTCTATTTTTAAATTCTGTGTTTTGTCATTCACTTTGTCTTAATCATTTTCTATTAAGGTTATAAAGTTGAAAGTGAAAGTGCAGTTAAAAGTCTGCTTCCATATATTATGATCAGTCAACTGTACAATGCTGTATGAAAATCCCTGATCATTGAAATCAACTTCAGGCAGGTGATCCCTCACAGTACCTATTAACATCTGAAAGGCATGGAACAACTGTAGGTAAATTTCTTGCTGAAGGAAAATAGCAGTGCTCGTAGTGGGATTCGAACACAGGACCTCTGGATCTCTAAGGGTATGTCCTACCACTGGACTACTGATCCTATCAGAAACATGTGTAATAAATGTATTGCATTTACTTGGAGTTTTGAAGGCAAATGAACACAATGATTATCTCTTTTATTTTGCCATTTTTGTATAAATACACCAAGTGTGTACATGTATAATATAAAAGAAAAAACAACATTTGTATAGATACAAAACAATCCAATTACTATTGTATGGAGCCCAGTCAGTGACATTTTGAATTTTTTATTTTCACTATTATTTTGTTCTCACAGTGTAGTGAAATAACATTGAGATTTTACATTTTTTCGAAATATGTTTTTTTCAAAATAATAATGATTTTGTTTTTATGAAATTTTAGTTTTCTATGAAATAGTTATTTTATTTAAACATTATTATGGGAACATTGTATCTAAAAATGTTAAATTATTATGAAAAAAAAAATGAAAAAACATTAATAAGCAAAATCAAAATAATATACATGTATTGTGAAAAAAGTATTAAAATGTCACATTAGGGACTCCATACAATCGTGCAACCAGTGAACAGACATGAGATTATATAGAAAGTGAGTATAATAAAAGTACACAAACAATTCTGATACAGTAAAGCTCCTCTATAAGATCATAATAACTAGTTATTGCGAAATGTTTCATCTGAGAAGAATAAATTGTCTGTTTCATCAGACGATTCCACTATTCACATGGTCAGCAACCACAGTACTTTTTTCCGTTACACTCCATATGTACATAATGCAGCATATAGTGGGGTAACTGATGGTGAGTATTCATAGCTCCTAATTGCGCTTTTCTGTTTAATACAGTTTGGAAAGCTTAAATTGCATGTTACTGATTTCAACTCTGAATTAATTAAGTACTTACCTCAGGTTTTAAGAAAGATAATTATGCATGTATCAAGAATGTCTAACATTGTGCAAGTTTTCCTTTCCAATTACTAATAATCTTAAGCTTGATTTGGTAACAACTTGTTCATAGAAAAGGTAATTTTGTCTACTCATGCAGGGATCTTAAGGATGACTTCTGCTATGCTTGAATTGGATATAAAGTTTATATAGAGGCACCAAACTTCTACAAAAAAGACTCTGTGTGAAACTCTTAAACAGAATCAAGTTGTGTCAGTCAAGAGGTTACAATTTCCCCACAGCCATTATTTCTGTTTATTGCATGTTAAAGTAGCAACACATGACATAACCGCTGTAAGTAGTTTGGACCTATGGACCTTAACATATTACATGTAACACAAATACCCTCTCACTCATTTATCAAAACATACAACACATTCTCCACACAATATCAAATGTCACATATTGTCGGTTTTTTCTCAACTGTCAAAGCTTGAATAATTTCACGGTGACTGAATGCATTGTTTTTGTACTGGCGGTCTAATTTTTATTAAAAAATATCTTGACTAAAACTTATAATACGGCATAAGAAGCTTTACTCAATCATAATACACACTTTCGGAAACCCATGGGTGTATTATGACAATAATTTTAACAAACGCATTCACCGTGAAATTATTAATGTTTTGACAATTGAGAAAAAACGAACAATACAAAACAATTAGAAAATTAGAGATTATAAAAGTCATCAAGGTCATTTAAACCATGTCCATAATGTTGGTGGACTAGGAGATGACCTAGGTTGTGTACATGTTGTAGAATACCACTCACATCGTTTACGTCGGTCATCCCATTCTAGAAACCATGGACACGGTCTTCTATCAACATTGAAACCATTTGTACATGTTATATATGTTCTACAAGATGAACACGAATGGTAATCTCCATTAGGCATTCCAACACAACTATTTACACAGTGGAATCCTGGCACTGGTAGACCTCCTGAAACTGAAAAACAAAACATTAGCAACACTGCTGAGGGTTGACATCACTGGCATCAAGATTTCTTATATTCTTATATTTTTTTAGTGAATTTTATTCAAGAAAATTAATATACATGTATACGTCTCTGTAGTGTCCCCATATACTCTTTCATACATTTATATGTACAATAAACATAACAGGAGCCCCAGGTACCACTTGTATACAATAGTATCTACGGGACTTTTTTCTCTTCTGGGCTATAACATTTTATCATAAATAAGATTTTTTTTTCAAATATAAGGTCTGGTGCTAGTGGCTTACACTAAGTATTTCAGTGACATTTAAATAGTAATAACTCTACTTGTGTCTACGTGTTATTTGTTAGCTTTTTTTCTTCATTAATTTAAAATATATATTTATAGAATGTGATTTATGAATCTTTAAAGAAATAATGCCGTGGGCAACAAACCAGTTGACCAAATTCTTGGTTGAACGTTTATGTATTATTTTCTATAAGCACATGACATTGTAATCGCTTACTTGATTTTTGAGGATGGATCATTTTATGACAAGTTGGTGAGGAGAAGTCACATCTCTTCCTGTAATCATTCCACCAGACAGCACCAAACGCTGCACATTTTCTACCATCAAATAAAATACCTTTGGCACATGTAGCAAAGTAGTAACATCCCTTACATGAATGATAGTTACCATCAGGTAGTCCTTCACATGATGTAACACAAACTACAAAATATCATAGTTTATGATCATTACGAATACATATATTTATTTTGGACAAAATTTTAAATATGAATAGAGAGAATGAACGACTTTTTATAAATATTAAAATGAACATACCAGGACATTTGATGAATTTGACATGCTATGCATGGTTCTATTACATGATTTTAATTAACTGTCTGGAATTGAGCTTGATCTTGTGAAATATACCTGATAAAATCAATATTACGACATCAAAAGCAGACGACTGTTAGTTCGTACAATGAAGCTTGCGATGCTGCCATTTTGTACGAAAAGTCCCTTTACGGAGCACAGTCCCAAGTGCGTAACACTACCACAAACTACGACCCAATGTAAGTTTGATAAAATCAAGTTTTATATTGTTTGAATTAAAAGAATACTCACATGTAGGTCTATCATGGGGATATACCATTGAATGATGTAAAACAAAGGAATTATCTACGGTGCCTCCCTGTAACAGATTCATAACATGTACACTATGAAAATATAAACAATGTGTAATTATGTTAACAACAATAAACAAATGAATTCTTTTCAAATGTTACCAGATAAAAATCCGTTGTCCAAACTGAGATTCAGACCAACAACCTAAGCGGACACTCGACCATGTCACCATAAAAGCTAACTTGAAGGCAAAAGAGTACACGTGCCGTGTAACACCCCTGTTACATTAATTTTTCGACATTTTTAATGATAAAGAAATGTTTCTATTTTCCTAAACGCTTTTATGCCTTTGAGAGACCATTCCCCTAAAGCATAAAAGGGCCCATCCCTCAGTTATTTAGCTTTAAGTTCCCAATTAAATTCAATATATTTTCCTTAAATAAAAAAGGACCCCTTCCTCAACCCCTATAAAACTTTACATGTGTTATTTGAACATAACTACATTTTTTCACAATTGCAGTGCTTTTGTCAAATAAAAAGGCACAGTTATATATCGAACATCTTTAAGACATACAAAATTTAAATAATTGTAATTCTCGCTCGTACGACACAGATAATGTCGTGGGAAAGACATGTCCAGTAAAAAATAAACATAATCAATAAAAAAATGTAGTTATGATTGTTTATTGTTCGTAGACAGTTTGAAAAGTGTAGAGAATTTCAAATATGTAGGACAATATACAATCTAAATAATTGTTTAATAAAATAAAAATGTATACTTTGCGTTTTTTCGGTTACTTTTTTGTATAAATGTCAACCAAGGGTAGCATTGATACCCAAGTACATTTGTCCGATGTGCAAAGAGTAACTATTGTTTTGTTTATTGTGAAAAAGTCGTTCTCCAGGAAACAGAACAGAAGTTGTAAATAGCATGCATTTTTATTTGATAAATAAATGGACCAAGTTTCATGAGAATAAGACATGAACGTAAGTTGTCCACGTTGTTTTACTTCTATTCATTTGTAACCCCTCGGTTCTTGTTTTTCGTTAATTGTTTGTGGCTTCGCTTTTTTTAAATAATTGTTTAAAATCCCATTTTATATCTTTATTTCACTAACCCACTTTTTAACGTTTCAACTTTGGCATATTGAATAAATCATCAGTTCTTTTATAGCTTTATAGTTTTTTTGTTTTATGGCCATAGAGCAGGCGTAAAGTCCATGTTTCAATTCATTATTTTGCCTGTCATTATATAATTCAGCCAACTTTACCATTCTTCATAACCAAGAGTACCGTGGAAAAATCTTACAGGAGTTAACAACAGAAATATCCCATCCGGTTAACTCGGACAATAGCACATTAGTAAACCGACCTAGAGGTCGTGGATTCATAACTGGTTAACATCTATATCCAGAGGTTTAGTCATTCCATGAACGGGATCAAGTAGGTTGACTGACTGCCGTGATATTGCCTGTACAAATATGTTGCTACGGCGTTAAACCCAACAAAAATAACAATAGTGGACAAGAAAAAGGTCAACTAAAAATTATGAAACAAAAAAAAAGGTGATAGTAAAAGAGGAAAGAAAATATTGCAAATTAAACAAGCAAATAATTAGTAATTTACTTAGTAAAACAACAGTCTGCTTTGATTAGATCATAATGTTGGTTTATCGTGCAACATTTATGTTGTTTTTGATCTACAAAGAATATCAAAGAATTCTCACCTGAACAAAAAATAAATTTACGAAAACTGTGGTCAACGTCAGCCACTCCATGACAATAAATCTGAAATAAAATTTAATTTGATAATATTTGATTCAATTAGTTTCTACCAGTATGATAAAAAAGCATTGGTTTTGTATAATTAACGAACAGACAGACTGAATTATAAAATACACGAAGAAATGTTCATCCACTATGTTTGTATACGTGATTCAGATTGCAAACTTGTACATTTACTTTGTACTCGAAAAATAAAGTCAGTTCTTAAATTTCGTAATTTTTAATTTCAGAATACTATGCGTGCATGACAATATTTGTATCATATATTAGTTTCGACTTCATTAATGAATAAATAGTTCCCCGTTTCAATAAAGTGTTTGATTGGTGTCAATTTCTTCTGAAATGTCCTATAATCATAAACATAGCCTTATGTCCATGCATACCTGCATAAAAGTTTTTATTGCTATTGCCAATTTTAATTTACATAAAATGTATCATGCCGCGCCAAACCTGTGGAATACACTTTCGGACTCACTCAAGTGTGTCCAGTCTCTGAATATTTCAAGAAAATATTAAAAATCAACTTGTTAATTAACCACTATGGTCACAAAATCGATCACTGATTCTTAGTAATCAGTATTTATTCTATTATTTTTGTATTCTTTAAAAATATCTCAACCATTTTTATCATTTATTCATATATAATGCATATAATTGTGAAGCGCTTTTGAACATATTTACAATATGAAAAGACTTTTAGAGGGCTATATATGTGGTACATAATAATAATAATATAATGTGATTAATTCTATTGATTTGCGATTGTTTACAAATTAAAGATATTTTGCATTTGGGGTAAATACCTTCACTGAAACGGACAACCGATTCTAAAATCATTGGACATAAAGTCAAAACACGTTTTTATTATTTAATCTTACCTGTCGTGCTGTATTCCATTTTCAATAAAATCCAAGTTTTCAAATGTAATTTTTAGAAAAGTTCACTTAATTATTTAACCATTGTAATAGGATATTGACAAATGTTTGTAATGAAGGAGATTTTAAGCATTTCTCAAATTTTTGATGGATTGAAACTCACGATGTAAGAGGGCGTTATAAAAGCTATTCAAAATGACAAAGCGCTACAGTTATTATTTTATAATCCATATTTTATAAATATTTCAAAAATTGATGAATTGATGCCTTTAATTATTATTGCGTAGTATTTTGTTGATATTATTTTGGTAGATTTTTATGATATAGTGAAAAATGAAAGTAAGATTAAAAATATGTATTAAACATTGTACAATGTAAATAATGCAACTATGGACCCAGTATTTTGACAGAACCAAATTCAGTAATATGCACTAACAAAAATTGTGCCGTTACATCAAAACTTTAGGCCTTGCCAAATTGGAATTTTGTTAAGCGTGAACTCAAGTTTGACAAAC
The DNA here is from genome assembly GCA_025267735.1 of Mactra quadrangularis. NCBI lineage: Eukaryota > Metazoa > Mollusca > Bivalvia > Venerida > Mactridae > Mactra > Mactra quadrangularis. The sequence goes on from CM046299.1 coordinate 2,952,218, forward strand.
CTAGGTACCTATTCACAAAAACACACAAACTGAAAACGAAAACACATGTCCATTCTAGCTAGCGTTCACACTAATAAGTACTTGGTAGTACATGAATGTTTATGACAATAATGCGAAATTAAAGTAATTCCATAAAAAGTATATACAACATACACATGTACATTTTCATTAATCAAATACACAGAAACAAGGAACTATCAGTATTTGCAGAGAAAAATCAGTTATCGAATCCTGAAAAAACAGAATTATTTAAGAAAATTTCACCAACAACTTTGTTTTTTTTTTAGATTGAGGACTTTAAAACCTACGCGCACGCGGACGCTTAACAAAATTCTGGTATGGCATGACCTTAGCCAGAGCCTTGCCGCGATGTCTTACACCGTATTGTAAAGATGTAAACCGTTCTTCGAAAAATATCAAAAATCGATGTTGATATGTATTTCTTTCAAGTAGTTTTTGAATGGTTTTTATTAGATTTTGATATTTTCTGATACATTAAAATTCGAAAATTTATCACTTAAGTCAAACCTTTCCCACAATGCAATTTTCATGATGGCGACATGAAAAGGTTTTCAAAGCGAGTTTATTTTGTTTAACTTTTGTTTATAAGATTCAGTATCAAATCTGGTAGTTAGAGTTACATTGGGGTTCTCTTCTTCCGTCGTATGGTAGCAACTTTTACCTTGGCTCGGTCATAAAATGGAAACTGAACAAAAAGTCGAGAAAATTATTTTTTATAACATAAGAAAGTGGCAATATATTTCATCTATAAATGATGGAGTTGCTAATTAAGATGATTTATTACGTTAATATTTCAGTTTGCACTTAGAAGTTGGAGAAAAACGTCGAGAGCAAACTTTTAATTAAAACCTTAAAGTATCAGACAAAACATGTCAAATACTAAGAGCTTAAGTTAAGAAATAAAAACTTGAGACATTTATCGTCGGATCTACTTTGGTGTTGACATGGGAACTAAATGTCAAATGTCGCGTATTTCTACACTTGTTGCAAAAAAAACCCAGAACAAACGATTTGAGTTACTTAACAAACATCTGGGTACGAATGTTCCGTGTTTTTTTTCAGCTTCAAGTTTTTGTATGGTATGCTAGTACTCAGTCATTTATGATATGTTGTTTTTTTATTTCATATATTTAATTGATTACAATGTAAATAATACTTGAAGAATGTTAATGAAGGGATAATGTATCGTTTCCTCACATTGACAAAGGTTATATAGTAAAACCAAGTATAGATTTATTATCAGGTTATATATCTATTTTTTATTTTTGCATTTTGCAGATATGACAGAGCTTATGTGTTGCTAATGGTTGCATTGACTTTGAAAACAATGATGTAACATTCCGAAAACACCCTCGCCATTATATAAAACCAAAAAGATAAATGTATTAACAGTAAAGCATGAAAACTATCTTCCATGAAGACTTGACAGTATTACATGTATTAGGGGCACAATGATCATGCCATGAAAAAGTGCTGATTTCTCAGAAAAGGGGGTCCTAAGAGCCCACTAAATTCTTTTTGTTTGTGCTCATTATACATAATAAAAAATCGTTAAAGCTCAATAATATTGCAATGTTTTGGAGAACGTTTGTTTTCTGTCACAAGACTTCATCTTAAATATGTTTTGAGCTTATCTATTGTTTTATGTTATGAAAAACTATACTTTCAGTTTCGATCTCCTTTCACTTTAAAATATAATAAATAATGAAAATTATATAAGAGTAAAAATTTTATTTACTAAAACAAGATATTTGAAATAACATAACCCTAACACATTTGTAAAAGTTAAGGTTTATTTTAATTCCTGTTCATGGACAATGTTAGTATTGATGCAGGGGCAAACAATATGATAAAACTGAATAAATACATCATATATATTGAGAGTTTATCCATATTAATTAATTCATTCAAACAAACCATGCAGATTCACTATAAGCGAGTATTGGAACCATCATCATTCAGGTAAATGCTCAGTGCACCTTTTCACAAAAATAGGAGAAAGTTACCGTAAACTTGTCAAATTAATAATTTTGCAGTTCAAAGTCAGAAGGATAATAAACATTAATTATAATATGATATTCAAAAGGAAAAGTATGCACTATTCTACACATTCAATGCAATGATATTTGGAATTGCTTGATAGAAAATTTGACGGTATTATTAATGCTTCTTGCTTGTGACTTACGATAATTTTTATCGTAAGACATTTTGTGAAAAGCGCCGCAGGTTAATGATCCCATCAATAACTCCATATAAGTTTATTATACAATGAAGTTCCACTATAAGGCCCATCAATGTGATGCTTTTAATAGCAAAATGGTCTTAATAGTTATACGGACCTCAGTATTCTCAAATTTAGTCTTATGGGTTAAAAAATCTTAAACAAACTCACGAATCAAGGCGGTCTTTATAGCTGAACTTTAAGCTATATTTAGACTGGTTGGGTCAGAAAAAGTGGACATAATTCGAAGTAGTGGGACGGCTTTTTTAAGGAACATTACATCTTTTGAAATTTATAGAAAATTATTATGATCTTATAGAAACTGACCGTATTTTGAAGTTGGTCGTTTTAATGAACCTGTTGTTAGTTTAAACTTAATTGTTTTTTACTGTTTTGTGTTTCAGAAACATTTGACAACTTTTATGGCATGATATTCATAGCAGTAGCCTTTAAATTTTTGAAATAATAAATTTTTAAAATTAAATTGATAAATTATGAATGTGAAATTTATGATATTACTATCAATGACTTTAGGATTGATTTCCATCCGTTAATCCATGCTATATACATGTAGTAGAATTTAATTTTCGTAAGATTTTCGTATGATGCAGTACCAAGAATGTGTAATGGCGATTGGGTATGTTTATACCTTCTACAGTCTGATTGTGGATGTCGGTTTTATAAAATGTGTCCCTCTGTAAAGACCATCGATTTTCATGGTCAAAATAGAGTCAAAATTTACTGTTATAATAATTATATACTCGTATTACAATATTAGTAGTCTTATTCTTGGACAAATTGCGATAGCGTAAAACAATATTAACATTCAATACCTGCCTCGTGAGTCTAGGCTAAAAATTGACCTACACGCATACTAAGACACTTAAATTAACTGCAATAATCTGTCTATGAAGTTTTCACATAAATTTTATTGTTATATCCATTATTAGTGTTTTATATAGAACGTATGCGTAAGTATTTTCGATTGATTGATGGAATTAAATATAAATCTATTTAGTTTAGAATAATCAAAATAACTTATAATTCCAAATGACGAAACTGTACTTACGTCGTCGAAAACATTCGAAAAATCCTCTCAAAATTTAAGTCACAAATCATGAAAATTATTCCGATGTCAAGATAGCGATCAAGCGTTTTCTTGCTAGATAAAAGTGTCCGCACTAGGTCAGTAGGATTTCATTCCAGACATGAAATAAATGACTCATATCTCAACCATCTTCATCAACAATTCAACATAACAATAGTAAAGTCTAAGATGAAATGGATCACGACAACACGAACGTCTATAAATGGCTCACCGGAAACCATTGATTTTTGCCATGCATAAAAAAACGCCAAAACGATAAACACCATGTCAAGGGCGTTGTGAAAGGTTTTGACATTTCAAAGTAAGAAAATCTCTCTTTATTATAGTATGTGACACGATGTGGAGAAAGTTTTTTTACTTGACGTACAAAGTGGGCATTGTAGAAGTTTGAATACAGATAGGAATTCTGTACCGACAACAAGTTCATTTTGTATTGAAATAGAACAAAATATTGCATTTAGGACATGACACAAAACTTTACAGTCATTGTACTGTATAAAAATAAAACAATTCTGTCTATATTGCAAATATGTTTCAAACAAAAAAATAAGTATAGAATTTTACACAGGTTTAATTATTAATAATATGCCGTTTTAGCAATATCGTTTCTAGTGCCATAGAAAAATCATAAACACGTTTGAGCCATATACTAAATGTTATTTTTGAAGAACAGAACAGAACATAAATTTATTATAACTTGTACAACATGGGCATACTTACACAATAAAAATAAATATACTCAGGGTCGAAAACAAATAAAAATGATTTAATACAAAGAAAATACTAACAATTGACATAATTGTACCAAATAAACAGAAGAAAACATATCAATACGTATTGCATAGCAAAGGCCATTACCGCACAGATCGAAGTACAAAACATTTACGAATTCAGTGTTCTGATTGTTGAATTATCACGTTCTTCTCTCTTTTTTCTCTCCTGTCAAGTTCTAATGTAATAAAAAATTGTATTTTGTATTGTATTATATTGTATTATATTGTATTATATTGTGTTGTGTTGTATTATATTGTGTTGTGTCGTGTCGTGTCGTGTCGTGTCATGTCGTGTCGTGTCGTGTCGTGTCGTGTCGTGTCGTGTCGTATCGTATCGTATCGTATCGTATCGTATCGTGTCGTATCGTATCGCATCGTATCGTATCGTATCGTATAGTATCGTATCGCATAGCATCGCATTGCATTGAATAGTTATTGTATTGTAATTGTTATTTTGTTGTGTTGCGGAGCGTTGCGGTGAGTTGTGGTGCGTTGTGGTGCGTTGTTCTGTGTTGTGTTGCGTTGCGCTGCGCTGTGTCGTGTCGTGGCATGGCGTGGTGTGGCGTGGCGTGGCATGGCATGTTGTGGTGTGGTGTGTCGAGTCGTGTCGCGTCGTGTCAAGTCGAGTCGAGTCGGGTCGTAACGTATCGTTTCGTACTGTATTGTATTGTATAAAATCGTATTAGTTTTGTATTGTATTGCCGTTGTTTTGTATTGTATTGTAGTAGTTTTGTATTGTATTGTCGTTGTTTTGTATTGTACTGTAGTAGTTTTGTATTGTATTGTCGTTGTTTTGTATTGTATTGTAGTAGTTTTGTATTGTATTGCCGTTGTTTTGTATTGTATTGTAGTGGTTTTGTATTGTATTGTCGTTGTTTTGTATTGTATTGTAGTAGTTTTGTATTGTATTGTAGTAGTTTTGTATTGTATTGTCGTTGTTTTGTATTGTATTGTAGTAGTTTTGTATTGTATTGTCGTTGTTTTGTATTGTATTGTAGTAGTTTTGTATTGTATTGTCGTTGTTTTGTATTGTATTGTAGTGGTTTTGTATTGTATTGTCGTTGTTTTGTATTGTATTGTAGTGGTTTTGTATTGTATTGTATTGTCGTTGTTTTGTATTGTATTGTCGTTGTTTTGTATTGTATTGTATTGTATTGTCGTTGTTTTGTATTGTATTGTCGTTGTTTTGTATTGTATTGTCGTTGTTTTGTATTGTATTGTAGTAGTTTTGTATTGTATTGTAGTAGTTTTGTATTGTATTGTAGTAGTTTTGTATTGTATTGTCGTTGTTTTGTATTGTATTGTAGTGGTTTTGTATTGTATTGTATTGTCGTTGTTTTGTATTGTATTGTCGTTGTTTTGTATTGTATTGTATTGTATTGTCGTTGTTTTGTATTGTATTGTCGTTGTTTTGTATTGTATTGTCGTTGTTTTGTATTGTATTGTAGTAGTTTTGTATTGTATTGTAGTAGTTTTGTATTGTATTGTAGTAGTTTTGTATTGTATTGTATTGTCGTTGTTTTGTATTGTATTGTAGTAGTTTTGTATTGTATTATTCATGTACTGTATTGTTTTGTTCTAGTATATTGGTTCTTTATGGACGATTTTGATAGTTCAATGTTACTATTTTAAAAATACACTCTCCTTATCTGTACTGCATTAAAAATATGATGTTAATTTAGATGATATTTGTTTAATTTTTTCACAATGCTTTTATTCAGTTTTATTGAACATTTATCTATATACTAAGTTTATGCATTGTATTTTTAAATGTGCCACTCTTACTATAGTAGTAACGACGAACATAAAATGTGTTCTTCCATAAATGTTCTATTTTGTTTAAAGGAAGTCCATTCCTTGGGTCCAAGTTTGTATTAAAAAATAACAATACAACAGTAATCCTATTATATAAACATGGATAAGATTCTATGAAAGATATGTTAGTCATAAAAGATTGACATTCGATAAATTACAATTTACGACAAAAAATGATTAAAAACTAAAGATTTAAAGAATGCATTACAGTCTTGTTTCTATCTAAATATTGAGAATTTACATTTGCACTTGATTTATGACAGAGTTTATAAAATAATGTTAAAACATTAAATATTATATTATATAAATGTTGTAACTTTAGTTAATTACTTACAAAATCATATATAAGGAAGCGATAGTTAACCAATTTTACGAAAATATGAATAATATGTTTATATTTATCAAAATTTATGTTCAGCAATTAGTATTATTGTAATATGATATAACACATGTATTAAACTTGTCGTGCATGTGACAATCATATGATTATTCATTCTCGAATTATGTGTTATTAAATAAACAAGTAATTTGATTTATGTCCTGTAATTTTTCTAAGGGTAGTTATCAGGAAATAATACATGCAGTTTCTTTCGATCTTACAGTCGGCAGTCACCGGATCTTACTGCCACAATGTAAAACTTAAAGCAGGCAGTAACAACAGTAACTTAAATCCTACAGCCAAATTGTTAATCCGAAAGCCGGAAGAAACAGCAGTATGTTTGGATCTTACTGCCACGATGTTTATCATACAGAAGGCAGTAATACCAGTAACCTAAGAACTTACTGTCACAATGTTTATCTTATACCCGACAGTAACAGCAGTAAGTTTGGATCTTACTGCCACAATGTTTATCTTACACCCGACAGTAACATTAGTAAGTTTGGATCTTACTGCTACAATGTTTATCTTACACTCGACAGTAACAGCAGTAAGTTTGGATCTTACTGCCACAATGTTTATCTTATACCCGACAGTAACAGCAGTAAGTTTGGATCTTACTGCTACAATGTTTATCTTACACCCGACAGTAGCAGCAGTAAGTTTGGATCTTACTGCCACAATGTTTATCTTACACTCGACAGTAACAGCAGTAAGTTTGGATCTTACTGCTACAATGTTTATCTTACACCCGACAGTAGCAGCAGTAAGTTTGGATCTTACTGCTACAATGTTTATCTTACACTCGACAGTAACAGCAGTAAGTTTGGATCTTACTGCTACAATGTTTATCTTACACCCGACAGTAGCAGCAGTAAGTTTGGATCTTACTGCTACAATGTTTATCTTACACTCGACAGTAACAGCAGTAAGTTTGGATCTTACGGCCACAATGTTTATCTTACACCCGACAGTAGCAGCAGTAAGATTGGATCTTACGGCCACAATGTTTATCTTACACCCGACAGTAGCAGCAGTAAGTTTGGATCTTACTGCTACAATGTTTATCTTACACCCGACAGTAGCAGCAGTAAGTTTGGATCTTACGGCCACAATGTTTATCATACAGACGGCAGTAGCAGCAGCAAGCTTTGATCTTACGGCTGTTGATGCCGTTTCTGCTGTCATTGCTTACTGACTGCACATATATAGGAGTTGCTTCAAACAATCACTTTCTACTCTATGAATTTCCACCTTTACGACGAAACTTTGTTAAATAAAATTTTACAAAATACAAAATCGTACATTCAACCTATCTCTATCAACTTAACAGACGATCAAGGATGTGTAAAAAGTCTTTTCTCGTTCATTATGATGAATTATGTTACATTTATTGTAATTTAGACGTAATTCATTTGTTTTATAAATTAATTTTTGTTTACTGCATATTTATTATAGTTTAGAGTTTGTTTATAATTTGCTTATAATTATTAATATCATGTCCAATTATCAACTAATTATTAATTACTTTAAACATAGAAAAATATCATACATGTATATTAAGTATCAAGTAAACATTTAACATATGGACAACAAGCAGTTCGATAGCGTTATTTAAAATTACCATTTGAGGGCGAAATGTATAATATTTTTCACATTTAATACTTCATTTAATTTTCACACTTCAATACTAAATTGGTCTACTTATTGACATGAGATGAAATATAGGCTCGTGGTTTGGCTGCCTTGAAATTGGAATTGAAAGTAGGTCATTATATGAAGATGTATTCAATTACAGCAGACATAAATACTGTCTAACAACCGTGAAGTTATCAATGTAGAAAATAACGCCGACTATTCTGCATGGTTGTTGTTTACAGATACTCATTATTTCCATCAGCCATTTTATTGTGGAACATTCTCAGGCAAGAAGGCGTAAAAGGCTACCTCCACCGACGACTCCAAGGCCACATACCACATCACACTATAGACGAAAGAGTCTGTTTTTATCCCGTTTTATACCTGAATTAAACTGTCTTATCAGTGTTTTTTACTTTTAACTTCCGTGCTCCTCTCATTGACCTATGTAAATAAACCTGTGCGACGATGCTCCAGATGGATATTGCAGAATACTGGAAGAAGTACAACATGTATTAGAGGTATAATTAATATTTCGCTTTTAAATATAAGTTTTACATAGTGTCAATTTCTTAAAAAATGGGCTCTTTAATCAAAACACTCTATATACATGTACAATTTTTAGTTAACATTGAATATATGTAACACTTAATCTTTGTAGTTAATTATGTAATTTGGAGGAAGGTTTTTTCCATCACAAGATTTTATCTTACACATGCTGTGATAAAATCTATTGTTTTAGGTTTTTGACAAACAAAATCTTCTTTCTGTTACGATCTACTTTCATAACATAAACATACTTAGGTATTAATGCATTTTATTAAATGTTCGTTTTCATTAGAGGTATTTGAAATAGACAAATATCAATTTCCCTTGCAGTCCATGGGCAGGGTTACTTCAGATAATGGGACGAATGGGTCACGAATAAGGCACGCGAGTGAATTCATATGTGAAACCAAAAAATGTAAATCTACGATTATGATTTGTTACTATAAAATAGAACTTTATAATACTGCTTAATCAATGTACTAAGTACAATGAACTGTTCTGTTAATAATGTATAATATTTGGAATAAAAACAAAAAGTTAAAATAAATTTCATAAGCATTTTATTGCATTGAATATTGCAGAATGTTTATTCATAATATATTTATATAAAATGTATCAAATTTAACAATTATCATATATATACAGAATAAAATTGTTGTAAGTAAAAACAAAACACCAAAAAGTTAACATAAAACATAACATATATACATAAATAAAACCAACAATAATTTATCAAAACATAACTATGAATATAAATGTACATGTAGATACTTCATGTACATGTATGTACATGTCAATTTTTGTTTACACACGTAACACCAACTTACTAAAACTGTACAAAGCTTTAATCGAAAGATTCTACCATTTTCAAAATTATATAACTTTATAAGTCTTAAATTCTAGTGACCACACCGTACAGTAATTGCATGACGGCTAAGCCAAGATAAAGGGTACCTCTTCAGTCTCACAAAGGCCAATTTTCAGACCCCATCAGAGTGCAGATTCTTTTAAAGTAATATACAGACATGTCTTTTAGGCACTAATTTCCAAAAGATCTTGGATGGAACATGTAGAACAAAAAAGTTAAGAGCGGTTGAATAGATGTACCCAAGGGGCCTACGGACTCTACATGGTACTTTATATCACCACACGAAAAATTAGAAAGATGTATATTTCTTATAAAAAATTTGTTATTTAGTTTTATAAACATGTACTTTAAAACTTTGAAGAGAATCCACGCCCACTCTCTCCTTGTCTGCAACATTTACCGAGGTCAAAAGTGCAAATACCCCAAAATACACAGGAAATGTTAAGTTTCAATTTACATATAAATGAGAAAAAAGAAACAAAACTGATTTTTTATATTTGAAAGTATTCGAAGATGTAGACAACACATTTAGAACATGTTTGATATGAATAATATGGTTTTGCTGACCCTTAAAAAAAAAATTATATAATTGGAAACCAGGGCTACGGACTCTACACGGTAATTCATATCACCACTAGAAAAAATTAGAAAGATGTATATTTCTTATATATGATTTATAATAAGTTTGATATTTATGTATTTATCAATTTAGAAGTGAATCTACACTGACTCTCATTGTTTGCAACATTTACCATGGTCAAAAGCGCAAATACCCCAAAATACACAGGAAATGTCAAGTTTCAATTTACATATAGATGAGAAAAAAGAAACAAAACTGATTTTTTATATTTGAAAGTATTCGAAGATGTAGACAACACATTTAGAACAAGTTTGATATGAATAATCATATGTTTCTTGACCAAATAAAGAAAATCATAAAATGGAATTATCAGGGGCTACGGACTCTACATACTGACTTGATTGTATTTAGTAGATTGAAGAAAGTAGTTTAATGTAAATTGACCTGTGGAATAATATTCTTTTGATACAGTATTAATTTTCTGACTTTTGAAAAAATGAGCAATAATATGAAGAAACAATTCCATTACTTTACTTGAGAAAACACGAAAAATGTATGTTTCTTAGTTACATAAAATGTCAAAACAAAACAAAGTCCTGAATTTTCAACCTGTTTCTATGTATATTTCAACAACAAAAATCTATCAAATAAGTTATCTCCATACATATATAAGTTTGGGAGTAAAAATACAAAAGAATGAATTATGTGAAAATTAACATGGGGCTACGGACTCTACACCACACCAGTATCTGTTTCTATCAAATATTTAAAGCTGTTTTGTTTTGTTTTAAGTGTAATTATCCTTTAAAAAACAATGAACTTCAACTTACAAACACTACAAATATATATTTAAGTATCTTCTGAAATGTCTAATGTATCAGTTTGACCATTAAAGAAATCTATCAGAAAATTTATAAATTACGTCGAATTTTACATTATTTTCAACAGAATGAAGATTGTCAAGACATACAGTATTTAGATGCATAGCTAGTCAGCACAAGTACAAAACTAAGAAAATTAGAAAAGTTTTATAATTTTTCTGTGTGAAAAAAGATATAAATATATCAGGGGCTACGGACTCTACAGGGCTACGGACAGCACTTATTTGTCTTTAGATTGTTTTTGTTCTTCTTTTGATTTAATTCCTTTCCTGCATTACCTACATGGCACAACCAAAAACAGAAAAGGTAATAAAACAGCAGCTATGTTTCTTTATACAATATTAAGTCAGCACACAGCTTAAAACAGGGGCTACGGACTCTACATAAAATTTACAATGTTCAGTAGTTATTTTCCAAAAAGAAAATGCATATGTTCTAAAAAACTTCATTTGGGTTAGATAAAAATAATTATAAACTGTAATAGTAAAAAGGTGATACAAGTGAAATAAAGCAGTAACATTGTTTTAAAGTCTATCAAAGATGGTAACGTAAAACTCTAACTTGCGTTACAAGGGTACATGTTTACTATTTCATGAATATTTTCTTAATTATTGATTATAAATAAATTTCGTAAAAAATACCGTATACCTGTATGTCAGTCAGAGATGGAAAACATATCAAAATAACTGTAACCAACAAACACTTTTCATAACAATTGATGAAAAAAGAACAAAACCTCAGTGAGACTCAAAAACAGTGTAAAACAGGGTTTTTAGGGAATATAATCCTAAATAATTCAAAAAATGGTAATAGAACATATATAAAACTATACATCATCAGAAAGCTCTCAAGATAACGTGTTGGAAAAAAATACTCTTCATTTAATTTAAAATGAACTTTTCAGAATATTTCAATGTAACATTGGCAAAATCAAAAGGTCCCATTTATCTTGGCTTAGCCGATGAAGCTTGTCAGTTTAGTTTAATACATACCATGATACAGGCCCTTGTAATGCTTCTTATCATTATACAGTAAAAGTAGGTCTTCCTCCGTACTTTTTTCATATTTTATAATTTTTGATTGAATAATCCACATGTAGACACTTTATTGGGAAAATCAGTTCTATTTTGTAAAATGAAATGGCCCGTTTGTTGCTGTTTTACATTAAAACACACTTATGTCGACATACTTTTTTGGAATGTAAAATGGCTTTCTATGAACTCGGAACACATCTGTCATTATTGTAAAAAACGGTTGAACTGTATTTGCTAATGCTAAATTTCTAGATTTTTTCTTTAATTTAAAATCGTTTGTGTCTTCTTTTAATAATACAGGTAGACATTGAATCAAAGTTGCAATAAAATCTATTATTATTATTATTATTATTATTATTATTATTATTATTATATACCGTATTTGTATAGCGCTCTTTTCATATTGAATATATGTTCAAAAGCGCTTCACAATCATATGCATAATTAGGTTAAACGAGCTAAAATAAAAACGAAAATGATAAAGATATAAAAACATAAACTGAAAAATAATAATAAACTAAAATTTGTGATCAATAAAGTGCTCATAGTAGTTTAAAAACAACAACAACAACAAAACAAGTGAATTTTCAATTTTAAAAATAGTGAAAGAGAGGTAATGGATTGTTGGTAGAACGGCAGCTACGTAGTCGATGAGGAATCAGGCCAAATGCCCCGAAAATCCATGATTGCAAGGTGCAAAGTTGGATTCTTCTCCAAGGCTCCCACCCAAACATCCATCAGCATCAGCGGCGCACGTCTCCCAACCATACATTGTATAGTGATAAAGTAAAAACGATAATAGTTATGATTAGAGTATGAGAAAAGGCAGCCACCTAACCACAAGACTAAAAAATATGAAATCAAACCCTGAATTAACCTCATGTGAGTCATAAACGAAATTTTTCAAAAAGTCTCTTTTGAGCAATAAATCGTATAATAAACAATAAATGTGAAATTTCTTCATGCCCCGCACAGATTAAATTTAAGAATCTGATACCTACCATACACGTAGAGTAATAGTCGATCATTCAATTATGATGAAAAAATGTATAGAAAATACAGTCAATTATGGATCAATTTTGTTAACATGACATGTTTTTGTACTTTTTATCTTGGAATCATCCACTTTGGGGAAACACATTAGTCCGAAATATCATCGCACAGTTTTAATGCAATAAATTTTTATGAAAACAAAATTAATTGATAAGTACCAAAAAATCGCTTTATATATTCTAATTATATATAGTCTAATTATATATTATAATTTTATAAAAACTTGTTATTACATGGCGGATATAAATTTACGAAAACATTCATTCAACCCTTTTTTGACATTTAGACTCTTGTTAAATTAACACACCCTGTTAGAATTCACATACAACTGATGATATGATACTTTCCATATTTAAATGATATAATATTTATTTGACAACATTTAGTTAGAACCAAACTCCTCACAGTGCTTACTTCACGCATTGCTACATTACCACTGCCAACACATAAATCACGTGATGCTAGTAATACCATGTGACAAAAAATGGCGACCGCCAAAAAACGGTTATTTTTACAATTATTAATTAAAACTAAATTATTTTTTCACCTTTATGTACTTTGAACATCATAATTTACTACAAGAAGATACAATTAAAAGAAAATATTGAAATGTAAAAGAAAAGATGAAGAAAAATATTCGGCTCTCTGAGGGACGAATTTACTTGTGGTGGCATTGGTTATTGGTTTAATAAAGGGAGATAACCACTGCGGGGAGTTTGAGTTAGAACATATCATTTGGAACACTTCGACCTTTCATGAATGAATTCGTAGCAAATGGCCGAGGAGTGCCGAATGAGATCATATAACACTACATGAACACCAGGCAGGTTATAATGAAAGTCTTTGGAAGAACGTGAACAATAAATGGAAACTTGAAGGTGTTCGATGGCAAATAATAGTATATCACATTTTCTGAAAATTTGAAAATAAAATAAAATTAGAAGAATACAGCAATGTTCATAATGAATATGACGTCATCAAATTGTACATCAGGTATACAATGTCCATACAGTCGTCAAATGTGTCATTTTGCAAAGATCAATAGACATAGATTAGAAGATACAATATTCTTCAGGCCTTTGCTAAATGAAGCATGTTTGTGGTAGTGATGAGAGACAAAGTCGTTGTATTTTGCATTCAGGCCTTTTTAAGAAGATAGTTTCCGAGAATTAAAAGTGTGTGCTCTAAGGTGTTGAACTTTGGGTTTACTTCTACAATATCATAATTATATTATTGAGTTTAGATTTTATCATTTGAAGTGTATGCTCCAAGGAGTGAACGTGACTCACTGGCTACGATCATGTTTGGCTGGTATCATTAGACAACCAGCTCTGTGATAGTTTCAAACTCACCCGAGTCCTGTTTCGTTGTATTCTTTAAAACAAACACTTTATCCAACTAGCTCACAAGGTAGGACCAGTGCGCCGACTTGAAAGTGAATACATCAAGTTGTAAAACCTTGTTTCACAATCGGGAAACAAAAATACATGTAAGAACAAACTGAATTTTCTTCAAATGAGTGCTACATCGTCCTTTGTTACAGAACTTGTTGTTTTTTATTCTCTTTTCTGGTTGAAATCTAATCATAGCCTGAATTCTCTAGATGTCAGCAATTCTTCCGGGCTACAGTTAGATCTAATATTGGGATCATCGAAACCAATGGTCTTAATAGCGGACTGGTCTTAATATAGTGACATTTTTATTTTCAAACTAACCATTTGTCGTGTGATTTTACCATTACTACTTTGTACCAGAACTTCAATATGTAGTTATGTATTCAATATGTAGTCAATAGTTCATATTCGGAAATCAAAATATGTTGGTTTTTTTTCAGCTGAATAAATTTTGTATATCGGATGTTTCTGTGCAGAACGAATTTATTTTACATATTATGGCTGAAAAGTATGCAACACAGATGAAATCATTTTGTTTATTGTAAACACATTTGTATTTCAATTTGTTCCTCACATAAATCCGGTACAAACAAAGATTTTCGGCTACAAAAAAACTATAAATTTCAGATCTGAATCCAAAGTGTAAAAGTATTACTTACAAGACTCTATAAAGTTAGACATGTTTGTATCTCTAGATAACACCTGATGAAGATCTGTCCTCTGATCTAGCTACTTGTATGGCAAATATAATAAAGGCAAGCTGTAAGAAAAAACAAAACATATCAGTGCAATGTACACTCTACAATATTTTCATCACTATATCAACGATCAGTCATCGCTCTATGTACCATAAACACTAGAACAGAGCAAGGAAATCGTTCTAAAAGATTGCATAAAGTTTCAGAGTTTTATTCAATCAGAATGTATAACAATATAGTAGTTTTGTATTAGGTCAGATATTAATAGAACTTATAATATCATGATTCAATGATTCAATAGATGCGTGCATCATTTCGCATACCCTTAATGTTAAATTCGCCGGCTGATTTCAAACACCATGTACAAAGCAGAATTTGTTACATCGACTTAAAAGTCTTAGATCAACATACACCGAAGGCGGTAACAAAAAAGATCTATCATACCCTACGTTTTATACCTTATATGTATTACATGTATATAGTGTTCTTGACTGAAAATCATGACAGAGATCATGACGCAATATTTTTATTAAATGACAGAGATTCCATGTGTTTGATAATAAAATGCCGAAATATATGAATATGTTGAGTGCTAGGAATTTGTATCACTGGTACTATAGTCCATATCTTATGATCGTCCCTATATATAGTTCCCTGTGCATACATGTACACTACCTTATGTATTATACAATGAAAATATAGTTATAACTCGTACACGGTAATGTATATCATAACAATTAAGAAATAACAAATAAGGAATAAGAAATAAGGAATAACAAATAAGGAATAACAAATAAGGAATAAGTATTAGCTAATGAGTATAATTTGACTAATGGGCACTACACTCTCAACGAATATAAATAAAATAAGTGCTATAGAATGGACACAAATAAACGATTTTTGCCATCTTTACTTTACAATGTACAAAATGGCAGAACGATCAGTCTACGTTTAACTTGGAAATAAATCATAAAAAATAAGTAATAACAAATAAGTAATGACAAATAAGATATAACAAGTAACATAAAATGTCCCTCCATGGCTTCCAAAAGACTCTGGTGTCAGTGCTTGGTATTGTCAAGTTATGTCAACTTTGATACTGACATTTAATACGACGTTAAACTAGTAAAATACTATAACTTCAGAACAGAGAAAAGCTGGAATTGAACATTGAAAGTAGGCAATATTAGGTAAGGTTCTTAGTGATCGAGCTAACATAGAATTATATATGGGTTTGACATACAATGTTAAACTATGTCAATTGAATTGATAAGAAACACCATAAAATTGTTCTAGCTTACTTGAAATAATCCACAAACGACCAGTATAGGTACTACCATTCTTGTATCCGCCATTGATGCATCCCAGACTGTTTGAAAACAGCCCTAAAAATGAGTAGAAAAAATCTTTAAATCTATTTTATTTTATTAATAAATATGACAAAAAGCCGGCATGATCCTTGTACTTGATTATGGATTCTGCCGCTCTCCTTTTGATCCGACATAATATGACTGCCGTTTTGATTTTGCGTCCGCCATTTAAAATGGCTTGTTCGAATCAGTTTCTTCAGTGGATGACAATGGACTGTATAGGCTCACCGTTAAACGTATCAGCTACTTCATTTCCTGATCAATATACATGTGCTTAGAACAGTTCAAAATGGCTTTCGTAAATCTAAGTTTATGTTCGCAATTCTATAAAGATAGTTACATTTGTATTTCTTTCCCTATTCTCACGTGTATAGTCAAATTCTATAGCATTAAGTAGGGATAGGTTTATCAGGCACAAAGCATTTATATGAATAGATTAAAAAAAACTTGATTATTTATCATTCGTGTAAGAATGAAGATATCATTGCTGTCACACAATTTTTGCATATGTATTAAACATCTCCTCGATTAAATAAATATATCAGCTACTTCATTTCCTGATCAATATACATGTGCTTAGAACAGTTCAAAATGGCTTTCGTAAGTCTAAGTTAATGTATGCAATTCTCATTTCAAAGGCATGCAATCTTTCACTATATACGTATGTCCAGTATTATTCCAAAGCGAGTATTATAAATAAAATAAATGGATCTAACTATAATTTCATTATTGTGGCTGGATTATTTTTTAACATGATATCATTAATATAGACATTCTAACATTTTGTATGTGATTATGATTTTAACAAAACCTTTTTTTGTGTTTAATTATACATGTATTTACACAAATATAAGAGCCGCCCGGCTAGCTCAGTTGGTAGCACGCAAGTCTACTGATCGAGGGATCGTGGGTTCAATTCCAATGATACTACCAATGATTTTTAATTATGTAGGGCAGTTGTCAGTCACTGACGAAGGTATGCGCTTAGTAGTTGGTTAACAGCTAAATCCAGAGATTTAGCCTTTCCAGGAGGAGTGAGTAGTTTGACTAACTGCCGTTATATGACCTATAGAATGTGTTGCAACGGCGTTAAACCAAAACCAAACAAACAAACAAACAAACAAACAAACACAATTATGAATTTAAAACCAATATTACAAATAAGTAATCAATCCTACCATTTCTCCATTATTTGATGATGGATTGTATGTAGTGGCACATTGGAATTCTTGTTTATTTTGTTGTTTAGGTAGAGTTTTACAACATGCTACAGGGGTAACTAACGTGACATCAGACATTGGTGATTTATTCCATGAAGTAGAAATATCAAAATCACGATAACTGTCAACACCACAACACTGAAACTGTGATAGAAGAAAATAACATTATTGTAGAACCAATATTGTATTGTTACATCTTATTCAATGTCAACGGAGTATACATTAACACTGCTGAATTAAATATATTTTATTGATCGAAAATGCAATTTGAAACACATTTGACTATATAGCTCTTATAGACAAAAAATGAAAATAATTGATATATTCGACAGCAATAATACATAAGGAACAGAGACGAGGATTTACAAAAATACAGGGACGATAAAGAGAATGAATTCTCT
This sequence comes from Mactra quadrangularis, assembly GCA_025267735.1. NCBI lineage: Eukaryota > Metazoa > Mollusca > Bivalvia > Venerida > Mactridae > Mactra > Mactra quadrangularis. The sequence continues at coordinate 2,970,221 of CM046299.1, forward strand.
AAATGCTTACTTTGAACTCTAAACATCGTTCAAAAAGTAAATGAATATTTTACCTGTATCATAATTATGTTCCAAGCTACAGAATAGACTTCGTCTGAGGCCACACCTTTATAATCTACCAGAGATGTTTTTAACTCGTCTGATATCTGTAAGATATTATATTATATATGAACAATTTGTTTTACGTCTGATATCTGTAAGATATTATATATGAACAATTTGTTTTACGTCTGATATCTGTAAGATATTATATATGAACAATTTGTTTTACGTCTGATATCTGTAAGATATTATATATGAACAATTTGTTTTACGTCTGATATCTGTAAGATATTATACATGAACAATTTGTTTTACGGAATAGTGAATCATAACTGATTTAATCCCTGGCTGTTAGGCTTGGGCCATCGTACCACACTAACTGGTCTTAATCACAGTATGAAAGCAATACAAAAAATGAATTGTGTTTTATATTCAAAGAACATATTTTCAGCAGGGTATGTTTTTAGTTTTTTAATTTAAATTGATACACGTACTATAAGTTTTATTAAAAGAACATACAAGATTAATCAAAGGATCTATGTAAATGTATATTGATATCTGTTAGCAAACTTTTCGTTAAATTAACATTACATTCGTTAATTGGAAACAACGGGGGACAACAATGCGAATAACCTTAATTCGATTTAACTCCCTTGCGTATTAATTGGTATACTATAATGCATTATTACAATCTCCTTAAACAGATATCCTGTAGAGCATTGCCCCCTAAATTGGCGAGTAGGCGAGTTGAAATTTTAGATCGGGATTTAATCAGATTGGTATTAATAAAGAATACATGTATAGATCTTAATCCTGACTGATGAAATTCTGAAATATAACTAGTAGTATCAACACGTTTAGAGGAGTGGTAGTGTACAAAATTCTCATTTCATTAAATAGATATCTGATGGAATTGAATTCATGAAATACTTACACAGTGTACTTACAAACAGGTATGAAATATTAATATACAAGATGTTAGCAATGGTCTTTACTGAATACTACTTACTACATTTAAAGAACATTCACTGACAAGTTCCAGCGTATTTAAGGTAGCTCCACACTTTCCCAATTAATTTTACGTTTAAAGCTGTGAGAACACAATATATACTGTAATTCGTTAACACCGACCTTTGCATCGCTTTGTCATGTGTATGTAGAATATTTACAAGTTTGTTGGATAAATTTCCGTCAACAATTGTCCATTTTATGAACACTGAAACGCAAAAGTCAGCACAAAATACGTCATGCGCCAATTCGCGACACGACGTCACCAATGCAACGTTTTAAAAATTTTGAACACCAAAACCGAAAAGACAGATCTATAATTGACATGTGTACATAATTTGAGCAAGATCGAATGAAAGTCGAAAATTAATTGGTAAAGCGTGGAGCTACCTTAAGGTATAATGTCCGTAACGCCACTCACAGTAAAAAAGTTAATTTTGAGAAAGTATGATTCAAACTTACAAAAAATGATATAGCTTATTAATTACAATATGTTAATCATTTTGTATTGATTAGATATGTTACATAACTAGTAACAGCAAAAATATTTGACAAAAACTTTTAACAAGACGATGTAATTATCTCCCTTGCAAATGAAAATAAATAATCTTAAAATTTAAGATTATTCTATTTTCATATGCAAGGGAGATAATTACATAGTCTTGTTAAAAGTATACGATGATATTATTTAAAAAATCTAACATAGTAAAAAGTTGAGAAATGCAATGTACGCGTGTAATTACTAATAAAACTGTATTTATAATGAAATTTCCATAAAACAAAGTTTTAGTTAGGTATTGTATACCTTAATTATTTTAGATGATGAATGTTGTAACCTACGAGACTAGACCAGGTTTCTATGACAATCATCATTATCAATTACGATGATCACGTGATGACTATAATAGAATGGTTTCAATAATCATTGATCATGTATTTCTTCAAATTAGCAAGCGCTGGTTGCTCAGGACAACCAGTCTCGTTTTGGTTATGGAAATTTCAGTTTTCATTTAGACAACTCTTCGTTTTCACAGACACTCAATTTTCTGGTTAGACAACATAAACTATGTTTTGTGATGTAATATATGAATACAAACATCTATAGCAGAGCCATTTTAGTCAGGAGGTGTCTTGATAGAGCTTGTGATTTTTTTATACTGATTTGACAGAAAAGCGTCAACATTTGTTTTCAACATGGAAGTTGCTTGTTTCCTTAAAAAACCAAGGCAGTTATTCTGAAGGCAGGACAAGGAAACCATATTCAAGTTTTCATTTATCAAACTTTTGGTTTTATATTTTCCCTAACTGGTTGATTAAAACTTACGAGTTCAGGTTTTCCATATAATAAACCAATAGCGACTGCTTCACCAATGACAAATACAATGATAACAATGGCATACTGAAATGGAAAAGAATTTTGACTTCATATTTCTTGTATGGACTGTTTATATGTCTTAAGTCACAGGCAGCCAGCTCGGTCCCGAATAGATATATGGTATATTACAAAACCAAACAATAGTAAAGTTTCAATCAGGTACAATAGAGGACAGTTTCTCCATTATGATAATTCTAATTACCGATTTATACCTGCACACGTACCTAAGTCTGAGCTAAGCCTACTGTGTTATTTCGAATGACATCAACATAGTCCGGTATATAAACTACAAAAATCGACTGAACCGTGCATGGAATGATGTAGAAAATGTTTTTGCATTTTCTTGAAGCTAAGATATTGTAGTTTACGAAACTGGATGATGCCACTTCGGCACTCTTGGGCAACTCCCAAAATTCAAGATGGCGGACAAAATGGCGGATGAAAGCTGTTTAATGTATAATAAATCCATCTTTACCACAGTATGATCATTAAAATAGAGCTGAAATTAGTCAAACATTATCTGCAATTTTATTTTTTTGCAATTTTGGTACCCCTCATTTGTTATCCAATCCAAGATGGCGGACAAAATTGCGGATAAAAGCTACATTTGTCGGGAATATCTACCACAATGAGCAGAATCGTACATAGAGGCATTTTAAAAAAGTTTTAATGCATTTTTGAAGTAATAACTCTTAAGTTTAGTTTATAAAACTGGTTGATGCCACACTGGCATCATTGGTAAATTTTCAAAATCCAAGATGGCGGCTAGAATGGCGTAAATAACTAACTGTCGGGTATATATTAATCCGGTATATAAACTACACAAATCAATTGAACCGTGCATGGAAGGATGTAAAAATGATTTTGCATTTTCCTGAAGCTTAGACATCGTAGTTTACGAAACTGGATAATGCCAGTTCGGCACTCTTGGGCAACTCCCAAAATTCAAAATGGCGGACAAAATGGCGGATGAAAGCTGATTAATGTATAATAAATCCATCCTTATCACAGTCTAATTTTAAATAGTTGAAATTAGTCTAACATTATCTGCAATTTTATTTTTTTGCAATTTTGGTACCCCTCGTTTATTATCCTATCCAAGATGGCGGACAAAATGGCGGATAAAAAATACACTTGTCGGGTATATCAACCACAATGAGCAGAATCGAGGCAATAGAGGCATTTCAAAAAAGTTTTAATGCATTTTTGTAGGAATTACACTTTAGTTTAGTTCATAAAACTGGTTGATACCACACTGGCATCATTGGTAAATTTCCAAAATCCAAGATGGCGGCTATAATGGCGTAAATAACTAGCTGTCTGGTATATATCAACCACAATGATCTAAGTCATAGACTGGGGTATACCAAATAATTTCAATGCATTTTATTTCGTAGGTAATCCTTTTTTGTTTATGTAACCGATTGATGCCATATTGGTATTCTTGGATAACTTCAAGAATTCAAGATGGTGGAATGATTAGAGTTTGAAAATTAATTTCAATTCACATTAAAAGACATAACTCCTAACTAATGGGTATACAGCATAATGTTTAGGTTTTTATATCTCTTGGTCTTGCGAATATTAAATCGTTGATACTTGTTAGCTTGTCAGTTGACTCTGGAAGCAAATTGTATCTAAGATGGCAATTTAGAGACACTATTCTGATAATATTTAATTTATTGAACAACATATGTTGTGATATCCTTAGAATAGCGACCACTTTCCCAATATGTTTGCCACTTCAATAATAATCAATATGTATTTGAAGGAGGTTATAGAAAAGAAAAAAAAACTAATGATATTGTAAGTATTGTGTGCATGTTCTATTATCTTTCAAGAGTATATTTATGCCAAAGCAATTGATAGAAATTCTGTTGACATTGTAACACATTTTGATAGTAAATAAGAGAAATTGCAATAGGAGCATTTCAAGTTCGATCTAGACATCAGATATCACAACTGAACCATGAATGTTCTTTATTTCATTGTAAATAACTCTGGCCATTGATAAAAATGGAGAAATAACAAAAGCACATTTCCATCAAAAGTGTGTAGTATAATTTGATTTTATTTACAAGGATAGAGAGAAATTACGTGGCGTAGATGCCAATTCTTATTATAAGCGTATACACTGCTATTTGAACCCAGCGTCTAGCTCATGATTTAGCAAATAGTGTTACCCTGTGCAAGATGGTGGTTTTAAGGGATTCATCAATTACAAAACATGGCCAAGTAGAAAATTTAAAAATGTATTGTTTCACTTAAGACTAAATATCTTGAAAGTACACATAACAGATCTGATGCATCAGTGCTAAAAGTTTAAACATGTCTGATTACTAAACACATTTGGAGTATATTCACTATCAACTGCTAAGACTCCTTCAAAGAAGGATAGTACGCTGAGACAACTTGTCGATCTCGTATGTAATATTTAAATATGTTCCACTCCAAACATTATATAGACGATGCATTGCAAGAAATGGTGATTCTTCATTTTTTCGGTAACATTACATATATGTTTAATCGCATAAACCTTTAAGACTTGGTACGAGAAGCACAGACAACAAAATTGTTCAACAAATGATCACTTTTGCTGCAATTTGCTGAGCACCAAAAATATCTGACGACATTGGTGTGCTGGTATTTTTTTTTGAGATATCTATCTTGTAGGAGTGACACTATAACAATGCGGTCAACTGACATTCGTCAAAAATGTAATGTTACAAGTCAGTCAGTTTTTGACAAAGTAAAGAAGGTACACTATTAGCATGGGTGTAAAATATGCTTTTAAAGCTAGTTCACATATTCTGCATCAAAAGTGAAGACATTTATTATATCTTTTGGTCATAAGCTAGTACCCGCTTGAATACTTTCTAAAGATAATAATCATTAATATGTTTAGTTTACCATTGCATACAGTATGCTTAGAGTGTTGAGTTCAAAACACTCTGTCAACAATAATTTGTGTCGTCACTTGAACATGTTGTTATCAACATACAAAACGACCAGAGAAATTGTGCTATCGTCATGTAATATTATTTGACAGAAGCAAACTTAAACATTTAAGCACATATTCTAATTGAGTCAAGTTTAGTCAAGTCAGACTGTATCATTGTTTGTGTAATGATATTGATAGAGCTCAGTCAATTAGCTTCTTCCTCATTTTTTGACACATGCTTATTTTGCTATTGACATGTTTCAGTTTATTTTCACGGCATCGAAATATTTCAACTAAAAGAATTATAATCTTTTCAAATATCCACACATATTGCAATCTTAAACAAAACGATAGCACTTCATAATAATCCTAAATTAAATTGTCTACTGTAAATTGTATATTAACCAAATTTTATTTTCCCGTTTTTCTTTATTTAAATGGCTTACATTTTGGAAATTAAATTAGTTTGTCCATCATAATTCGAGGGTTGCCAGCAAGACTGTAATAAGTACATTGCGTTGAAGAGCGAGTATCTTGCGGGCAACCCTCGAATTATTTATGAAATTTTCATTTCATTTAAACCTCGGCTTTTATGAGATTCAGGCATTTTGATTGCTTCCGAATCTCATAGTGACTGAGTTTTCTCATGAAGGCCGTGTTTTTTTCTTCCACAAAAATGCCGCGATTTTGAATGTTGGTACAATCTGAGCGTTTTTTATTGGAACCCTATCAGCGACAATGGTGAATTAAGTGTTTTCATAACGGCCTGTAATTGGCTGAAGACAGTCATTATAACCCGAGGCCACAGGCGAATGCTAATTTGACTGTTTTCAGCCAAACAACTAGGTTATTATGAAAACACTTCATTATTTACAATACATTATTGCTAAAAAAATAGAACTGGTTGAATTTGCTTCGTAATCGTAATCTTTGACTCCACCTTGAATCTTGAGTTGTTAATAGATGATCAGGTGGGATTAACTAGTTTTACAAACTTGAGAGTTTATAAAGATTCAAAAAATCATATAACAAACATTGAAACTTAAACCCAAATGTGTTTCTTTCCGTCCATGTATGTACTCGTATATTATATACTGAAACTATTAGATCATATCGGCCATTTTAGCCGCCATTTTGGATTTATAATAGGTAATTAGAAATTATAACTTAGTGAAATCAATCGGTTTCTTTAATAACATAAACTATTTTATAAGTAAATAAATTTCTACACCACTCAGGCTCTTTCTGCCAGTTTGTTTTTTAGATACTGGGAAAATAACCTTTACCCGCCATTTTGACCGCCATTTTGACCGCCATTTTGAATTTTAAAGTTTGTATAAGAATAACAATATTTAACCAACTCGATCTGTAAATATTGAAATCACCTTTGTCCTTCATTTTATGACCATAACGTGTAAAAATACATTTTGCATGTATAATTTAGCCTCTAGCCGCCATCTTGGTCGCCATCTTGGATTCTGGGAGTTGCCCAATGATGACAAAGTGGCATCAATCGGATTTGGAATCAGTAAGACCATGTCTACCAATAAATTGAATAACATTTTCTACATCATTTCGTGCAAGGTCATCCTTGGTGTTGGCCGGACTAACATCTTTTGCACACATCGAATAATAATGTCGTATGCCATTTCCTAACATCATGATTAAAACAGATTTAGTTTACTCAATACAAAAGTGTTTTTCGATTCGGGACATTGCCGGTCGCCTGTGTCAAGGAAATGCGAGTTCCCTTCAAATATTGTAATTTATTGTTCCTGTACCAATGATAACACAGGAGACTTAAACATTGATATTGACGTCACAGACTAAAATCTTTAAAAGATGCATTTATATTCAATAAAGGGCGGATGCCTTAAATTTGGTATATATAATTACTCTTAGACTGTCAAAATCCTGCATGCCAAGGTACGCCATGAACTTTCCATTACGTCAAATAATTTAAGATAATTAACCCCGAAACCACATGACGACTGGTCTGGATAGATAAATAAACTGCGACTTAACATAATTTATGAAGATTAATAAAGATTATTTTAGACATGATATAAACTAAACTTTTAATTGAACGTTTATACAATGGATAAAAGGATGCTTTGTTAGACATATAGAGAGTTTGAGATAAGAAAGACAGTGGTCAGGTTTTAGTTAACATTCCTAAGTTACAAAGTAATGCTTATAAACATGTTTGTGGACTTAGTAAACTTATGATAACATTTTGTCATTGACATGGGTCACATACAACCTTTAGTATCAAAGTAAAGTGATAAGTTTGAGATCGCCATTGGAAAATGTCACTGCAGTCCAATGAATACGAACCATGTCTTTTTTGACGCATACTTATTTAGTTTACAAAACGTGTAGTTTTAGTTCATTTTGCATATGAATATAGTCAGCATATAGATGGATAGTAAAACACCAAAAATGAACAAAATGGAAATAACAGTTAACTAAGTATTTTGTATTGTTTATTTTTTACCATTTCAATCAAATATTGATCGACGTGATTTTACAATAAAGCAAAAAGTTTTACTAAGAGAATCCTGTTCTCTTTATGGAAACATTGACATAGGTCGATTGCAACTCAGGTCCTAGAAACCACAACTTTTAAACCGTATCATAAAAATGACGCGGATAATTACATTCGGCCATGTGCAGTCAGATAAAGCGCAACGATTTGAAATAAGGTTAACACCTACGCGTGAAAAAATAGTCCCATTGTTGATAATGTTTTGTCCTATTTGTCCGATGTCCGGGCAGAGCTTTTAGTGCATTAATTTTTACCGCTTTTATCTATTGTTACTTATGTGCCTTGCCTTTATTAATGTTACAGTACTTACCAGCCAAAGGACAAATCCTACTTTGCAGCAAGCACCACAGCAACCCAAAAATGATAAAATGGCAAGGGCTAGACCACCAAATATAAAACCTAGGGCTACATTTGTCATAACCTGAAATGTACATATATAATATAGCCTGGGCTAGACACCAAATATAAAACCTAGGGCTACATTTGTAATAACCTGAAATGTAGAAATATAATATAGCCAGGGCTAGACCACCAAATATAAAACCTAGGGCTACATTTGTCATAACCTGAAATGTACATATATAATATAGCAAGGGCTAGACCACCAAATATAAAACCCAGGGCTACATTTGTCATAACCTGAAATGTACATATATAATATAGCAAGGGATAGACCACCAAATATAAAACCCAGGGCTACATTTGTCATAACCTGAAATGTACAGATATAATACAGCCTGAGATAGACCACCGAATATAAAACCTAGGGCTACATTTGTCATAACCTGAAATGTACATAATATATATTATATAATATAGCCTGGGCTAGACAACCAAATATAAAACCTAGGGTTATATTTGTCATAACCTGAAATGTACATATATAATATAGCCAGGGCTAGACAACCAAATATAAAACCTAGGGCTACATTTGTAATAACCTGAAATGTAGAAATATAATATAGTCAGTGCTAGACCACCAAATATAAAACCTAGGGCTATACTTGTTATAACCTGAAATGTACATATATAATATACCCAGGACTAGACCACCAAATATAAAACCTAGGGCTACATTTGTCATAACCTGAAATGTACATATATAATATAGCAAGTGCTAGACCACCAAATATAAAACATAGGGTTATACTTGTCATAACCTGAAATGTACATATATAATATAGCCAGGGCTAGACCACCAAATATAAAACCTAGGGTTATACTTGTCATAACCTGAAATGCACATATATAATATAGCCAGGGCTACACCACCAAATATAAAACCTAGTGCTACACTTGTCATAACCTAAAATGTACATATATAACATACCCAGGGCTAGACAACCAACACCACCACGTGTTTTAATTCCAAATGCTTAGTTTGAGAAGGAAAATGTCTCTGTATTGCAACCGTACCTCTATTAAAACCATTGATTGTGATAGATGAAGCATGAATGTCACTTTTTAGAGAGTATCGGTACCGATAATATGTGACTGTTATCAAACTAAAGAATGGATCCAGACTGGAGTAGGTTCTATAACCTCCAGAAATGTTTCCATTAAAACATATCGTCTGTTTTAGATGTGAGCGTGTCATAGTTGCATCAATACCATGGCTGGAGGTGTCACATCACGCTAACAATATAAACCCAGATCAGTAACACAGTAAGCTAGCTATATGCAGGGTCTTGAAGGGGTTGCTGATTAGAGCCGCATTCGAGCTGGTTAAACCCTACCATGTACCTTTGACAATTACATCGATTTTCCACCATTTATGAGGTATATGAAAAAGTTGTCGCATTTGTAAAAAGGCAGAGGCCCGTATTATCAATCGTCTTACGACCAACATTAATCGTAAATTCTTCTGTATTGTATTGCTAAATTATCTTAAGAGTTTTGATAATATGCTGCTCAGGTGAGTATTGGTAATAGACAAATGTCCAAGAAAGCTGGGTTAGGCGATCTTGCAGTGCTGCCACGAAATGATTATAACTTGTGTTGTCAAGGTGTTAAATTAAATAAAGACACTGACCTCCCCTAGATTGATATCTTCTACATTAAGTACAGCTAATCCTGTGTTAGATAATGTCTTCTCTAGATGATATATACCGGTCTCTAAGAAGGGTTCGTATATAACTTTACCATAACGTAATATTATACCAACAGCAGTGATAGCTAAACCACCGAGCTGTAAGCAAACAGATGATAATTTGGTGAAAACATTAAATAACGTTGTTGATTTGATAATTGACGAGTGAATAGCTCAGTCGGAACTACCTCGGCAATCTTCTAAGCAGATAAACCTCGGATATCAAAAGTTGAAAAAGTAGATCTAGGAATTTGGTTTCTGTGATAATTAAGTCTGAACTACACAGAAATACGACGTGCGAGACATTGTACTGATCTAATGATGTGATAAAGCGTGTAGAAATGTTATTACTAAATGTTGACATGGTCAGATGATCTCTGAGGTTGTTTCGATTGTGAATAGCTCAGTCGGAAAATCGCCTGGCTGTCTGATAATTGATCTCCGGAAACGACTCATATATACCACCGTCGAGTTTTTTCTTGGAAAAACATACACTTGTATTTTCTGTTGCCGTCCTGTCTCCTACCACTGTATCAAGAAGCCGAGGTAGTGGTCAAGTGTTGGCGAAAGTATGTGGTCAAAGGATCAAGAAAAAGACCTAAGCGTTTCTATGAACCGTGTGTAAATCATATATAACCGCTGTGATATGACTATGAACCGTGAGTAAATCATCTATAACCGCTGTGATATGACTATGAACCGTGTGTACATCGTCTATAACCGCTGTGATATGACTATGAACCGTGTGTACATCGTCTATAACCGCTGTGATATGACTATGAACCGTGTAATAATCATCTATAATCGCTGTGATATGACTATGAACCGTGTGTACATCGTCTATAACCGCTGTGATATGACTATGAACCGTGTGTAAATCATCTATAACCGCTGTGATATGACTATGAACCGTGTGTACATCGTCTATTACCGCTGTGATATGACTATGAACCGTGTGTAAATCATCTATAACCGCTGTGATATGACTATGAACCGTGTGTAAATCATCTATAACCGCTGTGATATGACTATAAACCGTGTGTAAATCATCTATAACCGCCGTGATATGACTATGAACCGTGTGTAAATCATCTATAGCCGCCGTGATATGACTATGAACCGTGTGTAAATCATCTATAACCGCTGTGATATGACTATGAACCGTGTAAAAATCATCTATAACCGCCGTGATATGACTATGAACCGTGTGTAAATCATCTATAACCGCTGTGATATGACTATGAACCGTGTGTAAATCATCTATAACCGCTGTGATATGACCATGAACCGTGTGTAAATCATCTATAACAGCTGTGATATGACCATGAACCGTGTGTAAATCATCTATAACCGCTGTGATATGACTATGAACCGTGTGTAAATCATCTATAACAGCTGTGATATGACTATGAACCGTGTGTAAATCATCTATAACCGCTGTGATATGACTATGAACCGTGTGTAAATCATCTACAACCGCTGTGATATGACTATGAACCGTGTGTAAATCATCTATAACCGCCGTGATATGACTATGAACCGTATGTAAATCATCTATAACCGCTGTGATATGAAGTCCTATGAACCGTGTGTAAATCATCTATTACCGCTGTGATATGACTCAATACTATTGTAGAGCAACGTTAAGCATCATAAAATAACGAAATAAATTAGGGACTTTAGTCAGTTATCTTTCCCTGATGAAATCTGAAGCAATCCAATTGGTAAGTAGGTCCTTACTGTTGGAATCCTCGGATTTTATCATTGAATGCCTATGTAAGAATAACAAAATATTTTACATGTGTATATAATGTCTTTCTAGTTAATTAAGATATTTACAGAAGTGATGACATTTAGATAGTTCTTTACCCTAAAAATACTTGGCTTGAATTTCAAACAAATGAAATGATATACAAAATAGTTATTTAAGATTAACTTTGGCATATTAACATAAAAAGTAAGGGTAAAATCCGAGTAATCCAACTGATTGGACCTACCTATTTGAAGAATATTCAAGGGGAAATAACTGACTAATGTCCCTTATTATAAAATACAATATTAATCAAATAGTAATCACTTTGTAGTACCATAAATATTACCTTGCGTTATCGTGAATGTATTTACATTTATAGGTTTGGTGCCACTGATTTGACATTTTAAAAACTGTTTTAATTTCACGATTTTTCGTTTTTACGAAACTTTTATTATTTCTTCTTTTATATCATTCAAAAATTTAAATAATTATTTCGAGAAAACGAAATGATGTTATTTTCAAAAAACCGCGTTATCATTATTTAGAAAAAAAACCGCAGTAATTATTCATAACAAATCAAAATGATATTCGTTTAAACAAATTAATAGTGAAAATAAAAAAAGTGTTTCATTGTAAAGAATATTAATTGCTAACTTACCAAAAATACTAGATTTAAAACCACAAGAAGGAATCTAGCCAGACCATCAAAACATCCCATGATTGTTGAAGATTTTATTGTGTCTTTAGATCCTGAATATCAAAATGTTCGCTGCATATAAATGTCCGTGAAAATATCCCTTGTAATCTTCAACCTAAAAGATAACAATCCCCGGTTATTCTTGAATCATCTTATTGATTAATTTCATGGACGGTTATTTTTTCCAGCGGGGCTTAATCCTCAGAGTTATGTTCAGGACATCGAAAGTCGACAGCACTTGCATTTGAATCCAACATTAAATCGCACTTTATTTACCTTCTTTGCCACTCGACCGTCGCCCCTGACAAATGACGTTATATTACATTTATATATATATAACTCTGAATTATGATACTTGAAATCAAGTGGTTTCAAACTAAATAAAGCCAACTATTCTACGTACTGAGTCAAGTACAACCGGGAAGGGGGACTTGACAAAACAAAACAAAACAAAACAAAACAAAACAAGTTTACATCTCTTATTATTTACATGTGGTTAGACTATGTTGGCTCTGACTATAGGGCTGCTGCGAGTATCCTAGTACGATGCCGACCAGAAATTTGAGAACGAATATTCGTCACGTCCCAAATCGTTGGATCGCGATCTAATTTTAGAAAATGGTGAAAGAACATTTTCAGCTAAATAAAAACTGAAAACGTGCCGCACTACGAAAGCTTTAATTTATGTACTTTAATTTCAAGTTGATACACATTGAAACAAAAAGTTACCACTGAAAATGTTCATATAACGTCTGGTAATAGCAATGTAAGGAGTACAGGGTTTTTCATATAGTAATTTTTAAAAGCTTTAGCAGTTATTCACAAATATTTGTTATTATATGAATTCCTGTAGCTTCTTCATTAACAAGTGATTTGTTGTTCGATTCGTGAATCGATACACATGAATCGTGGTTCGGATCAGATCGCCACTTGCTCAACGAACCACAACCCTAGTTCTGATCCTTCGATGCCTCCCCTGATTTATGACATTCGTCAGCGAATTAGGCGAGGGTAACCGAATGACCTGGTACACTTGCTGTCTCTTCGGTTGAGTTCTGAAGTTTGTTGTACGTAAGTTTTATCTGCCTACATCGGGCAAAATACACATACTTAAACTGTTTAGAAGTGTTGTTCCTAATTTTACATCATTGGCGACGAGGAAAAAAGTCTTATTTAACGCAAGAGGATTGGTAATTGTAATTAATTTCGCGTTTGAAATTGTCCCAAATAATAGGCCCATTTTGTTCCGTTATTTTGGTCTGTGTATTTTTGTTTTTGTTTTTTGAGTTTACTCAAATAAACAGGTTTGCTGTATAGTATACAGAGGAAATATATTGGGAATTTGGATAATTAAGGTACTTTTTTGATTCAATTATCAGTTCTTTTTGTTAAATTTTTGTCTGACATGAAGATTAATGTAAATACTGCCAGTGAAGATGAGCTTATGTCTTTGCCAGGCTTTGGCAGAAAGAGGGCAGGGTGTATTAGTCCGGCCAACACCAAGGATGACCTTGCACGAAATGATGTAGAAAATGTTATTCAATTTATTGGTAGACATGGTCTTACTGATTCCAAATCCGATTGATGCCACTTTGTCATCATTGGGCAACTCCCAGAATCCAAGATGGCGACCAAGATGGCGGCTAGAGGCTAAATTATACATGCAAAATGTATTTTTACACGTTATGGTCATAAAATGAAGGACAAAGGTGATTTCAATATTTACAGATCGAGTTGGTTAAATATTGTTATTCTTATACAAACTTTAAAATTCAAAATGGCGGTCAAAATGGCGGTCAAAATGGCGGGTAAAGGTTATTTTCCCAGTATCTAAAAAACAAACTGGCAGAAAGAGCCTGAGTGGTGTAGAAATTTATTTACTTATAAAATAGTTTATGTTATTAAAGAAACCGATTGATTTCACTAAGTTATAATTTCTAATTACCTATTATAAATCCAAAATGGCGGCTAAAATGGCCGATATGATCTAATAGTTTCAGTATATAATATACGAGTACATACATGGACGGAAAGAAACACATTTGGGTTTAAGTTTCAATGTTTGTTATATGATTTTTTGAATCTTTATAAACTCTCAAGTTTGTAAAACTAGTTAATCCCACCTGATCATCTATTAACAACTCAAGATTCAAGGTGGAGTCAAAGATTACGATTACGAAGCAAATTCAACCAGTTCTATTTTTTTAGCAATAATGTATTGTAAATAATGAAGTGTTTTCATAATAACCTAGTTGTTTGGCTGAAAACAGTCAAATTAGCATTCGCCTGTGGCCTCGGGTTATAATGACTGTCTTCAGCCAATTACAGGCCGTTATGAAAACACTTAATTCACCATTGTCGCTGATAGGGTTCCAATAAAAAACGCTCAGATTGTACCAACATTCAAAATCGCGGCATTTTTGTGGAAGAAAAAAACACGGCCTTCATGAGAAAACTCAGTCACTATGAGATTCGGAAGCAATCAAAATGCCTGAATCTCATAAAAGCCGAGGTTTAAATGAAATGAAAATTTCATAAATAATTCGAGGGTTGCCCGCAAGATACTCGCTCTTCAACGCAATGTACTTATTACAGTCTTGCTGGCAACCCTCGAATTATGATGGACAAACTAATTTAATTTCCAAAATGTAAGCCATTTAAATAAAGAAAAACGGGAAAATAAAATTTGGTTAATATACAATTTACAGTAGACAATTTAATTTAGGATTATTATGAAGTGCTATCGTTTTGTTTAAGATTGCAATATGTGTGGATATTTGAAAAGATTATAATTCTTTTAGTTGAAATATTTCGATGCCGTGAAAATAAACTGAAACATGTCAATAGCAAAATAAGCATGTGTCAAAAAATGAGGAAGAAGCTAATTGACTGAGCTCTATCAATATCATTACACAAACAATGATACAGTCTGACTTGACTAAACTTGACTCAATTAGAATATGTGCTTAAATGTTTAAGTTTGCTTCTGTCAAATAATATTACATGACGATAGCACAATTTCTCTGGTCGTTTTGTATGTTGATAACAACATGTTCAAGTGACGACACAAATTATTGTTGACAGAGTGTTTTGAACTCAACACTCTAAGCATACTGTATGCAATGGTAAACTAAACATATTAATGATTATTATCTTTAGAAAGTATTCAAGCGGGTACTAGCTTATGACCAAAAGATATAATAAATGTCTTCACTTTTGATGCAGAATATGTGAACTAGCTTTAAAAGCATATTTTACACCCATGCTAATAGTGTACCTTCTTTACTTTGTCAAAAACTGACTGACTTGTAACATTACATTTTTGACGAATGTCAGTTGACCGCATTGTTATAGTGTCACTCCTACAAGATAGATATCTCAAAAAAAAAATACCAGCACACCAATGTCGTCAGATATTTTTGGTGCTCAGCAAATTGCAGCAAAAGTGATCATTTGTTGAACAATTTTGTTGTCTGTGCTTCTCGTACCAAGTCTTAAAGGTTTATGCGATTAAACATATATGTAATGTTACCGAAAAAATGAAGAATCACCATTTCTTGCAATGCATCGTCTATATAATGTTTGGAGTGGAACATATTTAAATATTACATACGAGATCGACAAGTTGTCTCAGCGTACTATCCTTCTTTGAAGGAGTCTTAGCAGTTGATAGTGAATATACTCCAAATGTGTTTAGTAATCAGACATGTTTAAACTTTTAGCACTGATGCATCAGATCTGTTATGTGTACTTTCAAGATATTTAGTCTTAAGTGAAACAATACATTTTTAAATTTTCTACTTGGCCATGTTTTGTAATTGATGAATCCCTTAAAACCACCATCTTGCACAGGGTAACACTATTTGCTAAATCATGAGCTAGACGCTGGGTTCAAATAGCAGTGTATACGCTTATAATAAGAATTGGCATCTACGCCACGTAATTTCTCTCTATCCTTGTAAATAAAATCAAATTATACTACACACTTTTGATGGAAATGTGCTTTTGTTATTTCTCCATTTTTATCAATGGCCAGAGTTATTTACAATGAAATAAAGAACATTCATGGTTCAGTTGTGATATCTGATGTCTAGATCGAACTTGAAATGCTCCTATTGCAATTTCTCTTATTTACTATCAAAATGTGTTACAATGTCAACAGAATTTCTATCAATTGCTTTGGCATAAATATACTCTTGAAAGATAATAGAACATGCACACAATACTTACAATATCATTAGTTTTTTTTTCTTTTCTATAACCTCCTTCAAATACATATTGATTATTATTGAAGTGGCAAACATATTGGGAAAGTGGTCGCTATTCTAAGGATATCACAACATATGTTGTTCAATAAATTAAATATTATCAGAATAGTGTCTCTAAATTGCCATCTTAGATACAATTTGCTTCCAGAGTCAACTGACAAGCTAACAAGTATCAACGATTTAATATTCGCAAGACCAAGAGATATAAAAACCTAAACATTATGCTGTATACCCATTAGTTAGGAGTTATGTCTTTTAATGTGAATTGAAATTAATTTTCAAACTCTAATCATTCCACCATCTTGAATTCTTGAAGTTATCCAAGAATACCAATATGGCATCAATCGGTTACATAAACAAAAAAGGATTACCTACGAAATAAAATGCATTGAAATTATTTGGTATACCCCAGTCTATGACTTAGATCATTGTGGTTGATATATACCAGACAGCTAGTTATTTACGCCATTATAGCCGCCATCTTGGATTTTGGAAATTTACCAATGATGCCAGTGTGGTATCAACCAGTTTTATGAACTAAACTAAAGTGTAATTCCTACAAAAATGCATTAAAACTTTTTTGAAATGCCTCTATTGCCTCGATTCTGCTCATTGTGGTTGATATACCCGACAAGTGTATTTTTTATCCGCCATTTTGTCCGCCATCTTGGATAGGATAATAAACGAGGGGTACCAAAATTGCAAAAAAATAAAATTGCAGATAATGTTAGACTAATTTCAACTATTTAAAATTAGACTGTGATAAGGATGGATTTATTATACATTAATCAGCTTTCATCCGCCATTTTGTCCGCCATTTTGAATTTTGGGAGTTGCCCAAGAGTGCCGAACTGGCATTATCCAGTTTCGTAAACTACGATGTCTAAGCTTCAGGAAAATGCAAAATCATTTTTACATCCTTCCATGCACGGTTCAATTGATTTGTGTAGTTTATATACCGGATTAATATATACCCGACAGTTAGTTATTTACGCCATTCTAGCCGCCATCTTGGATTTTGAAAATTTACCAATGATGCCAGTGTGGCATCAACCAGTTTTATAAACTAAACTTAAGAGTTATTACTTCAAAAATGCATTAAAACTTTTTTAAAATGCCTCTATGTACGATTCTGCTCATTGTGGTAGATATTCCCGACAAATGTAGCTTTTATCCGCAATTTTGTCCGCCATCTTGGATTGGATAACAAATGAGGGGTACCAAAATTGCAAAAAAATAAAATTGCAGATAATGTTTGACTAATTTCAGCTCTATTTTAATGATCATACTGTGGTAAAGATGGATTTATTATACATTAAACAGCTTTCATCCGCCATTTTGTCCGCCATCTTGAATTTTGGGAGTTGCCCAAGAGTGCCGAAGTGGCATCATCCAGTTTCGTAAACTACAATATCTTAGCTTCAAGAAAATGCAAAAACATTTTCTACATCATTCCATGCACGGTTCAGTCGATTTTTGTAGTTTATATACCGGACTATATTGTTCGTTTAAGAAATACACTGGGTTACATGTCTGCAGAGATTATGAGCAGTGTTGTTGGCAGCTTAAGCCCAGCTCTGTTTGAGCTGCTTGATTTCACTCCGGTAGGAGAGAGGTCAGCGGTTGCACAGGCTGGTGGTTCTTTTGTTAGGCACAGGGGGGGGAGGTTTGGACGAGATGGGTGCTGTGTCAACTGAACTAAGTGACATAAGTGCTTACTTGTCCAGATTCTCGCCCAGGACTAAGACGACAAGTGATACGGCAGCTACTGTTTCTGTGGTGGTGACTAGTTCGAGTAATACCACTACACAAACTAGTGGCACTGCTGTTCGCTGTGTTAGCAGCTCTGTTCAGGGTGATAGGCAGGCGGCGGATGTGCCGCAGTATTTTACTTCTGCTGTTGCGCATTCTAGCCCTATTAAAGTTATGGCTGGGAATGTGCATAGGCCAGGTAAAAGTGCTGCGGATGATGCTAGTCAACCTAAAGAAAGTAGTTCAGCGCACCTTGCGATGAATCGATCTAAGAGTGTCAGACATCCCAAACTGAGCAGGTCATTGCAACTTGCAAGACCTTCTCATGCGGGCAAGAGAAGCAATATTTCAGAACAGCAGTTGTATAGGGGCCCAGTTAATAATTATGAAAGTGATTATTATGAAGATGAGGAGTCATACTTAGATGAGACGGGCTCTGTGTCAGTGGAATATGCGGATAATGTTAAGAGTGTGGGTGGGCACCTTGTCCAGAATCCTTTAGTGGGATACCACACTCCCCCCAATCCTATACCTGATACATGTGGACATCAAGATTTACCTAGGCATAGACCAGGGTGGGTCAGCCGATGTCCAGAGTCAGGTCGGCGGGGGGTTCAGGGCATGTTCGTGGCAGGGAGTACGTGTCATCGGGTAGGACCTGCCCTGCACAGGAATATTATGATGCAGGTTCCTTATTCGCACAGGATGAGTCTTGGAGTAGCTCATCAAGGGTTGTGAATGATATTGTTGGTCGGGGAATGGTGCCTGTGGGAGATGGTGTTGTGCATAGTAACGTTAAACAACAGTATTATCCTGATAGTGTCTACCTTAGGCAGAATAGGGAGGTTGCTCGTGAAATACATGTGAGCCAGCCCAAGCAGGAGCACCGGGCCCAACCATACAAGAAACAGTCTAATTATCATTCTGAAAATAGGGTTCAAAGGCAGCCTCCAAGGGTTGATCATTCGAGGGGCCATGCTGAAGCTGTTTAATCAGTACAGCCTGGCACTCGACAAAATTTGACTCGTTGGTCTAGGTATAGTCACCTTGACTTGCCAAGTGTCCATGAGTCAGATGATGAGTCTTTTGTGGATGCCAGAACTCTGAATTCTAGAGGTAAATCCAAAGCTAAGCCCAAAAAGCAGGTACAGTCGACAGGTAGCTCAGATTCTAACAGTTCAGCCTCGGATAAACTTTAAGTAGAAGTTCTAGAAAACAAAAAGGGGAATTTTCTGGGAAAGATAAGAGGGGGGACCCCCGTAAGTTACCTAAGAATTTGCGTTTTGATGGCTCCACTAATTGGGTACCATTTCAACAAAAATTTACAAGTTATAAAATGGTGGGGGGAGGGAGAATGCAAAGACTACCTACACTGGTGTGTGGAGGGTAAAGCTCTGGAATATTTTTCTATCATAACTGGCATGGGTAAAGATTACTCATATCAGGAACTGACTAGAAAAATGGAGAGTAGGTATGGTACTAAGGAATTGCCAGAGACCAGCAGAGGCAGATTTCAGCAGGCTTGTCAGGGCCAATCTGAAACTTTGGAGGATTGGGCTGACAGGGTCATGACCCTTGCAACAGCTGCTTTTTTGGACCTTCCAGAAAGTTTTGTGGTGCAAGAGGTTATCTCTAAATTCTGCCTTGGATGCTGTGATAAAGAAGCTGGCAAACAAGCTTGTTTTATGAAACCTCAAACAATATTTGAGGCCATTGACAAGGTTAGACAGTATCAGCACCTGTCACAGGCAACTGACAATGCTAAAAAGGGAAAATCAGCGTTAACTGTTAATGCCGTTGGCTCAGTGAGTGATGGGCGCCTTGAAAAATTAGAAAAGGCATTACCTGCATTGACTGCAAAGCTGGAGGATTCAGTTAAGGTGGCACCGTCTAAGGAGTCTAATAACCCTTCAGTTAAGAAAAGAGTGCGCTGTTTTTTATTGTAAGGAATTGGGTCATTTTCGCTCCAGTTGTCCTAAATTTTTAGCTAGGAGATCAGAGGGGGGTGCATTTGCACCCAATAACGGTTCGGAAAACTAGAGAGGGCTGGTGGTGAAGGCCGCACCCCAATGCCCGCTGATGTAAATGGCCAATATTTTTTTGGATTTAGGCTCTGGTAATGTTTCATTGTATGGTGAGGTTGAAACCGTGTCAGTTAATGCTATTAGGGCTGGTTCGTCTTTTGTTAAAATTGGGCTGGGAAGTTTGGAAATTATGGCGCGAGTAGATTCAGGTGCTGAGGTTTCAATAATTTCTTCAGCTGTCTATGATAGATTAACTGTTAAACCTAAAAAATTACATATCGTTAATATGCATTTGGCAGACAAGGGTTCAACTATGCAGGGTTGGGTAACCGAACCTGTTAAGATCACCATTGGGGAGCAACAGTTTCTTGAAAGGGTTTATGTTGCCCCGATAAATGATGATATGTTACAGGGTCATGATATGCTAAGACACATGCAGGCAAGCGTTGATCTGTGCTCGGATTGCTTGGTGATTAATGGGGAGAATATTCCATTGGTAACTAGATTACAGGATTCTAAACCATTGTTGGCAAGGGTATCTGTCGCTAAGCGCTTAGTGGTACCACCTAACTCGGTGGTAAGGGTTAATTGTAAAATGACCGAAAATTTGGACAATTACTACATTGAGCCGGTGAGTGATTTAAAACTCTTGGTTCCTAAAGTGGTCCGAGAAGCTAATCAAGATCCAATTCTGTGTTTCATCAACCCGTCAGACAATTTCCACACCTTGAAAAAGGGGAAACTTGTTGGAACGGCTTATGAAATTGATATATTGGTGAATGATGTCACTGATAGACCTTGTGTGCATGTTGTTGATGCTGGGGGTAATGGGGAATCACATGCGGTTAGTTCTGAGAATCCAAAGGCACCTTGCTTTAGTGATTTAAGAACCAAGTCCTCTGTTGAACAAGGATCCTATTCTTGTTCTGTACCGAACCATTTGAAAGATGTGTTTGAGTCATCTAAAGGCAATTTAGATGATGAACAAGCAGAAAGGTTGGCAAAATTGTTAATTGATTTTGCTGATGTTTTTGCTGAAAATGAGTATGATCTGGGAAATTTTACGGGTAAAGAGCATTCTATCGATACAGGTGACGCTAAGCCTATTAAGCAAAGGTTAAGACGTACCCCAGCTTGTTTTGCGGATGAGGAAGAAACTCATTTGAATAAAATGTTACGGGCGGGGGTGATTCAAGAGAGTACGTCTGACTGGGCTTCTGCTCCTGTACTTATAAGAAAGCGTGATGGTAGTGTACGTTGGTGTATAGATTACAGAGCACTGAATGAGGTTCCTGCTGTTATCGTGAAGGCTTTGTCATCCTATGTTTACAGGGTCCAATTGAGAAATGCTGTATTTGTGGTGAACCATGACAGGATGTTCCCGTGCCGTGATAGAAAACTGCCGGATTGGATCAGAAAGTATCAGCAAGGTGGGCAATCTAGTGAGGATACAGTACATGATGATGATACCCTGTATTGTATCTGTAGAAAGCCGTACCATGGAAGTTTCATGATCCAGTGTGACTGGTGTGAAGAATGGTATCACGGGTCTTGCGTGAATGTTTCAGCCTCGGATGCTTTGGACATTGACAAGTACAAATGCAGTCAATGTCCGTAGACTAACCTGTGTTTTTTCTTATTTTTGTCTTTTCAGGTTAGATTATTAAGATGTCAGATTTTGGTAAGCGCTCTGAAGCTCTGCTGGCCGCTGGCAAGGTCTACGATAACCCCGATGACTTTGCCAAAAACATTGGGTTTTTGCTTCCGCGGGACCGACCCCTGGCTTTGTCTCTGCTTGAACGTATGATTGCCTTGGCTAAGTCAGGGCATAGTGTGGGAAGGCAGAAACGTAAGTTTCAGGGGTGGCTGATGAAGCTGTCCAAATCCCTTGAATCTTATCAGATTATGGATAGGGATTGGATAAGTGTTAATGTTTGGAAGCTGCCATCTCCGCCTAAATCCAAAGAGCAGTTGGCGCCGGACGGTAGTGATACGGTGGATGTTAGGCTCAAGAGTGACCCATCCATACCCAGAGTCCAGCATGTTGTTGGTGTGGAGGACAAGGATGACACACCTTGTGTCATCCCGATAGGATCTCCAGTACCTAAGACACCTTGTCCTAGGTCCCCATCTACTCCTGGCTCATCAGTTTTGCTTGGTCTGGGTGATTTAACGATGGATGAGTTGGGCTCTGACCTAGATATTGACCTTGGGACTCCTAGTCCTAAGGGAAATTCTGGGGCGTCGCCCATGAAGGTGGGGAGCGGGACTCCTAGTTCTGTTCCTTGCCCCACGGTTGAGTCTGAGCCACCTCAGGATGTCTCTGAGTGTAAGCCCCAGAAAAGTGCACGAGCTGCCAAGAAGGCTGCAAAGCGCGCACGCGCTAAGCGGTCTTAAAGGCTTGCACGTAAAGCTGCTCTTGGGGCTGTGCCAAAGACTATGTCGATGGATGAGAGTTTAGGGGCACCTTGTCCCGACTCAGTGAATCCTGACATGCCTGAGTTACAACCGTCTAGGTCTTTGGAGGAGAGCATAAGGGCACCTTGTCCTGGCTCTGTGATTCCTGTGGATGAGAGCATTAGGGCACCTTGTCCTGGCTCTGTGATTCCGGTTATAACTGCTCAGTCGGTACCCAAATCGCGTCAACACAAGCGTTCTGCCTCGAGCGCCCGATTGAGTTGCAGTGTAGAGGGCCTACAAACAAAGGCAATCTCGTTTTCCTCTGAAGGGGCTGTCTCTTCATCCAAAATTGCTCTCTGTGGGTTGAAACGTACCATTTTCAACCCTGAGGCAAAAAAGATGAAGATTTGCCGTGACAACCTTAGGGAAGTCAGGGACAGCTTTGTGATGAAACCTGCGAAGGGTCGGGTGTGCTTGGTAGGGGGTTGTGATAGCCAGGGTGCTACGTACCTTAAGGTGCATGCACTGAAGGTCCATAATCCCCCGGTGTTCAACTCCCGGTTGGTCTTGACAGCGTCCCTCCTCAATCAGAGAAGGCAAGCACTGTTGCAGGCTGGTCGTTGGCTTTTGGCTCGTGAGGCGTCCAGGGCAGATTTGATCACCTTGATCAATAGCCATGGTATGGTTAGCGAGTCTAAGCCTGTGACCAGGGAGTCAGATGACTAGGGGATGATGGAGGCTTTCTGTGTTTTTGCGAAGCAACCAGTGCCTGAGCAATTCGCTTTTAACCCTGTTAATAGTGTGGGTTGTCTCTTGCACTGGAAAGTGGTCTATGTGGTGTCGGCTTTGTTGTCTGGTGAACACCTGGTGAGACACACCTGGAAAACCTTATTTCCAGAGCCTAGCGATGAGGCACCTTGCCCTTCGCTGGCTGTAGTGGGTCGGGTTATCCCAGATGCTGTTGATAGCCATTTCTCTTGGACCGGCTTTGCAGTTACGCAGGTGTAGGGAGCCTCCAAGAGATCTTGGCTATGGTTGCTAGGGAACGAAAGGTGAACTTAGTTGGTCTTGTGGCCAACTATTGTGACCCTGATAAGTACCCTAGTTCGGAAGAGTTAGACAATCTTCCTCCACTGGTTATGGTGGCCATTGGCTTTCATCCCAAGCAGGCTGCTAGGTCACATAGATTTGTGACTGAAGGGCTGGATAAGATGGGCACCTTGCTCTCTCATCCAGCTGTGGTTGCTGTGGGTGAGGTTGGGCTGGACCACTCAACTGGGGAGGAAGAATGGCATTACCAGATGAGCCTTCTGTATAGACTCTTGCCTCTGGTGAAACAAGACAAAGTCTTGGTGATCCATTGTCGGGGTATGCGGAGGGATGACGGTACTGAAGCGCATTGTTTGTTGCTCCATCTCCTTGAACGGAATGGAGTACAGAAAAGGCAGATAATACACGTCCACAGCTTTAATGGCAACTCGTTTGTGTTGAACAGTTGGCTTACAAGGTTTCCTTGTGCCCTGTTCAGCTTCAATCGAGCAGTGGAAAGCTTCTCTGCCGAGCAGTGTGCTGCTCTTCAGATGGTGCCGGAGGAAAAATTGATGTTGGAGACGGACGCACCTTACTTTACTAAGGCAGGAAGGTCGTTTTCTTCTCCAACAGAAATTTTGGATGTGGCGGAGATGATAGCAAGAAAGAGAGGGGTGTCCGTACAGCATATTTTGGGGTGTACCGTAAGGAATGCCCTGAAGCTGTATGGGCGATTGTAGGCTAATGCTGGTGTTGGCAGAGGGGAAGTGCGCTGAGGCTGAGAATGGTACTGTATATATGCAGAGGGGTAAGTCAACTAGTTAAGATATTTTCTGGTACCTTGTCAGACAATGTTGCATGTTCCAGGGTTAGATTGCTTGAAAATCTTGTTCCCTGGATGATGCAGGTCTAGTTGTACTTGTCCCTGAATTTTTAGGTTTGGACACCTTGTCCTGTGAAACCTGTTGGAACACCTTGTTCCTGTTTTTTAGGTTTGGACACCTTGTCCTGTGAAACCTGTTGGGACACCTTGTTCCTGTTTTTTAGGTTTGGACACCTTGTCCTGTGAAACCTGTTAGAACACCTTGTTCCTGTTTTTAAGGTTTTGACTCCTTGTCCTGCGAAACCTGTTGGGACACCTTGTTCCTGTTGTTTAGGTTTGGACACCTTGTCCTGCGAAACCTGTTGGGACACCTTGTCCCTGTTGTTTAGGTTTGGACACC
Source organism: Mactra quadrangularis (assembly GCA_025267735.1). Taxonomy (NCBI): domain Eukaryota; kingdom Metazoa; phylum Mollusca; class Bivalvia; order Venerida; family Mactridae; genus Mactra; species Mactra quadrangularis. Next base: position 2,995,370 of record CM046299.1, read on the forward strand.
TTGTCCTGCGAAACCTGTTGGGACACCTTGTTCCTGTTGTTTAGGTTTGGACACCTTGTCCTGCGAAACCTGTTGGAACACCTTGTTCCTGAATTTTTGGGTTTGGGCACCTTGTCCTGTGAAACCCGTTGGAACACCTTGTTCCTATGTTTTGGGTTGGGCACCTTGTCCCATGAGACCTTGTCCTATCGCGTAGGAAGTCCTTAGGCACCTTGTCTAAGTGTCTGTCTAGGCCCGGGCCTAGACTGGTACCTGTCCCCCTCATTTATTAAGTCGGGGGGAGTGTTGTATCGGTTGCCTCCCCTGATTTATGACATTCGTCAGCGGATTAGGCGAGGGTAACCGAATGACCTGGTACACTTGCTGTCTCTTCGGTTGAGTTCTGAAGTTTGTTGTACGTAAGTTTTATCTGCCTACATCGGGCAAAATACACATACTTAAACTGTTTAGAAGTGTTGTTCCTAATTTTACATCAGTTCATACAGACAAATAAACTGAATTTAAAACACGAAAAATAACAACTAAAATGACTACACCCTTTCACACTCGTCAAAGACTAATAATTTGATCACTACACATAATTTTACTCTCTCTGCGATTTGTTTTAGTTCATATCCATGATAAACGTAAATCGTGAGGAGATAAGGGCTTTTCTTTATTTGGTGTGTGGAGGTGACTCTTACATGCATGACGACAGTCTTTGTACATAACAAGCAGAATATAACTTGTTTTTATCAAATTGAAGAAATCAGTAGCTTTTTTTAACGTCGTATTCAACACATACGAGGGGTGATTGATAAATTCGCGGAATTCCTTTCTAAAATATTTACCCTTTTGTCAAATAACATTAAAACTCAAATAAGTGTAAAATAATTCATTTGCGTTTTAAAAATCATATTTGTGAACAGATTATCAATATGTAGAAAGAATAATTGGTATCCATAGCAACCACTGTTTGGTCACTTGAAGCACGCTATTTTTCACCTATTTTTTAAACATTAAACATGATATTACGGACTCAATTTTAGTACGAATTATGCGCCAACATTAATTACACCAGCGTGACGTCTGGAAAGCATTTCCTGAAAGTTTCATGAAATTCTTTTGAATGGTTATTTCATAGCAGAGATTTTAGAATCGTGGCTTCAAAACCACGAATGACGTCAACAAATGATTTTGAGTTGGGTGCAGTCATAAATTGTTGTGTTTGACTCAATTTGTCACCTGCAGATACGCTTAAACAAATTAAAACTGCTGATACATTACCGTCATGTGGAAAAACAATTGTCTACAAATGGCACCAGAGGTTCAGGAAAGGTAGAACATGGGTATTTGATGAAATAAGACCAGATCAACTGACACTGACAGTAACTGTTGGAAAGGCAGCGTGAGTGGAGAACCAACTATATAAGGATTGATGGCTTACAGTGTGCTGTATTGCACAAGAGAATTATTTATTCATTCAGTGAGGAATACTTTAAAGTTACATTTAATCTGTGGGTACAAAGCCATAGAAAGTATATGGAAATAGGTGGTGAATATGTGCAGAAAGTAAATAAGAAACTTCACTTCGACGTTTAAGTAATCTAATGATGACGTCGGCGTGCTTCAAGTACCGTATACTAGTGTTGTAAAATGTTTCGTGAAAACTTTATTTTCCAATGTATCAAGAAAATATTTGGGCTTTATATCAGTCTTTGGTAAACATACAGAATGGTGTATTTTGTTCTTTCCTATGTTATCCCGTGTACCATTAATAAATAAATTCCTCGAACTTTCCAATCACCCCTCGTATATAGGTCATATATACGACAGCCAGCCCTTCCTACTATAGGTTTCCTGGACACTTCTATCACCAGTACTAACTTACCCTACCACGAAGCCGACTACTCATGTATAGTGTAATGGCTGTCTGGCATGTCCGAAATTGTAACTATCCGAAAACTATACTATTATTTCATCATTTTTCATATAAAACAGAAGCGTATCTAGGCCGTTTTGGTGATTACGCAGAAATGCTAGGGGCCTGAGGGATTGCCCCTTTCCCGGTAAATTACGACAATTACTGTTCGTTTCAAAAGTTTTAATGTACACAGAGAGCCATAGTGATTAATTTGAGTAATGCTTTGTATGACTCCTTTTATATGACATTTTCATGGAGTAAAGTTATCACAGTCGAGTCAAATAATGCTTTAACAGCGTTGGACATCCAATTTCTCATGTTTTTTTGGCACTTTTAGATTTTCGATTTCTGGAATCAAGGTTACGCACATGCGTAAAGTGCGTGATGGCAGATACGCGCCTGATATAAAACATTTAGAGTTCATATCATTTATAGAATCGGACCGGTATACGATGTTAATAGAGTATCAATAGCATATTTAATAATAATTACAGAATAGAATAGTTTAATTGTTGATATAATGTATACATACGTGTTTGTTATTAAATCTGAGCGGACCGTTCCTTCGTCAATATTATACATACGCATACATGATGACGTCACATATAGTATTTTGCCGCGTCATCGCGTAGGAAAGTTTTATACATTGCTGGATTTTATATTTTAAGTTTATTATGTGCTTTCTTGTTAAATATATGTTGTTTTATGTTTTGCTAAGATGTTTGAATGGGTACCAAGTGATTTACATACTTATTTTAAGGATCGTAGCTTGCCAGCATTAGAACTATTCGCTGACGATGATGCAATATTTGCTCATCAGCCTTTTAACGTAGTAAATCTGCTTATTTATTATTTGTAGCGCATTAAAGTTATTCCTTTGCCTATTTATAATAAGATTATTAATATATTTTCAGTTATAGTTAACTGTCTGACAAGTGTATTGTTAGGTTTACTTATTTTCATTGCTACAAGTAGGAACTATTTTGTAAATTGTACCATGTTTGTAGAATGCTGGCTAATTCTGATTGGTCAATCAGGATTTGCCAGCATTTCACCCTATATAAGAGCGGCTGGTTCAAAATCTTGGTCCACAACTGCCATCAGGCTCGCACTACTCGCTCTATCAACATCTGTATAGAAAGTAACTTAATATTTGTATTTGTATTGCAAATCAGTCATCATAATCGGTAAGGAATACCTCAAAACGTTTTTACCGTTTATTATTCAACACCCAGATCGTAATTTTCTCTAAAACTATACTTTATTCATAAAATAGTCCCGAGCCGCAGTGGACCAGTCGTACTTTTAGGGCGTGTAGATTGTATTCGTCATTACATGTGCATATATATATTCTTAAAAGATCCATGAAAAATACAGAAAACCTATTATCAACCTAAAAACGATTTTGTCCTTTATTCTCTTTGTTTTGGTGTTCTTTTTCGCCCATCCTGACAAATGAGCGAAGTGGTTACAACTTATTAGACCTAGAAATCTAGACTGAACAACACAACAACGAGTCTAGATCCACACGTAGCCAAGTGGCTTACAATAGGGTATGACCTGACGCGACGTGGTTTCAAACCCGCGATCTCCGGATTCGAAGTCTGACATGCTAACCACTACGCCACGGCCGCGGCTAAATCAGCAGCTATTTAGTGCTTTCTTAACAACTGTTTTAGGATGTTGTTGTTTTTTACAGGCAATGAGAGAGGTCATCGTAAAACTGAAATGTATACAGTACCCACCAAAAGTTTGGAGACATTTTCTCTTTGTAGGCCAACTGAATAGCTGTTAACTAGAATATGATAACTGTTTATTTTAAAATGCTTTTAACTTTTGCTTTATTTTTTGTTTATCATTATAATTATAACTTAGACTTCAAAAATAGCATAAAAGCATTGTTATGGAAAATAATTACAATAAACGTGGCTTTGTAGGCTTTAGGATACGGATGCTGAATCTTATAAAACGTGTTGCATTCGCGCAATTTGTTTTCATTTTACGAAAAATGAATACTTAAATATATTAAAAATAATGATTCTACAAAGATAATCATCAAAATATATACAAGAATTATAGTAAATTTCTCTTGTCTCCAAAGTTTATGAGGGTACTGTATATGTTTAAACCTTGTCTTATTACATAACTGTCCACCAGAGGCCATGGGTGATTAATATAAATTGTCAAAGCGTGTTAAACAGTCTAGCTAAAATAACTTCCTTAGCATAAATATATACTTAACGAAACTTCTAAGTACTCCGATTTCAGTATTGTAGGAAGTCTTATTTTTCAACATTAAAGTCTGATCAACGATGGGAATTTGTTTTGGACCATACTGACCTTTGCTTTCATGGTTTTCATGCTACTTTATCAATGCAAAACATTTTTGTCGCGCATGCGTTGGCATGGGAAGATTTTCTAATTGTTTTGATGTAACAGAAAATAAGCAATTAGAAGTCTTATTCTGGAGGTGACGCACCGTCTGGCAAAATACTTATTCATGACAATTTCTCGTTCTTGAGGCGACATTCGAGCCTATTCCTGATTTTTCGTTGTGCATATCAGCACACTAATGATTTTCACTAAAACTGACAAAGTGCAATTTTTGCACGATAAGCACGTGCGCATTTCCGCTTTTCTGCACATGCACGACAAAACCAATTTTGCATCCATTAAGAAGCATGAAAACCATGCAAGCAGACGACAGTAAAGTCCTATACACATTTCCATTAACGATCGGACATAAATGTTGAAAAATGAAAATTTCTGACAACATTGAAATCGGAGTTCTTAGAAGTTTCGTTAAGTATATCTTAGCTGTAGTAGTTTATCCTACAGTGAACCAACCTTATATTATAACTATATGTGTTAGTATAAGAATAATAAAGTAAAAAATAGGTTCGAGAGTCGACAATCCGTTTTCATGCATTTATATTTTCATTATTTTATTAGTTTCTTTATTGACATGTAGTTAGACTAGTTAAGTGCTGACCCATTGCTAAGCTTGATAGATTGTTACTCTCATAGCAATCGTTGATTTAATGGAATAACAGACAGACGGACGGACGGGTCGATGATATGTTCTTTCAAAAATTGATGTATCATATATACAATGTATATAGTAATTTCATTAACTTAAGCATCATGTGAACTTCACCGTGTCTAGAGAGTGATAGAGTGTTTATCATTTCACTTGTTAACGAGAATTAATTTTGGTGCAGAACATGTTTTAGTATTACAGTGAGAAATTAAGAGGGCTTACTGTTTTCACCAATAATTTATTTTAATTTATTCCTTGTCAGCATGGTTTGCTCTGTACGCATTGTTCTGATTTTGACAGAGGGTGTTCAATTTCTTAGGCGGAACAAATAACCATAATTTCGAGTTGATTTGTTATAAAATACGTTCTACTTTCACTCTCTGTCTGTGATATCAAGATTGGAACAGTTAACAGGGTTTAGGACAAATCAACCCGAAGGCAACTTAAACCGATATAGCTCAGACCGTAAGTTGGGACAACTCAATACGTAAATGGGGACAACTTAACTCTTATGATAAACACTGGGGAATGTTTGTTAAAATAGTTATGAAACAAAAAATAATAATTCAAATCATTACAATCAACAAAGAATTATAACCTACTAATAAAAACATTTTATCAATGATCCAAATGACACGTGACCATTTATATAACTTTGTGCAGACCGCCTGTGAGTATAATCTACCAGCTGATAAATAGCTTTCGGTGTTTATTGGAGTATTTCGGAATTTTCCGTTGAAAGCTAGACAACTTTAAAGCGGCGACAATTGGCGGAAAGTTGCGATTGTATTGTATTAAATATTGTGTTTCTATCGATCCAACCATTAAGAGTATTTGAGATATTATCTTACATTGAAAGATTTATGATCATTTCTTCATAATGTATAGATTTTCTATGTTAAGATAACAAGAAATCTTACTTCATATACTTGCGTTCTCAGTATTTATCATCGAAACTCGTGGTTGAAGATTTGACATTAATTCAGGGGCGACTCTGACAAATCTATCCAAGAGGAATGGTCAAATCATTAATTTTCCAGGGATTGGAATCGATTTCATAATTATTTTTTTTTAATTTTGATTCTAACTTCAGCGAGGTCTTAACTCCATATCCTGTTTAATTACACAAATAATTCAATGTAACACTGCTCCCAATTTGCAACCATGCAGGTCCCGCCCTTCTCAGTGTTAAACACTGTTTCCAGTGATTAGCTGTAATTACCGACCAAATCTGATTAAAACCCGATCTAAAATTTTCCGCTCGCCTATCTGTTTACGGAGATTGTGACCGACCGAATGACTGACTGCATGACTGACTGACTTCAACTTCATTTTATAAACTTTGATGATACTCACATACGTATAGTGCGTACAAAAAAACAACACTGTTTATAATAACAATACAGTGAACTAACCCTCGACGAGGGATGCCCAGGATGACTTTAAAATCAATAACTGTGATATGTATTACAAGTGTCTTAGTTGTTGGTGTAATGGAAAGCGTTCTACCACATGATTTACAGTGGTAGTGGTTTATCAACCATGCTAATTTTGTTAAAATGATAATTGGAAAAGATTAAATATTATAGTGCGTACAAAAAAAACGTGTTTTGGTAAACATTAAACTTGAGACAATTCATTTCAACGGTAGGCAGTATTGAAAATATAATTTGATAATATATTTTTCTCTATGTGTAAACAAACAGAACATATGATTTTAACTTTGAATGGAATCATTGTATCACAAATACATCTATAATTTAGTTAATTTATTTCTTTTGTACTGGACTCATAGTGGGTCCTTTTTACCAAAGAAAAATGCTGACGCCAAAAAGATGTTGGCGCTGCTCGATTCACAATTTTACACCGTCGCGTCATTGTAAGCTTAATCAATAATTACTGTACGGTATGGTCCAATCGGTGGTCATACAGTAGAGGTTGTTCTGTACTCGTTACATTATACCTCGTTAAATCGACTTTTTTAACTTAATGATTTAAGCATATACGACATTAAGTATATAAACACGAGACAGTGACTCAGAAATGTAAAGATTTGTACATAAACCACGTATATAGGAAATAAACTTACCTTGTTAATTACATCCAATCAGCTGTTTGTTAAATATTAAAATCAATCTCCTTTCATAACATCAATATTAATGTCACGTATTTGACACCATCGTCCACGATAAACTGTATTTCAGACACAAATATGGTAGTTATACGCGGAATGCATAAATCAGTACTTAATTTTGAAATCTACATTTACCGTCGATATTACTTACAAATATTTTACACTATCAGTCTAAAGTATTCATGTATGAAACGCTATCAGCCTGTATGTAGAAAATATTTAAATATAGGTTAATTGCACAGGTGACAAGTTATATATAGTAACACGACGTCATTTTTGTTTACGAATGAGAATAAATAAAAATAAGGCAGTAAAATATCCGTATTATTGTGTGATATTCCGAGAGCTTAAGTCACCAATGAAATGAGGTGTGCTCAGATCCTGTATTGTATCGTTGATTGATTCACATCATAATGATTAGACTGGTTAACACCACAGGTTGACGTACAGAACTTTCACAGAGAAGGCCTCTTATATCAATATAATTAAATACAAATGTACCGTATGGGTAAAGGTTATACATGTATGATTATGTTTGGTTTAATGACGTTTCAACACAATGTTGGCGATTTTACGGCGACCAGGGCACCTAACATAGCTTTCCTGGACCATAACCAGTGCCTACATTCCCTTCCGCAAGGACGGCAATTTCTCCATATACCTTGTAGAGTGGTCAAATATGTAGGAATTCTTGTCTATGAGCCAAAGATTTAGGAACAAAACTCAACATGATTGTAAATAAAACATAATTCTGAGATAGAATCGCTTTGAAAGTATTTAAAAAAATAATTCATTAATTTCAATTATGCAAATTCTAAGTTCTATGTAGAAACTCCACAAATGTTGATTTTGACATTATCTTTATAAAAGCTATCTCAATATGGACTCTGTACGGTTTTCGTCATTGTTTAAGTAATTTTGCCCAAATAAAATCATTAATCATGTAATTCAAGAACAAACACACTTGTAAATGTAGAATCCGGGAATGTTTGTGATTCAAGACCCATGGCCGAATCCAGCAGGGGGGTAAGGGGGTCCGGACCCCCCCCATAGAATTTGGAAAATGTACATGTCCAATAGTGTATTTCTTGCTTGTAAGTCATTTTTAAGTAGTATGAATCAATTTTTCTCAGTGCTTATCATAGATTAAATGGTTATTTAGTTTTTATTATCCATATGTTTATTTTTTTCTGCAAAATATGTACAATGTGGTTGTGGTTTAGGACCCACCCTTCTAGAAAAGTTCGGACCCCCCCCCTAGAAAAAAAATCCTAGACCCGCCCCTGAAGACCTGTGGTTAATATACTAAGATTATACCATTATAGAAGTATTGTATAATTTTACTCAAGTGGGATAAGTCACTGATTTAGATACAGTCGCCTATGTTTAAACTATGTATTTTAACTGACATGGTAATTTACATATAACATATAATTTACGACGTGTTAGGTTTATTAGATTATTGATTGTTAACCTGCTCATTTTGCATTCAATATGCGACATATAACTACTGTTGTCATTATATCCTATGTATAGCGATAAACGTTCACAGCTGGGTAGTAAAACAAGTTCTTTAACTTAGATTAATCACTTTTGTGTTCACTTCCTGGTACCCAAGTACTGAGGTAGAAGGATTTAGTTATTTTGCTCAAGAACCATCGAGGTAGGTAATGGATCAGATTCGAACCAACAGGGAGCTAGATATCCTGTGATTACCAGTCAATCGTCGTAACCACTCGGGCACACCCGCTCCGATAAACGTTAATCTATGGTTTGTCTAATTTATGAACCTAAATGGAATAAATATCAACAAGTTTATTTCTATAAGGTTTACGCCGTGTCAACACGAATATGGTTATTTCACAGGGACCGGTTCACCTAACCTAGCTTTCCTTGACCCTCTCGGTTTAATTCCAGTAATCACCCTTTCCCAAGACCAACAACTCCGTCATATGTCTGGATATTGTAGTCAAATTTTTTTCGGAAGGGTATAACCAAATCGGTTGAGGCCCAAAACAACCACCCCTTGGGACAATGGATTCGATACATGCGTGTAGCCTACTGCACGCCGGGACCGAGCATCTACTACATGAAGTTTATATGTAAACGTACATTAGTCACACACTGACTCGAAAGTACATCGCTAATATTTGAATTACATCCATTACGAGTTACCATCATTGTTTCTACTGAAGTTAGTAATATTTGTATTTTTTTTCTTACCTTGATAAACTAGCTAAGAGAATTATTTACATAATAGTTACAAGTGACTAGGAATTAATACATTTAGCAAACGTCACTTTCTCACAGAACAGACTAAAAAAACTTTTGATTTCTGCACTCATCCAATGTCACTTTGACTACACTTGTTCTTTTTGGTACAATGGGCTGACAAAATATTGGAAAAATAAACTTCAAGTCACCCAAAATAAAATTATAAGATTTGTGCTTAATCTTGACCACAGAGCTCATATTAAACACAATCATTTTAAACAACTTAACTGGTTACCAGTCAAAGATAGAGTCAACCAGAATATCTAATGTCATGTTTTTAAACTTAGGCATGGTCTTAGTCCCAACTATATGGTAGAACATTTTATCCCCCAAGATTTTATCCACTCCTACAGTACTAGGTTCAGTAAAGAAGGGTGTTATTCCATCCCTAAGGTTGGGTCATTTGGTGCTAAAACCTTTGCCTATGCTGGGTGCCATCTTTGGAACAGTTTACCAGTTAAAATTAAAAACATAAAAAGTCTTACATCTTTTAAAACTGAGGTTAAAAACCATTTATTTTGTAATAGCTAAGTAAACTGTGATACTGTTATTTATTTCTGTGATATTTAAAGTATAATTCTCCCTGTGATATCTAACTGTGAATTTTTATACTTTTTTACATATGTCTAATTCTTAATTTATATTAATTATTCATTTTAAGGAGCCTTCCTGAGTCATCCATCCAAATTTCATTTCATTTGTTTATTGCCATGGACCACAATGGAAATAAGAGTGTTCTCTTTTTTGTGTTATCCATAGTATATAAACACATTGAACACGGTTGTACTCCCCATTTATTTAAATGAAAATAAATAAGTTTTATAAAGTATCATAAAAATTTAATGAGTGCAAATTATTAATCAATCTTGTGATATTCATTTCTTATTTTTATCCTATTAAATTGTTTAAATTCTTAAATTGATATGTTATAAATTGTTTTATGACTAACTGATGTATTTTATATTTTGTACCATGTTGACTGTGATTTATGCTGAATAAATAATAATAAAACACCATGAAAACCTACTCAAATAATTCCTGTTCAGTGCACCATAGTGACGTCCTAGTCGTCTTTCTTTATTGAAAAAGTCAAACGTTAGATGGTTTTCTAGGACGTTGGCAAAAAGTATAATACTGGCGTTGAAGTGAAGTATTCACTTACATGAAATACTTTCAACCATAGACATATTCTTCACTATATAAATACATGTACTTACAACTCTTTAAAACTAAGAATCGAAACGGATTGTTCATTGTTTTGTTTTTCTTAAAACAGTAGGATTTGTAACATCCTAGTCCCATGGTATTGTCATCTCTGTATATTTAGATTTAATAGTATCCATGGAATAGACTAAATAGAAATCACCATTTATATTATTAAGTTTGAAAACGTCTTATTGCTCATGTTTAGCATACACTATTCAACATAATTCAGGAATATTTTGAATTGATAGGTCCAAGAATGTTATTACGAATATTTCCTGCTTTTGACTTACGATGACTTTTATCGCAAGATCTTTTGTGTTAAAATTGCAAAAATGAGACTATGTTTGAGTGGAGAAGACGTGTTTTTCTCGTCTCTTAAATTATACGGATTTTACTGGAATAAACTTATGCTTGCAAAATGAAACTTATATCAAAATGTGCGGAATAAAACAAGGATTTTCATGTTATAAATGGATTTTAATAATGATGCTTATTATGTGAGTTATTGACAATTTTCTTATAAACAAAAGATTGACAAAGGAATAAATACAATATATTGTTTACTACATGTACTTGTTTGTATAGACGGTGAACACTTGTCAGATAAATATTTGGATTATAAAACTATTGTTATGGCCTGCGGGACATCAGATTATACTCAGCAATTATCGGATTACAGCCCTGGATTACCTACAGCGCCATCGGCGACATATACAAGTATGAATGCAAATTTACATAACGGGTCATTTAATAGTTCGCAAAATGAATTGACACCGCTCTCAGCTGTACGGCTTGATAATATCCAATACTCATCAAATATGTGTGACATACTGGACCAAGAAAACACTTATCATGACGAATATGATGAATGTTCATTCATCAATCACGCTAATGAAGGGGGTAGTGCTTTCGAGGATAATGAAATGAGTAGCCAACCACAATGTAATCAGCAATTCTTCTATACCTTAGATGACTGTTTAATAAACCTGCCTCAAAAATTGTACGTTGAAAAATTACTATGCTTAACAAAACGAAACGACAACGATATTTCTCTATACCGATCGATTCTGTTGAAGAGAGCTCGTGAAATAGAAACATGCCCTAAGGGGTATCTCGTTCAAAGACGATCGACTAAAGTTGAGGAAAGCTGTGTTAGATATGCCAAAGACTGCTTCACCCTGCAAGAGTTTATAGACAATAAAAATGACAAATCAATTGCTGAAATATTCACTAAAAGACGTACTACAGCTCGGTCAGACAATCAAGATGGTAAAGAGAATGATACATCGCAATTATCTAATACCTTACAACAGGAACTAGCTTTAATGAAGTCCAGCATACAACTTCTACAACAGGACGTTACTATACTTAAACAGGAAAATATTATGCAAAAACATACTATTGATAAATTGACAATTGATCTAAAAGATTGTAGAGCTGCTCTAACTGAAAGTAACAATGAAAGTAAACGTCTTAGAGATATTGATATAAGCAACGTCAATGACGTCAAAAATAGAGTCCATGCACTAGAATCAACAAAAACTCAACGTTCATACGCAGCTGCCGTAATGGGTCATATTCCAATTAATGACCACGCTCCCATCAACCCTGCATCACAAGATTGTTTACGGGTGCCATCAAATATTCAACATAGAATTAATATTTCACCTTCAAGCGAATCATCAGTAATAAACAACAACGACAAGTTAGTCAAACAACAATCGCTTGAAAAAACTGTTAAGTTGCCTATGAAAGCAAATATACCGCTCAAGGAAAGTATTCCTGTACGTGTTACCAAACGTGATAGTGCATCGAAATCACAAGAAACAACAAAATGCACAACACCTATGAACTCAAGAAATAGTACCCAACAATCTAACAAACAGTATAATCAAACATCTGTACATACAAAACAGGTACATGAAAACTCATATTCGAACCTAAATCAACCTGCAATAGTATCTACGACAGATGAATCCATGTCGAGGAATGACGTCACGTGGCCAACAGCAAACATGGAACCAATCAACGAGGAACCAATTTTTGAAAGTGTACAATCTCGCCGGACTCAACGTTATTACGTTGGTGGAATTTCTACAAACTCAAACAAAGCTGGTATCATAGAATTCTTGAAAAGCGAAAATATCTACCCAGAGTCTGTGAAACTCATTAATACAAATCGCGGTAGTGTGGCTTTAAAGCTTACAATATATAAAAGTGATTGTGAAAAAGTAGAAGGCCCTTGGTTCTGGCCAAGGAAAATGTACTGCCGCCGTTGGTACTCGGAGAAAGCATGGCAAGAAAAATTCAACAATGCAGAATATAATAATGGTTATAATAATGAATAATATTCTTATATATTCTATATTTATTGTCTATCTATCACATATTATGAATAGTGTTTCTTCAACAAACTGTAATATATTAACTTGGAATGTAAGAGGTGCCATGTCTTCAGCTGGTTCCATCAGTCATCTCTTAGATGCATACGACATTGATATTGCATGTATCTCTGAACATAAATTAAAGCCAAATTGCTCGACATTCTTAAACTCAATACATTTATCTTATAAATCTATATCTGTATGTGAACAATTAGACATAAATGCTAGATGTGGTCGTGGTGGAGTAAGCATATTATATAAGAAATCGCTCGATTTCTCTGTACAACAACTTGGCAACATTAAATCAAGTCGTATTACAGGAATTAAACTATTGAATGATAATTCTATATCAACGCCTATTTATATATTTTGTATATATTTACCATCTGTAAACTATACATTCGAAGACTATTCTGAGTGTCTATGTGAACTTCAAAGTATTATAGATATGTATTCTCATGATGGATTTTTAGTATTATGTGGTGATGCCAATGTACAATGTAATGATGTAAATGATAGATCTAATGCATTTAACCATTTCTTACGTCGTAATGACTTAACTTGGTGTACACATGATGGACCAAATTATACTTTTAGACCTAGCCAAAGAACGCTTGATTATATAATATTAAAACAATCCCAGATTGATATTGTACATACAAGTTCTGTCATTAACGACGAGTGTTGTATTGTATCAGATCACTTGCCTATTGTCACCAATATAAGCTTCCCAACCTATCATTATGTTTCCAAACCAAAATATAATATAGCATGGAACAAATGTACTGATAACCATTTTAGTTTATATTCAAATTCTGTAGAATATAAATTATACAAACTTAATATTGATGTATTGAAACCATGTATTTTTGATGTAAATATGTTGTATAATCATATTATTATAACTTTGTTGCAATGTGCTGAACGTACCCTGCCTAAAAGTCGTTATAACATACACGCGAAACCATACTGGTCATCTGATGTTAAATCCGCTCATAAAAATCAATTAAAAGAACGTATAAAGTGGTGTATTGCCGGTAAACCAAGGGAGAGAACTCATCCAACCTATATAAACTATAAGGCCGCCAAACGTGAATTTGTTAACATTCAGAAAAAGGCTATACATGACTGTAATATGAAATTTTATGATGATCTTGACAAGGCTGCTGAGTGTGATATACGTTTATTCTGGACTTTAGTAAAATCCAGACGCAATACCAGATCGAATACAATCAATGAACTTATAACGAATGGTGTGACTCATCGTCACCCTGAGCAGATATCTAATGCATTCAGTGAGTACTACTCAGAAACATTTCGACCTAAATGTGGGAAATTCGACAACGATTTCCTATCCAAGTTAGATTCTGGTGTCTCATTGTTTCTACATTCAAAAGATTTTACATCTGACCCTGTATTGTCAGATTTAGTAAAATATGACGAAATAAACAATGCGATAAAACAAATGAAACATAAGAAGGCACCTGGACATGATCAGGTTATGCCAGAACATATAAAATACGGCGGAAATACATTAACGATTTATATAGCAAAGTTATTTACCTTAATGATAAAAAGTTCGTACATACCAGATGAATGTAAGCTTGGGATAATAATACCAATCCACAAAGATGGCAAACCTAGGGCAACCCCTAGCAGCTTCCGTCCTATCTCACTTTTACCCGTGCTATACAAATTATTTGAGAAAGTGATCCACACACGTCTTAATACATGGTGTTCTATCAACAAAATTTGCTTCCCAAATGATCAACAGAACGCATATCAGCAATATATTGGACCAATAACAACTTCCTTCAATGTACAAGAATGTATCGCTAATAGACTTGAACTTGGGTCGAGTGTATACGCTGCGTTTCTAGACACTAAAGGGGCTTTCGACTCTGTAAGGCATAGTGCTATAATAATGAAAATGAAGTCACTTGGCATTAAGGGTATATTCCTAAGACTTATAGCGAACATGTATACTTCATTAAAAAGTTGTGTAGTCGCTAACGGCATACGGTCTAAGTGTTTTCCCGTTCTACAAAGTGTTAGACAAGGTGGTGTCCTATCAACTTGGAGTTATCTCCTCTTTATAAATGAACTATTAAATGATCTTGAAACGAATAACTTAGGTTTAAAAATTCACAACATATCCTGTGGTAATCCAACATTAGCTGATGATTTGACTCTATTATGCCCAACTAAATCCGCTCTAGAGAACCAGCTAGATATAGTACTTAAGTATGCATACAGATGGGGGTATGAATTTAATTTCGAAAAAAGCAAATTTATTGTGTTCGATGGAAAATTACGACAAGATATCACTTTAAAATTTGGATCACATATACTTTATAACGAAATATCAGCAAAACATCTTGGAGTCATTTTAAAATACAACCTTAACAACACAGAAAACATAGTACATCGCATACAGAAGGCTACTTCATCGTTATATAGTGTTCTGTCAATAGAAAAATACGACGGTTATGTCAATCCAATAAATATGGCTTCACTTGTAAGAAAAGTTAGTCTACCATCTGCATTATACGGGGCTGAACTATGGTGCAATATATCAAAACAAACGATGCTTCGTTTAGAAAGATTTAAACGCCTGGCTGCCAAACGAATTCAACATCTACCAAAATCAACTAGAACCGACATGGCTTTGAGTCTAATTGGTTGGCAGCCAATAGAATTTGACATAAATAAGCAAAAACTTATGTTTTTACAAAAACTGTGTTCTATGCCTTCGTCAATACTCTGTCGTCAAATATTTAATTATAGACTAAATTTATATGTTGTGAAAGGTGGGAAGAGTCAAACTGGCTTCATACCGGATATAATGTCATTATTAAATAAGTACAATCTTCATCAATATGTTACAGACTATTTACAAACTTCTACATTTCCAAAGAAAGAATCATGGAAACGAATTGTAAATAAAACATTAATCACATATCATAATACAGAGTGGCAAAGAAGAATTCAACCAGACAATGGATTTAGAAGATTTATTCAAGTCCACGAGAACATATCGCCTTCTATCATTTGGGACAGTGCAAAATCACGCACGGAAATAATTTATGCTATGAGCAGTATTAATGTTCTTGTATTCAGACAATTTCAAGAAGTATATACCTGTAAACTGTGCCATGTACATATACGTGATATCAACCAGCATATTGTTACAGAATGTTTTCGAACACAGACACTTAAAAATATATTTCTCAATGATATACGTATATCATGTGGCATAAATGTGTATAATTTTATAGCCAATAATAAAAACAATTTCAATATAGAGTCCCTATTGAATCCGAAATTCATCATAGCGCTCAAACCTACTGAAAACAATGAGTATAACGACTTTTTAAGGCGATCATGTAAGTTTATACATGACTGTATCAATACTTACAACAATAAAAATTGAATACATGTAATAGTAATATGATTATAGTATAATAATCAAAAACCCTTAGAATTAGTTCTTATGTAAATATTTTGTACATATCATTGTATGTATTTCATTTATTCTATTGTTTATGCAGTTTATATGTCAATGTTTATATAGTTTATATGTTCTATTGTAACTATGTATTTATCACTGAAAAGTGGAAATAAAGTGAATATATAAAGTGAATATATATATAAGAGGTGCTAATTTTTGAAATAATTTCTTCGGCCGTTCTTCCTCCTACCTACTTAAACCATGTTATGCAGTTTTCTGTTCTGACGGAAGTATGTGCCTAGTAACTGGTTTTATAACTAAATCCAGATGTTTGCCTTTCCTGGAATGGAAAGTGAATGGACGACCGCCGTGATATGACCAATACAGTATGTTAAATGCGTTAAACCCAACAAAAATATTTCATCAAAGGGATTTAATTCCTGGGAGTATGATCAACTATTTGCAATGGTTACTTCCCTTTTTTGAAAATCTTACAAAAATCCATGTTCTAAATATAACATTTACGTGTTTTTTGATAAAAACCCAGTTACTATTTTTAGTAAACATTATCATTTTTGAAACAACCACCTCTGAGTATTTATGTGAATGTCGTGCATAAACAGTAAAAAAGTACAATAAAATTGTCACCTGCTAGATGAACAAGTGTAGCAATAACTGGAGTCATGAGTGATAAACCGTTCTTACAGTAAGTTACAAAATATTACTTTGTTATTATCATATTGAACAAAGCAATGGTTACATAGTTGAAATGAGACTTCGTCGTCCCAACTGTTATGTTTTTATCAATTCAGGTTTTCTCGCCAAGGCTTTTATTATATTTACATTAATTTCTTGTTGAAAGTATTTTAGAAATTCTGTAATATATTTCTGATGTAAATTAATAATTTGAATGTTTTATTAATTTTCTTAATATATTCATATATACATATATAAGTAGAACGAAACTTAGTAACTGGAAATCCACTGGCTGAATTCCAAAGAATGAGGTCATTTGGAAAACCACTACGATGATTCCGATCAAGCGTGTCTCACAGAAATCGGCCATGTCACCGAAGTTTTTCAGATGGAATGAAGAAAAAAAACATAATTGATTACTTTCATTATTTTTTCAATTTTTCATTAAACATGTTAGAAGATATATGAGTTAAAATCACATTTTATGATAATTGACAAGGGCGGATCCAGGATTTTTTTCTAGTGTGTGTGTGGGGGGGGGTCAAAACTTTTTTCTGGGGGGATGGGTCCAAACTATCACATAATACACATTTTGCAGATATCAATGCATCATATTAATAATAAACTACATAACCATTAAAACTAAGTTAATCACCATGAAAACTTGCTTCAATGACTCACAGTAAAGAAAAACACTAAAGGAGAGGTACATTTTGGAAATTCTAGGGGGGTCCGGACCCCCCCTGATCCCCCCTCCGCTGGATCCGCCTATGATTGACTTTTTACCATCGTGAGGTTTCTACTCATGTGTTTCTATCTGCATAGTTTTTGTTACGTTATTTTTGGGGAAACTCCCGAGAATCTGCCGAATTTAAACTATAATTTACTTAAAAAGCGTATCCTACAATTTATTTCATGTAGCAATTCTACTGCCTGAGCTATTTCCGTATTTATCATTGATCGTTACTAATTGACGTCGTATTGAGCAATACATAAGTCCAAACTTTGTTAACAATGGTTCGAGTTACCCTAAACGAGTTATAGAAGAAATATTATTTGATTGTTGGAATAAAAATTCAACATTTTGGTATACATGTATTATTAAGTACGGAGATCACTTTTCAAAAGTCAATGGGTAGCATTTGCAGCACTTTTCTTTTTCTTAGCTCGGGAAATGGGCGAATTGTTTTCCTTTGCCATATTCGATCGAATGTGTAGAATTGACTGCAATACAATCTTTATCAAGTGGAAAGATTTACTATTAAATACTTAACTTATTGATACATACTATAATTAGCACAGGCGTCCGGCGCGGTCACGAAGCAGGAAGCCCACAATAGTGCTTTTGCTTCGGGACCGTGTCGGTATATGAACTAAAATTATCAGTCGCCTGTTTTGCACAACAGGAATTTGTTTAGACAGACATGTTACTATAACCTTGTTACATAAAGTGGTGCATGAAGACAAGCTATATGAGATTATTGCCTCAGTGTATGAACTTAGCTTGGAGTTTTGTGACATTTCGAAGAAATGTATAAACGCAATGTTTTATGCTATAACGGCGAGTTGAATCATTTCAACTCTACAAACGCCCAACAATGTGTTGTCATTCAGTCAATATGAAACTGCGTCGTACTGAGCTAGGGTATGGTCTCAACAGCAAGTGTTAAGTAACTTTCATGCAGCTTGGTATTGTAATAATTAACAAGATTGATTGATGTGTCACTATGCATAAAATGCTGAAATATCAGTAAGTAGAACACTAATTGTAAATTGTACATAAAATTTATTTTCTACCTAAATACCGTAACCTAATATTTTGAGTATTATTTTCTTATTCCATTGTAAGGGTAGAAATCCTACTCGATTGTAGGATGCGACTTTCTAGTACCCTATTTATGGCATGTATTCCTATCTTTCAGGGACATTGGCGGAGATCCACTACTCTGGCTATGTATCTTCGTCATCATAGTATGCCTTTGTTTATTATGTGCATATATATTTATTTATCGACGTAGGTCAGGTAATAAGTTAATAGTCTCCTTATAACTCTTCTACTAACCAACAGGTTTGCACATACGTATATGGTAAACCCTGGCCGAGATAACTGTTAGTTTCAGACAACAATAATCTGGTGACCTTAGTTGATGTTTAGTTGAGTTCATGTTCAGTTGATTTTTTATTCGTACACAGTATATCATGCTTCAATTCGTACTCTTAAATGAGTCTATATTATCAATATTTCAACTGGACGAATATATGCGACCAATCTCCGTAAACAGAGATCCTGTTCTACTCGCGTTGTCGTACTGGATCTCTACTTAGTCAATGCAAGGTAACGTCGAGATGAACTTTGTGTCGACCAATCAATGCGTAGCTTTCATCTAGACGAAAACACTATCACATTTAGATTCCGTAATTTCTATTTTTAGACCAAGGTTTGCATACAAATTTAACAGCGGTATTATTCAGAGTCTGCGATTGGGCGGCTCATTTCAAATTGCGTGACGTAGACGATTTAAACAAGTTACGTATCATAACATTTTCTTCATGAATATTATAATGAGAAAAGGTCACCTGAACGTGACCTTTGTTTGGAAAAGGCCAGATCTAAATTAGCGAGTATGCGAGCGGTAAAATTTTAGATCGGGTTTTAATCAGATTGATATCCGACATGAAAACCTTCGTAAACTAAATAAAAATTTGGTTTACACTTACCGATACTTTCCAGTCAGACGAGAGAAACTCTGTGATTGTACGGATGAAATTTACTCTAAATCAAATGACTTAAGACAATGATAGCGTTTCAAAGATCAGACCCCACTTTCACGAAAATAGTCAAAATGTAACTAATGATATGCCTTACGAATAATGAAATTCAATGCTTCAAATCAAAGTTTTAAACAGAATGTATGCAACCAATTTTTGTAATACACCAAAATGATACAAATACAATGAAATTATTCCATTTGCATATTTTTTGTTTTGCCAGAACCAATACGATATCAGTAGGTAAACATGTTGGGACATGAAGAGACGTGTGTTTCACTGATTAACATTTTCTAGAATAAAGCATACCTGATTGTTAACATATTTATTGTATGATATAGGGGACATATCTTTACAATCACATAATAGAATTGACTATGTAGCCAAAATATTCATATCAATCTTTTTTATTTACAAGAGAAGTTCAATAAATAGTAAATAAATACAAAGTAGTGAAGGTTTAGCCATACAGGGATAATTTATACATACTTTGTAGTACAAGTATGCCTTGAAATGATCAGCGAATAATACCGTTACATCAGGGAAATATCAGGGAATTTCATTTTAGAATGTCCGTGGCCACCCTGTTAAAAGACGTATGACAAACATGTTTGGATAAATAAACACAGAATGTCTTATGTTGATACACTTGATATATTCTCGTTGTTTTATAGTCTACCAACAGCGATTCAAATTGTATCGATCTGCTATGAAGAGACAAACATCGATGTGCTATAAAGAGACAAACATCGATGTGCTATAAAGAGACAAAACACTTGAGTCTGTTATTGATTCTGTACTTAAGTCTGTTTGGTAAACTGGTGCCTGATTTGCTATGTCGTACCATATATTATACAACCATATACATGCATATATAACCATGATACAGTTAGTGAATCTTGATGTTTTGCTTTCAGGGCGTTTATCCAAGTCCAAGTGTAATAATGGACTGAATGATAATGCTAAGCGACTTGGGCTTCAAGTATGTGAAGTTAAAAACCAATGTATGTTTGCTGCCATAGCAGACCAGCTGACATTAAAATGTCCACATGGCAACTACACGGTAGAGAACCTTCAGAAACTTGTGTTATCAAGTTATCCAAAGAAAACGACATTTTCAGTCGCATGTACATTAAGACAAAGACTGATTCCAGGTAACACGCATGACGATTGGCAAGCAGATGTAGACAAATTGCAAAGACTAGCTGATGCTTTATGTCGAGTGATAGAAATCATACATGATCAACGCCGAGATACCACTGTCATACGTCCATTTGACTCTCAAGTAGATGACTCAATCATGACTTTGTATATTGGACGCTGTCGTCGTGGGAATTATTATTCCCTTCGTCATAAAACAAAAGATTCTAACAAATGTCAAGGTGAGAACATTTACATGAATGTAATTTTCAATTATGATGTTAAATGAATATGCTTTAGCTTCATATACAAATTTGAGGTTGCATTATGAATTTAATTTTATGAATTTTACCCACAAAAATTGACCCATTTTAACCAAAATTGTCATTTGCGCTAAAAGCTAATTATTTACGCCAGAATTTTTTTTCCCGATGATCGATTTTGAGGTTAGATTTAACTATTTTACTCTTGATTTGTGAAGTAGTTCATAACCGTATTTCAATCTATACACATTTCCAGAAATATTTCCTCAGACCTAATAAAACTCAACATTGTGTTCAGTCAGACATGTTATTAGATTTTATGCCATAGCCTATGCGGTAATTTCAAAGATTGTGACGAAAGATTGGTAGGACAATTATCAAAATTCAAAAAAATCTAATTTCAAGATTTTACTGTTGCTCAAACCAACATTCCAATGCTGCTATTTACACTTCGTGCATCACACAGTCTTGCTGACTAAGCAATCATCCAAATACTTGATATCTAAATACTTAAATGTGGATTTCAATCGTGAAATATCATTATATCGGCATAATTTTAAGGAAAACATCATTAACCGTACAAATAACCCCAATGTGGTCAATGCTAGAGAAATAAAGTAATTATGATTCATAAATGAACTATGCAATGTACCAGCTTTAGCTTTCATGCCGATATTGCGATAGAATCGAATAATTTCTATTACAAAACAACCCACAGCAACTTTCCATTTTTGTGAAACAAAAGAGTAATAAAACTGTAGCTCTAAACAATTGCGGTAGCATTCAATTTTAATAGCCTTATATTTCGTTTTTTAAACAAATATGAGCAGCTTTATGTCTATTTGCAGGCACAAACTCGTCACATTCTTATGGTACTCCATTTTCACAAACATCAGACATATCAAATGATAAAGATGGCAATAACGAGTTTAATACTGAAGATGTAACAGAAACCAATGTGATGATTGGAACAAACAATCGACAGTATGTTATAAATAGAACCAAGCTATTAGGTTTACAAAACAACACAGTGAATGGTAATGAAAATACACAAAATGTTCTGGTCACTGTGGATTCATCTGAAGAACTCAGAAAGTTTCTGCTTGAAGGAAACTTTTCTGGAGGTAAATATATATGTTAAGACTTGTTGTGTAAAAAGATTAAGTGATCTGGTTAATTAAAATATATATGAACATTTAAACCAAATTACAACACAATCCGTTTATCAATAATGGATGTTTATTTACTTTATTTGTAAGGCTGTTTTCGCAGTAAATACAAATTGATGAATGATGTTATATATCACTAGGGCAATGCTTTTTATAAGTAAACTGTTTATTTATGGTATTCTTAATTATTACAGGGGATGAAACTTCAATACATCTTAAAATAAGACAAAGATCGGAGAATATCTCACCGGAAGAACTAGAGATTGGAGAACGAAAAGTGATTGAAGCACTTAATGACTGTGAGAATAAAGAACGTGCAGAGCTTAACAAAATATTAGAGCAGTTTGATGTGTCCTTTGAGTCTGCAATGCAAGGATGCATCTTGCTTAAATTTATTTGTTTGAATCATTCAATTCGTACTTTCATTGATAATTTTTATCACTTAGAAAATAACATTGTAATCAATTTTATTTTACATAACTTAATCATTGATGCTTCATCAAAGGAAATTAATTTCCATTTGGAGTTTGACATTGATAAAGACTATAAACTGCATAGACTATTACGTGATACCAAGCCGACTGCAATAGGCGAAATTAAATGTGAATCTACTAATACTACACACATTGATCTGACTAAAAGGTGTTCAAATGGTATTTCAATAACCTGCAAACCTAAGAAAGGCAAAGTTTGTTCTCAAGAACAAAAAGACAAAGTTCTAAGAATACTACAGAAGAATGTGTTAGAAATGTTAAAAAAATCTTCCCAGTTGGAGCTTTTAGGTAAATATATTCATGACATAGCTGTTATACGACAAGAGTCGTGAAAATATGAAAATATAGCGTCTACTTATATGTTTGTCAAAGAATTAAAATTGTATTTACATAATAAACGCAAACGACATGTAAGCATTCGTTAATCCAAATCATCGAAAGTATCGATCTTCATTTATATAACTTAGTGGTATAATATTCTCAAATCTGTTCTAATATAGTGACTTCTGAAGATGCCATTCGGTGTTACTCAATTTAATTAGGTATAAAGGAATTTTCAATGTAGACATAGTTCTATTATATTAACCTGTCACAACTTGAATGATTACACGGTCACTGAATGTGTTATTATTTAACTTCTTTTTAACCATTGACCAACTGATCCATATCAATTATTGATGATCTAACTATATATGCAGCGATTTTGAATATCGGGGAAATAACAAGTTCCAAAGAAATTAACAATAATAAATTCAGTGACCGTGTAATTATTTAAGTTGTGACAGGTTAAAATAATAGAACTATAGCATGTGTATTTATCTGCTTAGGTAATAATAATAATAAATGAAGCTGCAAGTAATCAAATGTGTTTTTATTTACAATTTCAGCATCAAACGAGAGAACGATAGAAATGCATGAAGCTGATATGGAATCTAATTTAAGATATACAGAAAGGTTGTTGAAAACTATGTATGGTTCAGTTGGAATCATTAAAACAGAGGAAGGAATGAGAGGAACATGCTTCCTTGCTTCTACAAAATACATCATCAGTGCTGGCCATCTATTTTATATGAGTAAATACTTAATATTTTCCTTTCTTTCACGTTTATATATCCTCATCATAAAAAATATTACATCAGTATCATAAATATGCACCATTTTAAACACAACAACTAAGTCAAATACATGTAAACATGAAATGCAATCACTACAAGTTTTGTTATAAATCATTGACCATTCGTTTTACTGCATGTAAGTCCAGGTTGATAAAGTGATTTTTCTGTATTTTCAGGTGATTTTGATAGCTATATTGAAGTTCAATTTCCTGGAGAGAACCACCTGAAAGCAAGACTTGTAAACTTAAGTGAAGAAGTAGATTTTGCAATACTTGAAATACAAGGCAACCCGACCAGAATCAAACCTCCAATGTATCATTTTTTGGAAACTGCTTCTCCGGGTTTATCGTTTTATTTCATGCTTTTCAAAAGTAGTATAGACAATAAGCCATTTGTTGAAAAGGCAGTATTGGGTGCCAATTGCTGTCAGTATAACCAATGGGCGAATGTCTATAATCACAAATGGTACACATGCTTTCATTGTTTAGATGAAATGGCTGAACGGAGATGCTCCTATTCATTAGTTGAAGCATTGGGTCATCACATTAAGCCTGGTTGTTCAGGATCACCAGGAGTATTGATGAAAGGTGACAAGTTGTATGTTATTCTTATGTTGATAGGTACTTGGCGAGGAAATGAAATGCCGTCATATGTTGCGTTGAATATGTTGGAAATTTTGTATCAGCTTAAATTACTAAATTCAAAACTGGCAAATCGTGTTTTTTCACATTTTATCAAAACCAACAAAGACTGTGCACATTGTCAAGAATATTAACAGCTGCAGTGTTACTGTGCGTGCCTTGACAATATTAATGTAATATTTTATTTCATCTTCAATGTCACCCCATCCGTTTATATAGCAGTCAAATAGGATTAGCACGGTGTGAACGCTTTGTTGGAGAGAACATACATTTGACATTTGTATATTGGAGACAATAGACGATTTCTAATGGAAACTCGGAATGGTGTATACATTGTACATAGACTTTTTATTCATTATTCTTGACTAAAAAAATGTATTAAAACTTGGGTCTAAATTGTATTTGCATATTTCACCATGAATTATAATGCTCAATGTATTGTTTATTTAAGACTTACCCTCAACTGTGAGATTTATATTCTTTGATTGTTTTACAGTTATTATATGTAATAATGTACGTGATACAAAAACTTTAAAGCAGATATTACATAATAAATAATTATAACATTATCTATAAATTATGGCGGCATATTTCTGCCAACTATTAATCACATAACTAACACTTTTTAAGTAGTTAACTAGTTACGGTAACTAGTTAACCACTTAACTTATTTGACTTAAGAAGTTAACTCGTTACCGAAACTAGTTAAACTCTTAATTAACTAATTAGTTATTACTCGTAGTAATCTGATAGCAGAAATAAACCACCATAATAAATAGATTCTGGCCAGTTATATTATATATGTTATCTAAGCTTTTTGTGTGTACTAAGTATTTGTTCTAATATGTTTTAAATTACTTTTATTTGATTTCTTATCAAACCTATATACCTATGATACATACTATATATATGTACTTGTTATAAAAGCCTTACTTTTCTTACTATCAAATATGTTATATTACTGGATACAATGAAAATAGAATTGATAAGTAATAAAGTAAAAAGAAAACAAATAATAAAATAAAATTTGTTGAAAAGAAACGGATATCCTGTTATTTTTAATCCAATCCAAATCTGTACAATCCAGCTTTCGTGGCGGTACCAAGGAGGAAAGCAGCACTAATCTGGTTAGAAATTTTCATTTGGTATTAATATTGTGCGTAAAGTTTTACCCTGATCTGATCTTTCACATTTGCATCTGATAATTATCTACACATATCCCGACGCAAATCAATACAACGCCTACCCTACACTTCGGCACGTAACGTATTCAAAATAAAACAATCTAGTAATATCGTAAAAATTATAATCCTCTCGGCCACTGTGTAAAAGACGCTCATTGTTAGCTTTAATTTATTTCAAAAATAAATCCGTTTTATAATTACATTCGAGTTTTGCCGATATACTCCGATCAGTATCGAGCATTAATACTACATTCGTATTCAAGATTATTCATTTTTTTGCATCAAAGTCAGATCGGGGTCAAACTTTACGCACAATTCATGTACTTTATAACTTGGAAAGTATCTCCAGTAAAAAAGCTGGTTCAGTAATTCCACTGTTAAGGGTAACACGGAATGTACATTGTTCTCAGACAAAGAGGGTGTTATATAGATGGGTTCATGTTGGTACTCGCGAAAGAAAAAAGATGTCCCAAAAAAAAGGTTAGAATCTGACATGAGAACTTTGCTATGGTTAAACTACAGTGGAAGAAGTCGACCAAGTGGTGGATTATTATAAAGAATATTAATATATACAAGATAAAATAAAATTTATTCAAGGTAGGTCACAAATACAACATAATAAACATGAGCCAAAATATTTTTGATTGTAAACAGAATTACTCAACATATAAGTATTTAAAACATAACAAAAAATTACAAAGTTTTACACACACACAAAAAAAACAACTAGAAAAAGGCAAAAAAAGCAGCATGAAATACAATTAGTAATTTGTATGACCAAAAAGCTTATCTTAAACTTTGAAAATAAATAATAATAGTAAAGTAAAATTATTAAAAGCACAAGAATCCTAGATGTATATATAAGCAGTTATAAATATGCATTTACAAAAAAGAAAGAGCTGTGATTCCTGTCGTCGGGACTCTGGAGATTTCCACTTTTAAGCATGCAGTATATTAGATACGCTGATTATGTTTTGATATCGATTGCTACACTTTTTATAACATTACATATGCACAATATGATTTTAAAACTCGATATTACCGAACTCCATCCTACAAGTATATTTTAGACCATGTATTTAGATAATTATATTTTGTTGATTACACTGTTTTACTCATCAAACTTACTAACACGAAACAGTGAAAATATCAGCAAATTTTAGTATAGCGCTTCATCCTCCATAATACCGGAATATGGTTACTAAAGAATGAGACGTAGGCATATAATACAGTACGTTTGTGAAAGTAACGAACGATTACTCTGGGTTGAGATTGAAGAACGAGCATGGGCGTATTTAGCAGAAGGTGTGTCAAATAGTAGGCGTGTTTACGTCACGCGTTATGATGTTGTTCCTGTCAATCATAGGGAACTAGCTATATCCTTGTATTTATGAATAACACACATACAGACGACGTACAGGTAAACTAGTTGAAGTGTATTCATTGTAGCATCAGCAAAATAGCAAAATATTGAGCAGTCAAGGCCATCATGGCGGACGAAAAACAACCTGCACCTAGCAAAAGAAGGGCTGTCACGGAGGACACTTTACTTGTTGCTGTTCTTAAACGATATTTTAAATATGCAAGTGCTGCAGTGGCTATATGGGGTTTCGGATATTACAATTTTAGCCCCGCCTGGATTCTTTTAGGACTTGTTGTCGTCGTGTGGAAAGAGAAACATAATAAAATACAACAAAAGAAAATTGAAATATCTCAACATGCTGCAAAAAATGAAAAAGAAGCAATCTTAGCTCGAGTTGAAGATTTACCATCATGGGTAAGAGTTTTTGTTATTATCATTAGTTTTAATGAAGTCATACACTAGCTATGTACAGTGGTGTAGCAACACTTGGACACACCCTGGTATGTGCCTCAAAGCATAGGCGGATCCAGCGGGGGGGGTCAGGGGGGTCCAAGAATGTGAAAAATGTACCTGTAAATTAGTGTATTTCTTGTTTGTAAGTCATTTTTAAGTAGCATTTTTTTGGTGCTTAACATAGATTTAATGGTTATGTAGTTTTTATTATCAATATGTTGCATTTTTTCTGCAAAATGTGTATAATGTGGTTGTGGTTCGAGGTTCGGACCCCCCTAGAAAAGTTCAGACCCCCCTAGAAAAAAATCCTGGATCCGCCCCTGTCAAAGGCTCTATGTAGTTATGTACATTGTAAGACAACTTTATAAGAATAGTGTTATGCTTATGGTGTGAAATTAGTTATTAATTTAAGGTACGTTAAAGTCTTTATCTCATAATGCCATTTAGAGCTAATCATTTTTAGTCAATTAATTTTCTTTGGTCAGCTGAAAATTAGAGTTCAGTCACTGCAAAACTCAACAGCCATAGACCTCTCCTGTACGTCTCTGCTGTGTGGATATGTGAGCAAACATTTTGCCAGACATTGTCAGTGGGCCCAGCAAGTAAACCTGCAGATCTAGATGGACGTTCTATTTTGATAGAATTTGTCTGTTGGTATACCATGTTCCCAATGACTGAGAGGCTAATTATTTGTAAATAAAGAAAGATTTAGACTAATTTTGCACTGGCCCATCCATTTGTAATAGGTGGTAAATTGTCAGAGAGTGCACTTTACTGTTTACTTGTTTCTGTTCTGCTGAGAAACCTGATATAGGTATGACATTAAGTAAAACTTTTACTAAAATACTGTTTTTTTATTGTAAAATTTTGTTAGAAACTGTAGTAGGGCTGTCACAATATGCCAGAAGCGTACCGCAATATATTGCAATACGCTGTGATCGTATCGCAATACGTACCACAATATATTGTGGGCTTTTAAATTTGTTGTTCCTCTACTGTAAAAATTGCAAATCTTATATGCTATTACTATTTGAATCTAGCCTCTTTAAGTATTTACCGTCATTTAGGACTGAGACGCATCCCAATCGGTTAAATTCTTGCAACTTCAGGTTAGATGGAATGAACAATGGAAACACTGACATTTCACTACTATTTTTGCAAAGGGAAGAATTTTTTAATGAAATAAAAAATATCGCAAAATACCGGTACATTAAAATCGTACTGCGGTACGTATTGCTGCAGCCGCGGTACGTATTGCTGCAGCCGCATATTGCAATGTACCGGTATATTGTGACAGCCCTAATAGTTGGAATAACATCATATTTGTTATTATGTAATTTGTAATCAAGTTATGTTAATAAAGAAAGATTACATTCTGTGAAGTTCAGAAGTTAACCTCAAGTATGTGTGTGCTCAGTGACAAATATATTTACATGTAGTTTATTCTTGCTGTAAAGTTCACACTTAATTAAGCTTCAGGTAAATCTATCATTCTTTACTTATGATATGTCAAGATTGACAGTGTGTTTCATACATTGTTAATGTGGTTATAATGTTATTTTGTTGGCCTGTCTATTGTTTGATGACTTGATATCAATGCATTCATGATTGTATTGCTATGTACTGGACTGGGTTGTATCAATGATTGTGTGTAACAGGTAAATGCATTCATGTACATTTACATCAAATATCACGATCCTAGCTTATATTTCAAGTCTCTCTGATATCAAGTTTTACAAATTTAGATAAATATATTTACATGTACAGAGGGGAACAAAGTAACATGATATTTAGAATGTAAACAAACACTTGTTTTTTGTCAACTTACTGCTGCAGCTAAAACAAATATTAAAACTAGGAAGATTTAAATATAACAGATTCAAGTAGGAGCAGTGGTCCAGTGGTAGGACGCACGCTTAGGGATCGAGAGGTCCTGGGTTCGAATCCCACTAGCGGCACTGCTAATTTCCTTGAGCAAGAAATTTACCTGCGATTGCTTCACTCCACCCAGGTGTAAATGGGTACCTGCGAGGGTGGTATAATTCCGCTGCGCCAATTTGTCGGCTGCACTAATAAGCGGAGTAAAAAGACTCCCCAGGGAGATTGATAGATAGATACCAGTAGCCCAGTGACCAGGGGTAATTGCTGTAAAGTCGGTGAACATGCGTAAGCATGAAACTTAGACTATAAAATGTAATTACATTTATTTATTTTTTTACATAAAATAACTTATATTACATTGCTTTGTGTGAAAATTCCAGCTTTATCCAGTGTGATGTTTTTGTATACCCTGAATCGTCTGCACAGACAATTATTGCACTTGATGTATTTTACTGTTGGTTTAATTTGTGTGTGGGGGGTTTGGAGCTAATGTTCAAAATTCACTTGTTCTATTTGCATCTTTGGAGAGAGATTGAGAGTAGTTAATTTATTTACTATTTGATGCCATTCAATTATTTATCTGAAAAGAGCAATGGGTGAAAAAAAATAATTCTATACCTCATTAAAGTTGTTATCACAAATCATTTGATAAATAGACCCTGCATGTTGTTCAGTTTTTGTCTAACTAGTACAATTCAACATGTCTTTAAAATCCATTAAATGTGTTTCTTGTTCATTTCTTTTGAAGTCCAGTAAAGTTGTTATATAATGATTTAGTTATTTTGCTCTCACAGACTGCTGCACAAAATTGTACATTTGTTTGTAAATAAAATTATGTTGTTTGTAAGCAGTGGCAGTAAGATGGACTTTGGGGGGACATTGGAAATGAACCCCTATATTGAATTATCATAATATTTGTTTGTATTTGATAGTTGGACTTTAATTGATATTTTTATGATAGGATCCCATTTAAGGCAGCCATTTTCTTGTATAGAATTTTATAAGTTTTAAATGTTGCGGTAAATTTATGACTTTCTATTTTTATTAAGTAAAAGTATGATACAATACAGCAGGTTTCATGTACTTAAACTTTATAGTCTTAAATCTTGCTTACGTTTGAAAGTTATTGTATTTTACTCAACTTAATCTCAGTTCAACTTTATAACTCATGGTCAATGATCAGGAACACATAATATATATATTGATTCTTTAACTATTTCATAACTATGCTCTTTTATTAAAAAGAAACTAAAATATTTTTATAGTCCATAGAGCTTATTTTCTCAATTGATATGTTGCATAGTAAATAAATCTCTCTGTATGATACATTCAATATGGAATGTTACATGTGTATAAAATGTTTTAGTCTGTATGTGGGTGGACAGGTCATGTTATAAACATAAACGCTGACAGAACAAGATGTCTTGCTTATTTAAAGGAGGCGTATTATGCTTATTTAACCAAGGCGTATTATGTGCTTCTTCAATATTGGAAAAATGTTTAAAATCTTGCACTTTTCCAAGAATAATGGTAACTTATTTCCCACAGTAACACATTGTAGTGACATTGTTAGTTAACCCACTAGCCCAAAGGAGGGTACTTGTGCAAATTGATTTTTGGCTAGGCCCTATTGGAAATGTACTGAGTTCATATAATTTGGCTTGTTGGTAATTTTGTGTTTTACAACAAGTATATGACATAATAAATTGGGCTTGTACTGCAGTAAGATTTATGGAAATGACTGTAGACCAGCATGTTCAGTGACTTTTTTTAGAGTGGATATTGTACCCATCAATGTTGAAAAATGTGGGTATGAGGAAATAAAAGTGGGTACACCAGTTAAAGTCCTTTGTTTTGACATATAATTATTGGTATAAATCATCAGATCGTTAACACTAGAGCTAAAGGCTATTGACCCCATGCCTCTTTATTAGTGCCAAAAACAAAAACAATCCCCTCAGCATTGCTGACATCATTTCGGTAAAGGCTAAATGCCAGTAAAAACGTAAAAAGCCTAATAGCCGTTTGTTACATTATGATATATTTCGGTCCAAGTATTTGTACCCAGTTGAGTCTGAATATTTGCGTGAATTTTATAATTTTGGCGTGAAATAGGCTGATTTTCATGTGATTGAACATGATGCTGTAGACAGATAATTATTGTAAGCCATGTTCATAATATACTGAGAATAAGGAACTACTGACTTACATAATTATTATGGGTTCTAGGATACAAACTATGGTTTCCATGGAAACAGGGGGAGAACCAGACTTCAGACGTAGGGTTTAATAATCTTGTTTTTAAAATTTTGTGCATACATATTGAAATATATTGATGGAGGCTGGTGTTGATTCCATGATCCTACGCTATAACTACAATTATTATATAATGTTGAATATATCATCAAGTTCATCCTGCATCAATTATTAAAGGAAATGTAAATGTTTGATTGTACAAGGACTATTCTTGTGAAAGCTATAATTATAAAGTTTATATCTGATAGACCTTCCAGAAGTCATTATGAAATTACAAGAAGCTAAAAGCATTCTACTATTTATGTGCATGTACTCAAGTTAGTTACATGTTGACACTGTCAGTCTAGCATTTATAATTGCAAGTATGTTTTGTTTGTGATATTTCAAGAGTGTACATTTACTTATTTACATCTACATAGATATATAATTATACTTGTACTTGACTTTGATTGTTGAAGTTGAATGGTTTCACATGTGTTTGCATTTGTTTGTATTCTGTGTCGACTAGCATACTTTCTGTATCTGAATGCTGTCAGTATCTGGTTTTACTTTAAAGAACAAATAAAAAAGCAGATTAAGGATAAATTAAAATATCAAAGTCAGCTCATATTTACCCACATGCCCTCTGGGTCGTACATAATGGCTGCATATTATACTTTAGGCCATACCATATCGGAATTTTGTTAAACCTCAGCATGCACGTAGGTTTTAGAGTCCTCAAGCAAAATAAAAAAACAAAATTTTCTTAAATAATTCCGATGTTCCGGGATTCGAGACGACAATTTAATTCAGGAAAAATTGTGTTTGGCAAGGACGTTATTCATCGTAAGAAATTTATCATAACCACGTCATAAATACAATATATACTAGTAATTTTATATTAAATTAAGACCATTTATTTATATTATGAGGTTATTCCATTGAAAGAAAAATATATATAATGCATTGTTTTTTGTAGTAAAAATATTTGTGTTTTCTTTTTTGGTTTTTGTGAATAGGTA
The DNA here is from genome assembly GCA_025267735.1 of Mactra quadrangularis. NCBI lineage: Eukaryota > Metazoa > Mollusca > Bivalvia > Venerida > Mactridae > Mactra > Mactra quadrangularis. The sequence goes on from CM046299.1 coordinate 3,028,187, forward strand.
CCTAGGTTTGACAAATTTGAGTTGAGGCTTAACAGAATTCCAATTTGGCATGGCCTAATGTTGAGATTGGAGGAAGAAAATTTGATAAATTTTCCTTAACTCAGTTTTCAATTGTTTAAAGCTTGGAAATGTCTACATTCTTAGTTGTCTAGAATATTTATAACTATCATTATATGGATTAAGTTAACACAAGTGGTGCTTTTCACAAAAATTCAAGAAAAAAATCTTAGTCAGTTTCATATAATTAGCGCTTCAAAGTTTGACGGATAATAAGCATAACTATGATTTGATATTCACAAGGTATACAATATTCTACACAATTTGTATAAAATTAAGAATTGATAAGCCAAAAAATTAGTGTATTATCAATGTTTCTTGCTTTTGACTTACTAAGATTTTTTTCGTAAGAATTTTTTTGAAAAGCTCCACAGATTCTTTTCTTAAGGGTTCCTGTCTGCTTGTTGCAATAGAATATTCAAGCTTTCCTAAATGCGTATGCAAGTGATCACATCTGAAACCAGCTTTTCTTCAAAACAGTAGATATGTATAACAGAATGTGTTGAATATATTAAACAGAGAATTGTAAGCATAAAAAGTAGGAAAAGTATTTAGAATGGTGTATGAGGATGATCATTAATTCTCTGTTGTGATGTAACTAAAATAGCCAACCAGCTAGCTCAGTCTGTAGTGCTCAGGTCTACTGAAAGAGGTTTGATTCCCAGACTGGGCAAACTTTCATGGAGCTTTCTGAAGGTTCTGAAAAAAATTCTACAGCCATTCTCCATCATATCTCTGATTCTAAATCACCATACAGGACAGTTGTCAGTCACTGTCAGAAGTATTCTAACTGCAGGTTAAAGCTTAATCTAGACGTAAAGCATTAATCCAGAAACTGTGAGTATGTGGACTGACATTCATAATATGACTTATACTTCCTGGTATGATTGTGTTGCTACAAACCTAGCCAAAAATAACAAAAAACAAATAACTGAAAACATATTGACTGTCACATAAAATGCAAACTGCTGACTTATACATGTATTCAGTTTTTCCTTTATAATCAATATTCTAATGAAATGTTGAAAATCAATTTTTACCAATCCATTCTTAGCCTATTAGTTTTCTTTGTCAGTTTTTAGCTGGATTTTTCAACGAAAAAATTCAGCTAATAGTTTGGTGAAACAGGGGTGGGCGGTTGGGCAGGCGGGCGGTTGGGGAGGTAGTTTGTGTCGTTAACAATTGTGTTAAAGTTTTTTCTTTACCATATATTTCTGCCATTTATTGTCAGATCTTTATGAAACTCCATACAATGATAACAAACCATGTGATGATCAGAATTACAAAGTAACCACAACTCTACCTGCCTTTATTATGGATTATTGCCCTTTGTAAATTTTGCGTTAAAGTTTTTAAATCTGGCTTAAATATGTGGTTTCCACATTACATTTCTTGTCGTCTTTAACTTTATACTTGTAAAATCTATGTTATAATATATCAGCATATTTTCTCTCTATCGTTTATAATTCATCATTCTTAACGTGGGAGTAAACATTTTTAGTCAAACATAATAAAACTATGTAAGTATGGATGGATAAACCCATAAAATCTTAAAAAGTTATGTGAAGTTTTTGGGAGTGTATAACAGGGTTAGAATTTATAGTATACCTAAGATGGGAGCTATATAAAATATGGAGAGGTCATGATTAGTTCATGCTTGTATTGTTCATTGTTGTTAGGTATGATAATATTGATGCTTAGATCAGCAGAAAATTAGTTTGTACTTTTGATATGACATTCATGTTTTAAGATGGTCAGGTTGATACTTGTGAAGTCATTGTCCTGAATATTCTCAAGCTCTATAGCCAGGTTTATTGTGTTATGTAGGTAGTTATGACAAAATTCTCAACCAGCCCAACTATATGCAGAGCTTTTTTTTCATTGTTTGGGGAAGGTACTTGGGGTCTTTTTTATATAGAACATTTGGGGAAATTTTATCGCAATTTCATAGGGAGGGGAACAAAAAATCCATGTTAAACTCCAAATTTGGGGAAAACTGCATGATTTTAAAGAAATTTCATCAGGGGAAGGCGCCTGTAAACGGCCCCTGTTATATAAGGACAAAAAGGCCTGATATGAAATAAGTAAATTTATTCAATTATATTGCAGCTTGATGATTGCTATAGTAATAGTGACACCAAATCTATTTATTTACAAAATTATTTATTATGTATATTGGGTTTAACGCTGTGTCAACACAGTTTGATTATTATACGGCACCCAGCACACTTAACCAAGCTTTCCTGTCTATAACCAATGCGCACCTGCCCTTCCACAAAGCAGGAAATTTCTCTATATACTTTGATAATTGCAGTTTTGGTGTCACATATGACTTGTATATGCTGGGAATGTTATTACTTTATTCTATTGAGGCTAACTCACTGCAGGATAAAATCTTTCAATTTTGCATCAGTTTGCAATGCTTGATTTAAACATATGAATCAGCCTATCAAATACTGTAACCCTACTCTCCTGTATGCCCATGATATAAAATACTGGTTTATATAGCATAGAAATTATACTGTTCTAATGATTACTCATGCAAGCATGTTAATACTTTCATAAAATATTTAACATATATATTTAAACTAGTTGAACGCCCCAGCTGTATAATATAACACTTTGAAATTATAGATATTTATAGATGAAATATATATGACTTTACTTACATAGGCTAGCTGATGTTTACACCTGGTTGGTTTGTTTGTTGATAAACTGATGTAACAACTTTCATGTATGTCATTGTTAACATTCTGGCAAGTAGGTAGTTAAAATTCTGGCAGACAGGCTTTCTGTCCTTACCAGCCTGGCTGAACCACAGATTTAGAAGTCTTTAGCGGTCTCACTGACTGTCATCCCTCCCTCAAGGTCAGCGTGCCACCATGGACCTACAGCTTTTGTCCCGGTCATTGTGCTACTGGTATCTATCTATCAATCCTTCTTAGAAGTCTATCTATCTCTCTCTCTCTCTCTTCTACTTTTTCCTCTCGATGCTGTTGACAAAAAAGGCAATGGAATTATGACTTACTAGTGATTGGTACCTTTAACACCTAGATGAAGTGAAGCAATTGTAGGCTAACATGCTCCAGGAAAAAATGCAGTTCCCCTGTTAGGGATTCAACCTTGGACCTCTTAAACCTCTTAATCTGTAAACCTGTGTTTTATCTTCCACTGTACAACCTACCCAGTGTTCAGTAACTACTGTTAGCTAACGTTACGGGTACGGGAAAACTATACCCAAAGACAACTCAACCCGTGCAATACTCAACTTAAAGTTGAGACAACTCAATCCATTAGTAGGAGATTGAGTTGTCTCGGGTTGAGTTGTTCCGACACTTCCGTTACGGAACGTTTTGGAACATTCAAGGTAACTGAACACGCTACAGATGCTATAGATCTGTTATAGATGTGTTATTGTGATTGAGAATGTTACATGTATGTTAACTTACATGTGAGATAGAGAGATTGAACATAAACCAGATCTTGTGTACATTGAACTTTTACTTGCTTGTAAACATAACAACAAAATCAATAAATGTTGTCTGTTGTTCAAAACACCAATCATTGATAAAATTCTTAGATGCTATGAAACTTGCTTGTTTATTTGTTTGTATGTATTTGCTAATATATTGTCAAAGCTTATTATATGACTTAACATGATTGTGACCAGGAATTCTTCGGAGCAAATACAGCTAAGATGAAAGATGGCCGGCATAGTCCTGTAATCCACCAATTTTTTTTTTTTAACGTTGTATTCAACACATAGTTAGGTTATATATACGATGACCAGCTCTTGCTACTATAGGTTTCTTGGACACTTTTCTATCACCAGTACTAACTTACCCTACCACGAGGCCGACAACTCATGTATAGGATATGTATGACCTACTGCGACCTGGTTCGAAGCCACGATCTCTGGATTCGAAGTCAGACATGCTAACCAGTACACCATGGCTTTCATCGACCAAAGACACTATATTATGTATATACTGTATCTTGGGTGGGGACAGTGCTAGCCTCCTCTTGGATATAGAAGTTCTTGTGAGATGCTGAATGGGAGTCTTGCTGCTCTGAAAATATTGACTTAAAGTTTAATGGGTCTACTGTCTACTACACTAGGTCTGGTCCTCTTGGTCAAATATAGCCTCTCCCTTGAGAGGCTTTGAAATCTAGAAATTACTTGGCTCTAAAATGTTCAAGTTAAAGTTTGGTTTAAAGTCTGATTCCATAAACAACTTCTGTCCTCTTTACAATTTTTGTAAGATAGCCCCTGGTCATTTAAATCACCTTCAGACAGGTGATCTCTCATGGTATCCATTTTCATCTGGGTTGAGTGGAACAACAGTAGGTAAATTTCTATCTCATCGAAATTAGCAATGTCTTAAGTGGCTTTGAATGCAGGACCTCTCAATCCCTTAGCATGTGTCTTACCACTGGACTTCTGTTCCTTCTTACCATGTACATCAGCCTGTGAATGACTACTATTCTTGATATAGGAAGAAAGATGGTTCATCTAGAAAGTATGTTGGTCTGTGTTTTGAAATAGAAACTACAACCTCAAATATTGGTAAAACCTATCAACAAAACAACCATACTGTGGACTCTTTTATTTCACAGTCCCTGTATTTATAAACATGAAATAAACCAACATACAAAAATAATAAATAAAAAATGCGAAGTTCTTGACTGTAAATTAAGCAATGTAAAAATAGAATTGTTTGAGTTGTAAACATTCTATTGTTTATTGTAGAATGTATCAAAGTTTACTGATACATGTATATAAACCTTTACACTGATGAGTCAATACCAGACTAGTGTACATCTTTCTCTATTTACTTGTAGCTAGACTAGTTTAGTTTTGACTGACATAACATTTTACTTTTTATTTAGACATAAAACAGTCCACTTGTCTGATCAAAGTTTTTATATGTTTGTTGTAGTAAATATACTGGGATGTTTTCAAGGTCACATGTCTCGCTGATGACTATATAACTTTTTTTATTAGACATGTTTATTTTCTCTTTGGAATTTCACAAATTAGGGACTTTAGTCAGTTATCTTTCCCTGATAAAATCTAAAGCAATCCAATTGGTAAGTAGGTCCTTACTGTTGGAATCCTCGGATTTTATCATCCAATTCCTATGTTAGGATAACAAAATATTTCATCTAATATCTTTCTTGTTTATGAAGATATTAACTGCAATGATCAAGTTTAGATAGTTCTTTACCCTAAAAATAGTTAGCTTGAATTTCAAACAAATTAAATGAATTACAAAAAAGTTATTTAAGATTAATTTTGGCAAATTGACATTGAAAAGTAAGGGTAAAATCTGAGTAATCCAACTAATAGGACCTACCTATATGAACAGTACAAATGGGAAAACAACTGTATAAAGTATCTCATTAGAAATCTTATAACAAGTAACAAGTAACTTGTTCACATTTAAATCCAAAGATTTAGCATTTCCAGGAAGTTCAACAGAGTCAGAGTAGGTTGACTGACTGCCTGTATGTGACCTTAAAATGTGTTGCTATTGCTTTAAACCCATCAACAATCTAAGTTTTGGTTTGTCAAATTTTCATGAATAATGTTGTTCAGAACAATAAAAAAATATAATGACATGTATTAACTGTTTAAACCACTGTTCAGTATTTTTATTAATGCACAACAGTCACCGCCAAACACAGCAAACTGACAGACAAATCCTCTAGAAAAGCAGAGGGTCTGTCTAAGTCTGCAGGTTCCCAGGACCATCCACATAGTTTTTTAATTCATCAAAATATGTAAAATATCTCCTGTCCTTAAGATTTGTCTTTTTCTTGTAAAACTTTGATCTTCACAGGACCTACTGTCCAGTAATAAACTGTTGAGTTAGCAGTGACTGACATAAAGTCTATAGTTATAAATGGTGAACTATAGGTTTTATTATACAGGTTTTTATATGACTCATCGATGTATCAACTCTACAGGTATACAGACAGACATAGGCTTAATGATCTCAGTAATTATATGTATAGAAAAACATACTTACATTATGTATGTAGATGTATATATGATTTACAGCTGTTAAATTCATTTATTTCACCATGTCTATGTGTATGAATCTTACATATTTTATTATTGTAAACAGATCTCAAAGCTGCTTCTGTGGTTCTGTGGATACAGTATTCTAACTTGTATATAGGGATTTTTTCATTATTTGAAAAAAGGGTCAAGGCCTTGCCTTGTATAGAAATTTTGAGAATGCTTACTTGTCATTTCATTGGGAATACAAGATCCAAGGTTATCTCTAAATTTTGGTTAAACTTTGTGATTTCAGAAAATCTGTAAACAGCCATTGTTATATAAGGAAATAAATTCTTACTTGGAATCTGTACCACTAAAAGGGGAGCATTGTTTCAAGGGCCTTTCAGATCATACTCTGTTATGATTTTTTTAAAATATTTTAGTATTTACATGTATGTATTATTATGACCACTTTCTATAGTTATGTATGCAATGCTCTTATGATAACCCTGAATGTGGTCACCCCATATTGTCCAGTATTTGAAATGACAGCCCAGCTGGTTTATGGGATTACATGTGGTAATATATTGATGGATGTTTGTTGGTTTAAGATTCAGTATTCAGGTTAATTGTTATAATACTTGATTTTATAGTCTATCTCTGATAGTGAACTGTTTTCATGGTTCTATAGTGTCTGTGACTGACATGTAGGAACTAGTTTATGTGTAAATGTAGTCTTTGATGTATCTAGAATTAATTCAGATCTATTGATTTGACAACATTCAATACAGACAGGCTACTTGCATGATGTTTCTGATATCATTTTCATTTGCAGACATATTTTATGATCATTGTTGGTTTTGTTACATGTAATATCAAACAGTAAAGTTCCACTAATAGAACCATCAAAATCTATGGTCTTAAGTTATGGCAGAAAGATTGTATTATGGGAACCCTTTTCTTCTCAAATTTAGCATAATTATAGGACTTAAAAATCATTAAAAATTGTGCTATATTCAGTAACCAAGATGGTACTAAATTGTGCCAACTGCCTTTATTTTCAATGGGTGACATGCTTGACATTAGTTTGTTGAATTGTCCCTGATGATTATATTTTGGTTTTGGAAACCTTTAAATGCAAGTAAACCTTTGGTTTGGTCAAGTAAAACATAGTGGTTGTCAAATGGGGGCAATTCACCTTGAAACTTACCATTAGGCCATGGGTGAATTGACTATTTTTGTTGACACCTACAAGTACCAGTTTGAGAAGAGTTATTGTTGTATATCAATGAAGATATACATTGAAATTTGACCATATAACTCCACAATCCACTTAAGTGTTGCATATTTTTTATATTAAAGATATATATACCTTATAAATATTATTTTTATTTTCAGGTTTTCTTCCCAGATGTAGAACGTGCAGAATGGTTGAACAAGGTATATATATTGCATGATAACTACCGGTAGCATACATTTCTGATATACTCAGCATTTTTTTCTAACATTTACCTTCTATTTCTTTATGTTTAATGGTATTATATTTCAACATTATAGAAAACTCTCTTTATAAGTTACACAGAAATCAAATTGATTTTGAAACACATAGTTTGTTAGTCCCATGAAGCACGTGCATTTCATGTTTTTTTCCTGGCAATTGCTACCAATGAGTAGAAACCATACACAACTACACTTATCTAGTCTGTAAGTATAATTATTATGTTTGTAAGGCACTTGACTTTATAACCTGAAGCTATAGTTATGATGAGGATGTCAGTTGAAGATAGAGAATGTGCTGTTGGCACAAGCTGGACTAGCACGCTATAAAAATTCGAAGTTGCAGATATCATGCCTTGGCGTGAAATCTATTACAAGTGCATTAGAGTACATTAAAATAGATTTACAATGATTGTCAACTATTAAATATTAAAAATTATAATTAAATAAATCAGGCAGTAAATATAAAAAAATGTTTTTTTTTACATCAATCATTTTCAATGTACCATAGAAATAGATGAAATGGTCTATTAAAGCCAGGTCTAATTTCATCTGGTAGGACATTCTTTCAACTGAGGTGACAAAGGTGGTGATGATAATTGTACATTTAATATTTTATTTTATTGTATTATTTTAGATGATTGCACAGATGTGGCCATTTATTGGAGATTATGTACAAGGATTATTGATGACATCTATACAGAAGACTGTCCAGGAAAGTGCTAGTGTTATGGGATCATTTAAATTTGTCAATATTGATCTTGGAGACATAGTAAGTATATATATCATAACTGTATTGTACTCACAGACTGGTCTGAGCAATACTATGCTAAGCAACCAGGGATGGGGCCAATTAATTGCTCAGAACAATTAATTGTCAATTAATTACTGTGTGAAAAACAATGGTAATTGTAATTAATTATTTTATCAAAAAATGGAAAACAATGGTAATTATAATTAATTACTTAGGAAATTTAGGCAATAATTAATTGATTTCAATTATTTTTCAATTACTTCATGATACATTTGCATATGTTTCATTAAATGCGACTTAGTTTCCAAACTGGCCCCCTCTTTTCTGTTTTTCACACCTTTCACACCTGATAAATGGGTTCTTTACTGCTTAAAGCAACATGGGTGAAACGTTTATTTACCCGAAAACATGTGGCAGTGCTTACATTTTTATAATTTCCATGTTCAACTGTACAGAGCGAGTTGAGTTTTTTTTTGTGGCTACTCAATAAATTTTGATATCCAATACAGTGTTCAAAACTTTTTTTCTTAAGATCTCAAAATAACCTCATGTTAGTTATTTAGAGATTCTTCTTAAACATTTAGGATTCCTCCAATAAAATAAGTTTTGAATACAGATTTGCAGTCACAAATTATGATAGCCAATTCATGGAAACTATACTTTAATTTGTGTAAGAACAGGACAATTCTCATGGAATCCCTAGCTATGTATCGCTGGGATTCCTCACAAGTTTTGGAATCCTTGAAAATCCCAGACACTGTTAGTGTCATACTCTGCAAAAAATACACATGTTATTATAAGGGTATAATGTATCTATGTATAAGACAGTTAGTACGGTTTAATTTTCTTTAATATCATTTTACAACCTTATCTACAAATCTTGCAGAAATATTTTACTATAGAAACCCTATCAAGATAATAGGCATGCATCTCTGAACTAAGGAAAAGTTACTACAAAAATTGGTTTAACTTCTGTTAATGATGTTATGCTTTGGCATTTGTTTGCTAGGGAAGATTTTGGGTTAATTGAAGTCATCTTCCTTCTTTAGGATCCAGGTACAACATTGTATACACTGAATTACAATTTCAACAATTTTACTGTTTAGGGAACTTATCATTTGTGTTTGCTCCTAAGGCCACAACAAGTTGATCATGTGTTCTACAGATTTTTCTGGGAAAAAAATGGGGCGAGCGAGCAAAGAAAAAAAAAAAGTCTTTATTCACTTGCTTTATATAGCGGTTTGACCAAATTTTTATGAGCGAGCGAGGAAATAAAAATTTTTTTTTTGTAAAAACCGTCAAAATTAAGGTGGGAGCGAATCCATAGAACATATCATCAATTTGTTGTAGCCTAAACTATAGTGTATAATGTTTTATATTTCTAGCCTCCAAGAATTGGTGGTGTCAAAGTTTATACAGAGAAGGTGAAGAGAGATGAAATCTACATGGATTTAGATATAATGTAAATATTTAGTGTTTTATTGTTTATGCAATATTTTATTCTGGTATCTTAGGACAACTGTGAGTTACCAAATATGGTCATTCATATTTTAATGTTTGCTTGCGGTGCCATATAACCTTTCTGTGTTGATGCGCCGCAAAACCCAAACAAACAAACAAGCAGTTTCTATTCCCATCCACCCACCGATTTGCTGTCACTCATACTATGTGAAGAAAATTTCATCTCATGCCAAGAGTATAAAATGAACATTATGTGCCATGTGCTAATGTACTTACTGTAGCTGCCAGTATTAACTGAAGACTTGCAAAAAATATCTAAAAAATATTTTTTTTACGCATGTAATAAATCAATAAATTTTTGGTAAGGAGACAGCAAACAATAACTTTTTAATGGACAGCTTCAGGTCTTTAAAGGCTTGTTAGGAGTACAAATGAATACAGTTATAGCTTACTAAACAGCATGACTTTACTTAGAATATATATTTATAGGTTCAGTTTGGCTGTGGTTTCTTTTCTTTTTATTTTCTAACTGTGAGTGTGGGCTGTGAGTGTGGGCTATATATTTATAACATAAGTGCATATATAAAGTTTATGGGGCTAAATGTGGGGAATGTTATAGAAATTTACAAAACCAAAATTCAGTGCTTAGATATTTTGGGGACTTAACATTAAGTTTTGTACTGAAGAAATCCTTTCCAATGATTTACATAGAATGAAAATTACATTGTCTAGACAGATAGTATCTGATGTAGTTATCATGTATAAATAGTTAGATGTAGAGCTTTAGGCATTGTAAATATAGATGTTGTATAGATTACTGGTCAGTGTAGATGATGTTATGTCATGTTTATATGTAAATAGTTGTACTTTAATGTATAAACATTGTCTTATTAGTAAATATTTTCGTAGTACAGCTAGTTGTCCAGTGGTAGAATATATACTTAGTGAGCCAGAGCTCTTGGGTTTGAACCATACGTGGAGTACTGCTGATTTCCTTGAGCAAGAAATTTGCTTGGCATTGCATCACTTTACCTCTTCACCAGGGTGTAAATGGGCTACTGCGAGCATGGTGTTATTCTGTTGTGCCATTACTGGTAAATTGGCTGTACTTACTTGGAGGTAACAGTATCAAAACTCTAGAGATAGATAGAAATCAGTTGCCCATTGACAAAAGATTACATTGTATATCTGTCAGGAGGGTGAGGTGCATGAATCATTTGTTTTAAGATATATAACTTTTTTATCAAAATTGATGGTCTAAATAGTGAAATGGTCCTTATACATGTATAGTGACCTATTACTTTTCAATTTAAGAATTTTGGTACTTAGAGCCATCAAAACTGGCATGTAGATGATATTATGTCATGTTTATATGTAAATAGTTGTACTTTAATGTATAAACATTGTGTATTGTTGTTTGTTACTTTTAGAGTAGTATCAGCTTGTGGTTCAGTGGTAGACTGTGTGTGTAGGGATCCAGAGGTCTTGGGTTTGAACCCCACCTGGAGTACTGCTGAGCAAGACATTTACCTGCCGTTGCTTCACTTCACCCAGTTGTAAATGGGTTCCTGCAAGGGTAGCTATAATGCTGATGCACAAATATGTTGGGTGCACATTAGTGTAGTGAGAGACTATCAGTGAAATTAGTAGATAGAAACCTGTGGCACTTTTCACAAAAATTCTTACGAAAAAAATCTTCGTAAGTCAAAAGCAAGAAACATTAATAAAACGCTCATTTTTTGGCTTATCGATTCTAAATATTGTACAAATTGTGTAGAATTGTGTATACTTATGGAATATTATATCTTTGTTATGTTTATTATCCGTCTGACCTTGAAGTGCTGATTATATGAAACTGACTTACGAAGATTTTTTTCATAAGAATTTTTGTGAAAAGCACCACAGGTGCTCATTGACAAAAGGTTATATCTGTCAAGTTGGTGAAGGTGCATAAAACATTTGTCTAAAACATAAAACTGTTATTTTTGTTATCAAAATTGATGGTCTAAATAGTGAAAATGTCCTTAATATGTAGTGACCTATTTCTTTTCAATTTAAGAATTTTGGTACATAAAGCCATCAAAACTATTATTTTTTGACTTATAGATACAGCAGTGATTGTGAGATTGAAATACAGTTAAAAGGTATTAAAGCTGGAATCAAAGATTTACAGGTATTTATTTTCAACATTATAAAAATTATAAGTTAAGGAAAGTGTATCAATCTGTACCTGATTTTATACAATTTGATGTTATAATTATTCATCCATTGATAAGAATTATCTGACCAATGGACCAATGTCTAGAGAAATAAAATGCTATACAAACCATGTTCTCTGACAAACATTTTAGATATATGTATATATTATATGTTTGGTTTTAGGTTAAATAAATGCTTTGGTTTAGAGACCTAGGTCTGTTCTGGGATTATGAGTTTGACCACTGAAGGCTGTTATATGACCAATAACTATGAACATATTGGTTTGGCTGCCGTGTTATAGGATCTCCCTACATCATACAGGGGATCATGTCAAGATGACCTTTGTGTCTACCGTTCAGTGTGTTGCTTTCATCTAGAAGAAACACTTTGATTAGCCAGATATTTCAACAAAAAATTTCGACTTATAGTTAGGCGAAACATGGGTAGGCAGCGGCTCAGGCGGGTGGGCAGATGGGCAGGCATCCTGTGTTGTTAACAGTTGCGTTAAAGTTTTCAATTTAGAATATATTTCTGCCATTTGTTGTCAGATCTTTATAAACTTCATACAATGATAACATACCATGTGATGAACATAATTAGAAAGTAACCACAACTCTACCTGGCTTAATTATACCCCCGCTTCGAAGAAGAGGGGGGTATACTGTTTTACCCGTGTTAGTGCGTCCGTTACAAAATTTCCATCGCAGTTTTCTCAGCAACTATAACATGCAGCAGCCTAAAACTTTGCATATTGCTTCATCCCATAGTCCCATGTGGTGTAAAGCGATTTCATGCTCCTTGCTCATCTACTTCCTGTTTGTCGCATATTTTTACATTTTGGCGGGGTATCACTAGTGAGCATTAGCTCACAGATTTACTTGTTAAGGATTATTTCCCTTTGTAATTTTTGCGTTAAAGGTTTTAAATCCGGCTTTAATGTGGTTTCCACTTAAAATCTGGATTTGGTAATTTCTCTTTTTAGACTGAGTTTTGTAAGCTAATTTAACGATAGTGTTATTCTAAGGCTGTAATTGAAAAGTTCTTTTGCAAATTTTGTCACATAGCCGATGTAAACAAATCACTAACAACAATGATCTTTCATGAATATTATAAAAGCAAAGGTCAGCTGAATATGACTATTAATAGACTGTAGTCAGATACAAAATAATTAAGTACACCAGTGAATTATTTCTGATCGAATTATTTCAGATCGCTGAAACGTTATCATGTGTGAAAGTTTTCAGGACTGATCCTGAAGTTCAGGATTTTTGGATCAGAGAAAGGGTTCTTTCCATATGGTAATGTGGCCTTAAAAACATGAAATTTGGAAATTTCAGGATTTTGAAAATGTTGAACTTTCACCCATGCACGGTTATTGAAATACTGGTTAGTCATGATACATGACATTATTATATATTTTATTATTTAATTTCAGCTTCATGGTACTGTAAGGACAATATTTAAACCTTTACTGAGTCAAACACCATTCTTTGGTGGACTGAGTGTTTTCTTTTTAAATAACCCTGTAAGTATGTAGGACTTCTATCTATTTATGTCTGTGAAAACATTGAAATCTCTGTACAACATCCTGTAACAGGACCATGAAAGTCATACGATATGTGTCTATCCTGTATGGTCTAAAGGTATTATTGTGCATAATCAGACTGCTACAAGACATTGTGCACAATATGTTATGATTTTGTTTTACACTGAATTTAAATAAAATTTGTACCCCTACTTGTTGGTTTCATTCTAAAATAAGAATGTTATGGCTATTTTTCTGCCATAGCGGAGATGCTATAATATACTGACCTTTGTATTCTTAAATTAGGCATAGCAAAGTTTTTTGAGATCAATGGGAGGCTTAGGCCCCCCCTCCTAGTTCCCCGTTCCTACTGGACAACTCTTATCTAAATACTGTATAACTATATGTATGATGTTATTATTTATGACTAGAACTATGTGTGTACCTTATATTATAATATTTGTCATCCTTTATTTCAGTCAATTGACTTCAATTTAACAAGTCTTGCTAACGCACTGGATTTACCAGGTTTAAAGTAAGTAATGCTAACGTGACAATTATCATTATTAGTCAGATGTTGTGACCTGATCGATAATCAAATCTCCAATTTGAAACAATGATTTTCTTTTTGACATCGACCATTAAACATTTCATTGCAAAAAATGATTTTCCTGATTGAAAAAGCTCAATTCTAATACTTTTAAAGTAATGAAAGTTTAAAGTGCAGTTTAAAGTCCGCTTCTATATACATATTGAGCCTACTTTACAATTCTGTATGATAACCCCGATCATTGAATTCCCATTTAGACAGATG